>OY978528.1:29349430-29949430 GCA_963854835.1 Megamerina dolium | reverse complement strand
GGCGTTTAGTTTAGTTACAAACAATATACCACATTTGCATATATATATATATATATATATATATATATATATATATATATATATATATATATATATATATATATATATATACTATATATATATATATATATATATATATATATATATGTATATATATATATATATATATATATATATATATATATATATATATATATATATATATGTATATAAACGCTTACGCATACACTTAGACATTTTCAATGTGTACCTAATGTATATACATGCATGCATGTATGTGTGTATGTCATTGTATGGCAATGGATAGATGAATAATTACATTTTGTAATGCAGATTTTTCTCATGAACATCATTGTGTGTGTATCTATGAGCGTGTGTGTGATTTTTTTTCCTTTTACTTGAAATTTTTAAAACGTCTTTTAATAATAAAAAAGGTAAAAAATATAGTTCTCCTGCTCTTTCCTAAGAATATCATTTTTGCATTTAAATTCGCTAATATTCTGATTGATACATTTTACTGCCATTTTTCACAAGAATTTTACACTTGACATTTTAACTTTATTTTTCTTTGCCCATTGCGTGTAATCACTTTGTTGAAAAAAAAAAAGAGGAAAACGAAAATCAACACAATTTTCAATGCGATTCGTAATTTTTTGTTTTTTTCATCGTCGTCGTCGTCGTCTACTACTTCTTTTTCTTCTTCTTCTACTTTACCTTCACTTAAAACATGATTTCAATTTCGATTTGGAATTTACATACAGACATTGTGGTCGTTGTTATTGTGGATCTTGCTATTTTAACGATTTGTTGTAATTTTTCACTTGCTACCGTACATTTGGTCCTTTGAACATTTGGAGTGAAATTTTTGAAAATATAAGACAGAAGGCGAGAGTATAAAAATTACACGCCTTTTCTTATAAATATGTATGTATGTATGTATGTATTTATATAAACGTACGCACATACCACTAATACCTCTATACACACACACACACACACGCAAACTCGCACTTTAGTATTAAATCAATTTGTGATATTTTATACTTTTTATTTCCTCTTCTTATTCTTCATCTTCTACTTGTATTTGTATGTGCTTGATGATCAATTTGATTATTAGAATATTTAAACAAGTTTTTGTAGAAATTTTTGAGGAAATTTGCACACTTTTTTTTATGTACATTTAATTCACACATAGACAAGACACACAAGTCCATTTCTCGCTTTCAGCCTGCTGCCTGCGGAACCGCCCTAAACAGTCGGAGTAAAACTGAAAATGAAAAAATATTTGATATCGGTGAATTCATGATTTTCCCAAATACTATTATACGAAGAAGCTTTTTGGAGGAAAATGCAAACCAACACAGACATCCGACCATTTAGGGATGCCTATACATGTACGTAACTCGTTGAAGGAACGAAGGCATTGAAACGAACATGATTGTACAGTGAAACAAGGGTAATAACACAAATTTACCGTTATTTTTAAGAAGCAGAAACACCATAAGAGGCACTCAGTCAAAGAAGAAAACGAAAAAGCGAAACGTGAATGTGAAATCGACCATACACACGAACAAATCAGAGTCTACACAAATGAAAGTGTAGAACAATAAGGATATAAATGTGAAAAGGAATTGCTAAAATGGAAAAACCAATGAAAAGCTTACCGCAAACACAATACGCAGACAGACAGCCGCACAAACGCAATGGCAGAGCAACACTATTTACATATGTGGAGAGTCAAAGACGTGTACGAATGTCACAAGTGAATGTTGTTGTGTTCTTCATATAATATCCTTGTGGTTTTATTTTATTTTTTTTTATCATTTTTATCGTTTTTTTATTATTCTTATGCAGAGTATAGGTATATAAGTACATATGCACGTCGCTGTGTAAATGAGTGTGTACTCGATGAACTTCTATCTAATGTCACCTTATTTCAGGTTACTTCTTATTTTATTGTTGTTTATTTTGCTCGAAATTGTTTTGTATCTCTTATTACATTTTCATTAAATTGCTCCTATTTTTTTGCTGCACATTTCCTCTTCGCTGACGTATGCTTTAACGATGTAAGATACTTATGCAAACTTATAAACACGGGAATAGTAGAACTTACAAAAAAACAAAACACACACACACACACACTCATTGTCAAACGTATATAATCACTTCTAGATAGTATAAAACGACTTCTATGTATTGTATAACAGATATCAGTAACATCCTAATAATGTATGAATGAAATATTTTGCACAGAGTGCAGTATATTGCAATCGGAAATTAAATCACCGTTAAGATACACACGTACCCATTCGCACACACACGCACTACATCCAATCGGTACGTCCTGTTGCGTTGTCGTCACAACAGCTAATGTCAGGTGTACACTCGATGAAATGCCAATGTAGTCGCCTTATTTTGCTCATCACTTGCCATGCACTACATTAGTTGTGTATTGGTGTGAGTGTTGAATTTTCACTACAAACCATGCTGATGTGTTTGTGGTGGTATTCGGTAAAAGCTATTTATTTGATACGAATATGAATATTGGTAATGGATACGGTATGGCAATGCCTGTGTGTAGGTGTATGCAGAAACTTTCATATTTCCGAATATACCGTTATTTTGTATTGACACCACTGCCAACTTTGAAATGATTATTTGATTCTGTGTACGTGTGTGTATGTGTGTGTGTGTTTGTGGAGAGTTTTGTTTCTTCCTTTGTTATTCCTCTCATCTATGTCAAATTGACAGTGTTGCCATAATTAATATATTTAACTCAAAACATTAAAGTAAAAATATCATAGGAATAACTCAATTCAAGTAGTAGTCGAGTAATTTTTATACTTACACAAAATAAAATAAAAATAAAATCTCATTACCAAATTATACCCTGCATATGTAGATATATATATATATATATATATATATATATATATATATATATATATATATATATATACATATATATATATATATATATATATATATATATATATGTATATATATATATATATATATATATATATATATATATATATATATATATATATATATATATATAAAAAGTTTACTCGAATATCCATCTTTTTCTTTTATTTCCACTTTTTGAAAAACAATTTTTGCATATACTACTAATTTACACCCGAAATATGGTTGACTTTGACGAAGTACTTTGTATGTTATGAGAGTTCTAAAAGGGATAATTTAAAGGAGGTTTTTAAGATAATTCCGTGACTTAGTATGGGATCTATGTAAAAAGTTGGGGTGGCTTACCTCTTTCTTGTAAATCCAATTAATTTTTCAATATTAATCCACACCTTAAATTTGTTTGTCCTACGTTGAATAGTTCGTAAGTTATAGCGGTTTAAATTTTTTAAAATTTTCGCAACTTTGTATGGTAGCCCCTTTAAGAAGTGGGCGTGGCATGTTGATCTTTTGCCAGATTATGTACAACTACCATATTAACCTAAGTATTAATTATGATTGTTCTAGACAGAAGATTGCAGAAGCTGCAGCTATCTCAATTTCAAAGAAATTCAGTCATCCTGTATGGGAGCCACTATAAACAATGAACGTGGCTGGCCCATTTCTTGTATATTTGCTCTGACAATACTAAACCACATCTTCAATCTGGTCGTTCTACGCTGAATAGTTTATAAGTTATGGCGGTTAAAATTTTTGTTTAATTTCCTCAACTTTGTAGGGGAGCCCCAATAAGAAGTGGGCGTGGTACGCTGATTTTTTGCCAGATTATTTCCAATAGAAGATTGTAGAAGTTAAAGCTGTTTCAATTTAAAAGAATTTCAGTCATTTTGTATGCGGGCTACTATTAACAGTGGGAGTGGCGCACCCATTTCGTGAGCCTAGTTGTTCGTACAATACTAATCCACACCTTAAATCTCGTTATTGTACGCTGAATAGTTTGCAAGTTATAACCGGTAATATTTTTTTTAATTTCCGCAATTTTGTATGGGAGACCCAAGAAGGAGTGGGGGAGTGGGATTTTCTGCCATATTATTTCCGACTACCATGTTAATCTAAGTGTCAATTATGGTTATTCTGGACAGAAGATTGTAGAAGTTACAGCTGTTTCAATTTAAAAGAAGTACAGACATTTTGTATGAGAGCTACGCTAAAAAGTTGGCGTGGCTCACCCACTTTTGGTGAGGTTATATAGTAGTATAATATAACTCTATGTGCCAAATATTATTGTCCCACGTGGTATATTATGTGAGTTATAGCAATTTAAAGATTTTGAAAATTCCGAGGTTAGTCGCTTTGAATGCTTGGTGTGGGCTGGCTATTAACCGATCATGCCCAATATCAATCCCCTCCGTACCCTTGGATCATAGGTTACTTGTGCCAAATTTCGTTGAAATAGCTCAATATTTACTCAAGTTATCGTGCGAACCAGCCAGGTGACAGACAGACCGACGGACGGACGGACGGACATCGTTAAATCGAAAATTTAAGCGACGCTGATCACGAATATATATCTTTGTCTATATCTCCGGAGATTCCTTCAAGTGGACACAAACCTCTGACCGAAATGAATATACCTTGCATATTGCATTATGCAGGATATAACAAGACTAAATCGTGTCAAGATAGTCAATGGAAATAGCATGATCTGCAAACTAGAAGAATTGTAATATACACTACAATTGTGTATTACCCAAGCAGAGGTTCAGACAATAGACGTAGCCCTATCTATAGTCAGAGAGAACAACATCTGCATGAGAGATATTGGGATTATCTCTGACAGCTAGGCTGCTATCAAAGCACTTGGATCACACTTCTTAACATCCAAGACCACGATTCACTGCCGCAGATCTCTCAATGAGATGGCTGAGCAGTGTAATCTGCACCTAATGTGGGTGCCGAGTCATATTGATGTTCCTGGCGGACGAACTATCCAGAAATGGCACGATGCTAGCACTCTCCTCTGATTTTGCAAGCATGGGCACTCTATTGAGCACCTGTAAGCTAACAATAAAGGGGAGAATAATAAAAAAGACAAATCACCTTTGGACATGGTCAATCACGGGCAAGATCGCGCAACAAACGTGGCCACGGTTAGACTATAACCGCACAAAAAGTCTGCTCAGTCTAGATAGAAGTGTATTAATGGTCACGACTGGAGTAATTGCAGACCACTGTGTTCTTGGCCTACATGCTAGAAAGATAGGATTGGGCCACCTAACGCACGACTTTTGCAGAAGGTGAGGAAGAAAAGAAGTCAATGCTACACTTAATGTGTTCATGCCCGGCGCTTTGCCGCAGGCACATGAAGCTCTAAGTGATTTGAGTTAGCGTGTTAGGGTTAAAGACCATGTGGTAACGCAATGGGCCCTATGATGGCCTGAGTGTGACCCTTCGGGGTAGCCACCCCTTACCTACCTACCTACCTTATATTCCTTTAGTATCCTTTTCGATTTTGCCAAACCTTGATAATGCCGTTCTCCTTGCTTTTCACTTGTATCTTCGAACATTTCTGCAAGAAATTCGAGCTGGAAATGAAAAAAAAATGTATATAAATATTTATTGCCGATTATTTGCTTCAAATCGGCCATTTGCTTAGCAAAAAAGTTGTAAACAATGTCTGCTTCAACGGTCGCTAAATGCAAATTATTTTTAATACCACCCATTCGATAACTAAAGTAAATAATACTCTTTATGCTATATATGCACTTTTGCATTGAATAAACCAGTATATTTGGTTTGCCTTCAAGATGTTCCCATCATGATTCATTTTCGCTTTGTTATTCATAATTGCGTAAAAAAAAATTAAGTAAAACCATTGTATGAAATTATATAAAGTAGCCAACATGCAAACATTTCCATATGTGTGAGCATCTACATAAATTATGTATTAGCAACCTTAAAGGAATATTTGAAGTGTACTCTAAAATAAATTACAAGTACGACATCACTACTGAAGGATGTAATCAGAAAATCTTAAAAATCCTAATCAGCATAGAGTATCAGAGCGGTATAAGTACAATAACATATGATGTTAGCCAGCATAAAAGTGCCAATTGCGGCCTAAGGAAACCTCTTAAGGTGAATATGCTATACGACAGATTGTATTACATGAACAAAATTAACCCCATTAACACCTTGATCGATACGGATATTATGTTTGAGCAACCAAAGAGGATGGAAGAACTTTAGGTATGTGTACATATAGGTTGCATATTAAAGTGGTTCATTGTTCATTGGTTGACAAAATTAGTGTAATCATTATCAAGAGAATAAAAGTTTTCGCAACATTTGCGACAATTAAATGAAAATAAAAACAGATGCTCAGATTTAAGTATACATATATACATATGTATAAGGTAGAACGTTTCTATCATAATGATACCAGCACATTTCAGACACAAACTCATAGTGTACGCATATATATTGATAGTTTTGGGTTTGATATTAGGGCATATGTATTTGAATCAGCATGTTGCACATGCGCACATTTTATCATCATCATCATCATCATCATCATGATCATAATTATCGTAAACAGCAACAGCAACAATGTCAGCATAAGGATACTACTCGTATATGTTTATGTTAGATCCTGCAAATGCGGGCTTATATCGCAGTTTGTTTTGTACTTGTACTACAACAGCAATAAAGTCAATGAAGACGAAGAAATGCTCATACATGCATACTTACATCATAGTATAGACGATTTAAAGGAATGCTGTCCCATGAAAAGGATCATGATGATGATGATGATGATAATTACTTACGATGACACTCATATGATGGTATTTGGGCATGTGCTGTGACGCGCCAAGGTGCAAATAACCCCTCTTTCTATTGATACGGTTTTATTTTATTTTTTTTTGGGAACGACAGACAACATTATTAATGTTATTTAACCGCTATCAACTGATGTGTGTGTATGGCTTTGCGTGGGGGTGCATTATACTTTCGTTTTAAGAGTCAATTTTTATATAGTACAATTCATACGAAATGATGGCATTTAGATTAGTGCTGTTGTTGTAATTATTGTACTGGTGTATAGTATCATGATGCACCAAGTCGACAATATCATCATTATTGACATTTCGTTAAATATGTCAATATCAAATTTCAGTAAAACAAGACAACAACAAAATGGACATACAGCATAACAAAATAAATAAATAGAATTGAAATGAATTCGGCACATTGGCAAAATGAATATGTTATTTGTATGAATATCCCTTTCTGGTGGTAATTCAATAGGACAGATGTGACATATACATACTAGCATGGCATTGTGATATGTGATTGGATACCATATTAATGCATTTAGTTTGCTCATATAATGCCTTTAAGCATGTCCATGACGAGCATAAACAAATGGGAAACGCATTTACATACACGAATGTATATCAAATGGATTCTGAGAGAGAGAGAGACAGAGTTTAATTATCAAATGCTTCCAAGTCTTTGAAACAAGAAATACACTAAAGTTTTAATAGATTTACAAGAGTATATATGTAAATCTTTAAAAGCGATACAAAGGAATATATGTTCATGTAAAAAACATTAGCTCAATCATTTTTCAAGCTTCGCGAAAGTCACCAATATTATTATTATTATCGTTGTGGGGATGTTGCACCGCGACCTATAAGATCTATTGTGCCCCCTTCGCAGAGCTAGAGTGTGTCTCTCAGCCCAGTTCCCTCGATGAATTTTAGTATTGGTCCCAATTCACAGAGTCTAATTTCATCCTCGGGTATGATGAAATCTCCCAGGTATTTCCTTCTCTTGTGCATCAGTGCAGGACAAGTTCCTATCACGTGTTGTGCGGTCTCGTCCTCTTCCCTGCAGAACCTACAGAGAGCATCAGAGAAAATTCCCAGTTTTGTTAGGTGATAATTCAGCCTACAGTGCCCTGTTAATAATCCCGTAATGATTCGCATGTTGTTCTTCGTTAGACTCATACATTCCTCGTAGCGTTTCAGGTTGTATGTCCCTAGCGCTAGTTTGGAGTGTGTTAGCCCCGGTAAGTTTTCCCAGTATAAGCTTCTTTGTCTATTCTCTTCTTCCCAGATGATACGGGAGATGTTACCCGATCCTAATCCACAGAATGGTTCAGGCCCTACAAATGGGGTTGATGCTCCCTTCCTGGCAAGCTTATCTGCCATTTCATTTCCATCGATCCCTACGTGCCCCGGAACCCATAGAATCCATACCTGATTGAGTTGGCCCAGGATGTTCAGTTTTTCAATGCACTCCATCACCAGATATGATGTAACCTGGTGGGATTTGAGTGCTTTGATAGCCGCCTGGCTGTCACTCAGTATTGCTATTCTGCGATTCCGGTAATTCCGTTCGAGATTAAAGTGCGCACATCTATCTATCGCGTAGATTTCCGCTTGAAAGATAGAGGTGTTCTTACCTAATGGTTCAGAGTATCTTTTCCCTGGTCCGAATACACCTGCCCCGGCTCCGTCATCGGTGAGGGAACCGTCGGTGTACCATGTTATCATGTACTGGTTTATCTTGTATGTTTTCGATATACCTTCCCAATGTTTTTTGTTACTAAGCTCAGTTTTAAAATGTTTCTTAAAGCTGAACCTTGGGAGTATCACGTCCCTTGGCATCGAGATTTCAGGAAGATGCTCAGCCAGAAGTTCCATCTTCCTTCGGCTGAGGTAACTGCCTGTGCTGACGTTGTTCCCAGCTACCCTCAAAATCGCCCTCCTCGCTTGGGACTGGATGTAAATATGGAGGGGAGTAAAGTCCAAGAGTATCTCCAGTGATGCCGTTGGACATGTTCGCATGGCTCCCGTGATACATACACATGCAAGTCTTTGTAGCTTGCTAAGAGTGTTGATTACTGTCTGCTGCTTTGTGCACTTTTCCCAGACTATTGCCCCGTAGGCTATCATTGGCCTGACAATTGCTGTGTATATCCATCGCAGAATTTTTGGGGTACAACCCCAGCTTTTACCCGCAATAGTTCTACAGGTCATGAAAGTTTTGATAGCTTTCTGTCTTGTCTCCTCAATGTGGGTTTTCCACAATAATTTCTGGTCCAAGTGGGTACCCAAGAATTTCACTACTTTCTGGAGTTCTATCTCTACACCGTCTAAACGGATAGGTTTAAGATTCGTAAGTTTATACTTCCGTGTGAATGGTACAATCGTTGTTTTTGCTGGATTGATGTTCAGCCCAACCGTGGCGCACCATCCCTTCGTTAGTTTGAGTCCTAGCTGTATTCTGTCACATAGAGTGTCTTCAAATTTACCTCTACAGATAATGACTATGTCATCTGCATAGCCTTGAAATGACAGACCACTGGTTTCCAATTTTTCCAATAGCTCGTCTACTACTATACTCCACATAAGTGGTGATAGCACACCTCCTTGTGGGCACCCCCTTGTGGTGTTTGCAATTATACTTCCTGTACCACTTGGTATTTCAACCTTCCTGGTAAGAAGCATATTACTCATCCAAGAAGCTAGAGTATTATTAACTCCTCTTCTTGTAAGAGCTCTTCTGATAGCATCATGTGAAGTATTGTCGAAGGCACCTTCTATGTCTAGAAAGGCGCATATCGCAGTTTCCTTCTTCTCTAGACTGTCCTGCAGTAAGCTCGTCAGTTGATGTAGAGCAGTTTCGGTGGAGTGCCCTGCTCTATAAGCATGCTGACAAGAGTGTAGCGGATTTCTCACTAAAACTGTGGTCCGGATGTAGTTATCCACAACTTTTTCCAAAGTTTTTAGGACAAAGGATGTTAGGCAGATTGGCCTGAAAGATTTAGGGTGAAGCGGGTCCTTCTTACCCACCTTCGGCAAAAATACCACCTTTGCCCTTCTCCATATCCTAGGTATGTAACCTAGCGCTATACTGCTTCTAGCTATTCTCGTCAATGGACTTAACAGCTGCTCTATACCTTTCTGAAGTAGGGCAGGAAAGATTCCGTCTACTCCAGGTGATTTCAATGGTTTAAAGGTGTTAATTGCCCATCTGATTCGAGGTTCGGTGCAAATTTCACTTGCCAAGATCCATTCATTCCTGCTTATTCTTCCCAAGTTTTCAGCATCGTCTGTCCCTGCTGCCACGAGTGTGGAAGATCCTGGGAAGTGTGTGTCAAGAAGTAGTTTTACTCTTTCTTCTTCGTTTTCCGTGAAGGAACCATCTCCTTTTTTAAGGTTGGTGGATGATATACTACTGCCTTTGGCTAACACTTTGTAGAGTTTTGACACCTCAGTGGCGTGCTCAATGCTTTCGCAGAAGTTTCTGAAACTTTTGCGTTTTGCTTCCCTAATCTCTTTATTATAGAGTGTTAGAGTTCTTCTATATTCGGTCCAATCCCCGGTAGTTTTTGATCTATTTGATAACCTTCGAACCTCCGTTCTTAGTTTCATTAGATCGTTGTTCCACCAAGGTACATCCTTGGTTGAGTTCACCTTGCTTATTGGACAACTGTCCTCATATGAGTTGATAATTATCTTATTGAAATTTTCTACCGTAGTTTCTAGTTGTATTTCATTTCTGATGCAGTCGCCTAATGATAGTTGTCTTAGGTTTGCATTCAGATTATTTAAGTATTTTTCCCAGTTTGTTTTTCTCGGATTCCTTACAATTCTTTGCGTTAATTGCTCCCCCTCTATGTCAAATCTCAGTATGCTGTGGTCAGACATTGATGGTTCGTTGGATACTACCCAATTCCTAACAAGACTAAAGCCCCAGGTGTTTCCTAAGGTTAAATCCAGAACTTCTTTTCGTACACTAGTTACGAAAGTTGGTGTATCTCCCACATTTAAAATTTCTAATTTATTACTAATGATAAATTCGAGAAGGTACTCACCACGCTTGTTGGTATCCGTGCTCCCCCATGCCTCGTTATGCGCATTGGCATCACATCCAAGTATTAGAGGTTGCTTCTTCCTTTCGCTGTACTCGACCAGTTTGTAGATCAGCTCAGGTGGGGCCCAAGCATCATCCCCCGGTAGGTACCCCGATGCGAATATAACTTCACGTGTACACCCGTTGATGTTGACCGGGATTTGCACCGCTACAAGATCTCTAGAAAGGAACTCTGGAAGACACAAGTATTTCATATTTTTAGTACTATGCAAGCTCTTGGGTTTACACACCTAATGTCCCATATTACCTGCGTATTGGATGCAGCCAAACCTCTGATTTGGCCCCTGAACACCCAAGGTTCCTGGGCCAGCACTATGCTCAGGTTGGACCTGAGTGTTGCTCTAGCGATGACTGCCGAGGCGGCTCTCGCATGGTGGAGATTGATTTGAGCAACTCTAATGCTGGCCATCTCCTTGTTACTGGTGTGCAGCTCTCTTCTTCGCATCGCTCTCCGCCAGTGCATCATCGATGTCTGCCAGGAGTACTCTGTCGGAGTCTACTTCGGTCAGTCTTAGCGCTGTTAGGTTTATAGCGTTGATGTCTTCGCTTTCGACAGCAAGAACGCTGACTTCGGCTACAGGCATCTCGCTCCTAACCACTTCACTTGCTACTTCTTTTAGGATCTCCTCGGCTTCGGCTGAGTTTTGCTCAGTTGTGGCCTCTGCGTCTGGAGGATTTCCTAGTGTACGTCCCTTGTGCAGATGAACTGGGATCTTGCCAAATCTGTAGGCCACCCTGCAGTCTTTGGCTTTAATCGCTTCAAGCGATCGGTCATCGATACCGATCGTTAACAGCTTCCCGTTCTTCTCGTCTTTGCTGCTGAAGATTCTCCAGAGATTGGTGCTCAGCGCTTTGTTCTGAGTTACCATCAAATCAAGGAGTTTCTTGTCGTCGGTACCCGCTGCTCGAGGAAGGTATACCGTCATCAGATGTACACCAGGGATAGCATCTCCAGTGCAAGTCGTCAGTTCGGTCCCCTTCCACCCCGATAAGCTTGGTATCGTTACTTTCACCCATTCAGCAGCCGCTGAATGGGTGAAAGTAACGTTCCTGTCTCTGCTGCCTTTGCCCTCCGTCTGTCCTCTCCGTTTAGGAGTTAGAACTTGGCGTTCAGTGTTGAGAACATTACGTTCCACCTGATCCGCCAGTTGAGAAGCAGTCTGTGAACCTGCTAGTTTATTTATTTTTGTTAAATTTGGTGTGTCCATATTTAATCCCACGAGTGTGGGGGAAAGGAAGGTCCGTCGTGTCATAGCCCCCAATAACACGATAAGCCCACGGTTACTCACTGAGGCGGGCAGGTATCAGTGAGGTGCAACGCTAAAATACAGTATGTTAACCCCTAACTGCAAACATCAAGCCGATGGACACGTGCTATCCCGGCTTAGGGGATCACCCTTCTCGTCTGTTCCCTTCTTTTCCATTGGGGTTGGGTACCCAATCTCCAATCAGGGTTAACAGTGCCACCACGTGTAGGTGAGAGGGAGATTCAGGATGAGAGGTGTGAGGCTTCATTTCTAATCTAATCGTAGATCCGCCATACGGTGCACTTCATCCTGCTTTACGGCACCTCACCAATAAGAGTGGACGTCTTTCTTTTGATTTTTAGAAAAAAAAAAAACAAATAAAATAATAATATAATTTGCAAACATTTTGTTTATAATATGAGTGTTCAGCGCTCTCCTCTCCGGCAACGGCAATCGCCTGTTAATGTGTGTAAACAATAATTTCCAATCACCCGCGCAAACCCCCCGGATAAGTGCATTATCAAATAAAACAGTTGATACACACTGCACAAGTGAAAGTAACAGTGCAAATCTTTTGCCTGCACATATTAAAAATTCATCAAATTTTGCAACAACAATAAATACAGACAAAAAAAATAATTTGTTCTATCGTGATATACTATCTCCCTCTATACCGTGGAGTGTACAATGTGCTTCTCCTGCTGTAACACCAACAGCTACAACATCAAAGCAATCAAATAACGGCACTTCTACTGAAGTGCATGACCCAGTAGTTAAAGCAACTAGTGCGATGACTAATAAAGAACCAGTTGCTGTTCAAACTGGTATTGATCGCTACATTACTGTAGTAAAGCGAAAGAGAAGTTCGCAAAATTCAAAACAAATGAATTCAACAAAAATTCAAAAACAGAACACTGTCCCTATTAGTTCGGAAAATAGATACACTCTGCTTTCAGGTGATGAAAGTGACGAAAATATTATCTCCAAGAAAAATTTCAAACCCCCACCCATTTTCTTGAGAGAACGCAACTCAGATAAGTTGATTTCTAGAATTACAAGTCTTATAGGACCAAAGAATTTCCATGTTGTTCCTATCCGCAAAGGCCAAATTGAGGAAACAAAAGTGCAAATCTACAGCGAAACTCATTATCGCAAAGTAATAGCGGAATTTGATGCTGTAAAAAAGAATTACTACACATATCAGCTAAAAAGTAGTAAGGGCCTAATCGTTGTACTCAAAGGCGTCGAACCCAACGTTGATATTAACGAAATCAAACTTGCCCTTCAGGAAGAAGGGTTTCAAGCCAAAACAGTATTCAACATTCTCAACAAGAGCAATATACCTCAACCGTTATATCGTATTGAGCTTCAGCCTGAAACAAAACCCCTAAAAAAAGGTGAAGTACACCCCATATATAAAATTCGATATTTATTGCATCGCAAAATCACAATCGAAGAACCCCATAAGAGAACTGGACCTCCTCAGTGCAGCAACTGCCAAGAATATGGACATACTAAGACATATTGTACCCTGCCAGCTGTTTGTGTGATTTGTGGAGATCTCCATAAATCAAACATATGCCCAAAATCTAAAGGCGATGCTAGCATGAAAAAATGCAGCAATTGTGGAGGTAATCACACCGCAAATTATAGAGGTTGCCCAGTATATACAACCCTAAAGCTAAATTTCTCCGCTAGCAATCAACCTCTAAAACCAGTTGAGCAAACTCAGATAGCCAACTCAAGTAAGAGACAAAATATTGATGCAACACAATTCTTCTCTGCAATCCCAAACAAGAATCAAACCAATTCATACGCTAGCGTGTTAAAACAAAACCCACACCAACAAAGCAATGTAAATAATGAGCAGAAACACTCACTGCCCACCCAACAGCCAAGTACCCTTGAACATTTGCTTCAAACATTGATTCAGAATATGAACCAATTCATGAACTCAATGCAAACAATGATGCAAGAAATGATGAAAAATCAATCGATGTTACTCCAAACATTGCTATCCAGACCATGAGTTGTCTCAAGATATGCCACTGGAACGCCAACGGCTTAAGCCAGCACCGTTTGGAGCTAATTCAATTCCTTGAATCCAGCCAAATCGACATAATGATGATATCTGAGACCCATTTCACTGACAAAAATTGCTACCAAATACCATATTACAAACTGTACACCACAAATCATCCGCATGGTAAGGCACGCGGAGGAACTGCCATATTGATAAAAAGCAGAATAAAACATCATGTTCTTGAAGATTTTAGTAGCGTCTACTTGCAAGCAACATCTATATGTCTGGAAGAATACATCTCTAAGCTAGTAATATCTGCGATATACTGTCCCCCAAGATACAGTATTACCGAACAGCAATATAAAGAATTTTTCTCAACTCTTGGTAGCAAATTCTTGGTTGCTGGCGATTTCAACGCCAAACACACTCACTGGGGCTCCCGATTAATAACTCCAAAAGGCAAAAGACTATGTTCAATCATCACTAACCACGGCTACGATGTTATTTCAAATGGTCAACCGACATGTTGGCCGACGGACAAGAGGAAAATACCCGATCTCATAGACTTTGGAGTCGCCAAAGGTTTGCAGATGGAAAATATCTCCACAGAGTGTAATTATGATCTATCATCTGACCACTCACCCACGGTAATATCTATAAAATCACCAAGCCCCCAAAGCAATTGCGTTAGAAAGAAAATAGACTGGTTAAAATTCAAGAAATATATAAATTCCCATCTTCCTCTGAGTACTGTATTAAGAAATGGACACGATGTAGACTCAGCACTCGAAAAATTCAACCAGCTGCTCTCATTAGCTCTCAGCTCAGCCACCTGCACAAAGGTATGCAAGCAATCAAACTATAGCCCATACACACCAGCCGATATTGAATTGCTAGTAAGACAGAAAAAAAGACTCGGAAGACAATGGCAAGAATTCAGATCACCGAATCTGAAAACACAGCTACAGCACTGCACTCGAAAGTTAAAGCAAAAAAATAAAAACAACCAAGAGTTAGAAGAGCACATAGCGAAATTAACACCTGGTGAAGCGTCAGACTACTCTTTGTGGAAATCAGCAAAAAATTCAAATCGGCCAATTCTCACTGATTCCCCCATCCGTTTGAGTGACGGTAATTGGGCTAGAAGCAACTGTGAGAAGGGTTTGGCTTTTGCAAACCACCTAAAAAGTGTGTTTACGCCCAATCCACCCTCTTCACAGTCCTCATTACCAATATTAACTTCTCAACCTTGCTCAATAACGCTCAAAATTAAAAAAAAGGACATATTCAAAGCAATTTATAAAGATTTAAACCCAAAAAAATCACCTGGTCCAGATAAAATTACCGGTAAAATGATAAAAGAGCTACCTCCGGCTTCAGTAATTCATCTGATGCACATTTTCAATGCTATCCTTCGTATTAAACACTATCCCAAATGCTGGAAAACTTCAAAAATTATTATGATAGCAAAACCAGGAAAAGACCCTACAAAAGTTGCATCGTACAGACCTATCAGCCTCCTGCCTCTACTTTCTAAAGTATTCGAAAAGCTACTTGTCATGAATATAACTCCATTTATTAATCTCAACCAACTGATTCCTCAACATCAGTTTGGATTTAGAAAACAGCACGGCACAATAGAACAAGTCCACCGCATTGTAACTCTGATAAGGAACACTTTTGAAGAAAAAAAGTATTGCTCAGCTGTCTTTCTTGATATCACTCAAGCTTTCGATAAAGTATGGCACGATGGCCTTATTTACAAACTCAAACTATTACTGCCTGCAAATGTCTCCTCATTGCTTAGTAGCTACCTCACGAAAAGACAATTTCTCGTACATCACAAGGATTACACAATAAATCCATTGGATATTCACGCTGGCGTTCCTCAAGGAAGCGTTTTGGGTCCCTTACTGTATCTCTTATACACTTCAGATATGCCCAACAATAACTATACATTCATATCGACCTTTGCAGATGATACGGCAATAGTGTGCTCTCGCTCTAACCCCATAGAAACTACTAAACTCCTGCAGACTCATGTCGATTCTCTCGAAATCTGGCTAGCAAAATGGCGTATAAAAGTCAATGAATCAAAGAGCGTACATGTAACCTTCACGCTAAGGCTAGATACATGTCCCCCACTTAAAATTAATGGCCAATCAGTTCCACAATGTTCCTCAACAAAGTACTTGGGTATTCACCTCGACAGAAGGCTGACCTGGAAAAATCACATAGAGGCAAAGAAAACTCAGATCAAGCTTAAAATGAATCAGTTATGGTGGCTGTTACACAAAAGATCAAAGTTGAATCTTGAATACAAAGTGCTATTATATAAAGCAATCCTGAAACCAATCTGGACTTATGGTATTCAGTTTTGGGGCACCGCATCTCCCTCTAATATCGAAAAATTGCAGCGAATACAATCCAAGTGTCTGCGAATTATTGTAAACGCGCCTTGGTATATGAGGAACGTTAACATCCATCGAGATTTAAATGTATCCACAATTTCTGAGGAAGTTGCAATGTCCTGCAGAAGCTACATTCAAAAATTACACAATCATCCGAATCCCCTTGCTAGGCAATTGTTGCTGAGCAAGGGGCATCGTCGATTAAAAAGAAAAGACACACTGAATATGCTGTAAAATTGCTACATCTCGCGACTCACCAAATTGTGATGGAACGTAGGGGATATCACATAGTTTTATTTAGTTTGTAAGATTTGAATACTTATTGTTAGTTTCTTGTATTTAAGAAAGATTCAATAAAAAAAAAATAAGCTAACAAAAAAAAAAAAAAATTTTTCAAGCGATTGGCGATTTTTTGGAAAGGAGATTCATTTTGGAATTTTTCATTATTCTCTGTTTCTCTTTGAAACAAGTAAGTACAAAAGATTACGCAATTAATGGAGTCGATTGCAAATATTCGTATTTATACTACTTTTTCGTGAGAAGAAATGAATCAATCAGTAACGTAAGTTGATCATTGAGTTTAACTTCGATTTGGTAGCTTTACAATGATATAATCCGACACCTCTACCTCGGCCATATTCAAAACCACCATGATAACAGCCAAAAATAAGTGTTAACCATAATTTCGACATTTGATGACCGATTTGCATTCAGTAATAGGCTAGACAGACGGCAGCCTTAATTTGCATTAACAGCCTTAATGCACATTAACTCATGCATTTACTTTATCCAAATGCACATTAACGCCATAATAAATGCACAAAATTTTCGTGCATTTAGTTCAATTTACTAATTTCGACATGGCAACTCCGCTAAAAATTGATATTTGGTTGCTATTGTAATGGTGATTTGCATTGACAGGAAGAAGAAGAAAAGAAATTAAAATTACGAAAAAAGAGCAAGAAGAGAAGTAAACTATTTTTGTTACAATATATATGCAAATATGTATATTAACAAAACTATTTTTTTTTAGGTGGCAGAAAACAAGCATCGGAAAGTCTGGTATACCAGCGATGAAATCAGCCCACCAGCGGTGGACTTGTGGGCTGAACGGGCCGGAGATTTGCGTCGCACCAGACGCAATCTGCATATATATGCAGATATTTCAATCGAAATGTCCGCGAAATTTACACCGAAGTTGCATTGTATTATTTTTTAATTTATTTAATAGCAATAGAATTTTTTCATTAAATTGCTGTTGATTTTCTAAAAATAGCAATATGGACAATAAAATTTTTCTTTTACCCATTTTAATATGACTATTTTCAAGACTACAAAATCAGATGTCTAAATGCACAAAGTTGTCGTCTGTCACTGTGAATTTCTAATGTGCATTTATGCTTCTTAAGGCAAATTAATTTTGTTCGTCTGTCTAGACTATAATTCAGAGTAACCGACCAGGCCTCTTGTACTATACCTTCATCAGATCACTTCAAAAGTATATCATTGCTGTATAATTAAGAGCAAAGTAAATAACTTGTCGTCAGTTGAGGATAGCCCAACGTCCGCTGGTACGACCAAGTATGGGATAACATTTCAGCCCTTGAAAATGGCACTAGCAGGCAAATTTACCACGAAGTTCTCTATTTTTATGGGGTTTGAATCATCAATCAGCTTCTGAATCATCAAAATATGCACTTTCATCGAATTTTTAATGCATACAGATTATCAAAGCATCTATGAACATGTGAATATATGAAAATTGAACCCTTCCTGCTACAATCTTATGTTATGTATCTAGTGTATTAACATATGTAATTAAATTTATTTACTCAGTGACAGAGAAACTGAATTGGCCATTGCATTACATTTTGTTCGGATTCTGTCTATATTATTTGGCTTTGTTTTATTTCATTTTCAATTTTGCGATAATCATCAAGGGGGTGGCTGTTCTTATTGTTACTACTTTAGTTGTTATTGTTATTGTTCTTTGAGTAAACTTTCACTACTACCACAACGACGACGACGACGACGACGACGACGACGACACAAAAAACTGTCGCTAGTGTTGTTATTGTTGTAATTTGATAAAATACAATTTTCACACCCTTCGATGCTAAACAATTTTTAGGCTATGTCCTGGTTGCAACATCCCATCAGAAATTAAACAAGAAAAAATAGAGTGAAAAAAGGAAACGAATCGAAAGGAAATCTTTAATGATTGCATCCCTTTGAAGCATATTTTCAAATATTGTACATACAATATTTGTTTGGGTGTGTATTGGTTAGTTGGTTGCTATCAAAATGGGTGTGGGCACATGCTTATGATGCTATGCGGACGAGATATTATTATTATTATTATTATTGTTGTTGTTAGTGCGTGTACTGCTAACTTGCTATAGAATTCCATAGAAATACTCATTTCATTTACATTTTGTCATATCATCATGGTTTACTATTATAGATTCTATGCTTTCATGCTAACGTTTGATACGCAATCGAAAATGCGTGTTTAATGCATTTCCGCACCTCTCGCTATGTTGATGTTGTTTTTTTTTTTTTTTTTGTAACTGCGTGCTGTGGCATTAAATTTACTCTGTTCGTTGTAGATTTATTTGATCATTAAAATTAAAAAACAGGAAAATTGATATTTAAGGATTCATATTCGACTGGTCCACCCTATTCGCATTTGTGTTTAGATTATTTGCTCGTCTGGCATGAAAGGTATGCATGTACGAGTACATATAAGCAGTTGTTCATTTTCAGTAAAACAACGCTGCCGTGCAACGAATCGAGTATGCGTGGCTGTGTACACATAAGCATATTATTTAGTTATACCTTTGCATCTGTCCACTTCCGTTTATGGTAATACTTAATACATATATGTTTGTAAGTATTTGAACTTTAACTATTTAATTGTTGTTGCTGAATAAGGAATACGTGCTGCTGCTGCTGCTGCTGCTGTGCCTGCTGTTCCTATTGAGAGGGTGTTCAAAGATTGTACCTTACAAACCCATGTCAATGTCCTTTACACAATGCTCGCTTACTCACCTACAACAACGTCTGTAGAGACGTATGTACAGTGTACATATCAGTGTGCAACATGCATTTTAGTTGAATGATGGGTTCATTTTCGTCATTTTCTATCTTTCTATTCATTCGCTTATTGGTAATTAAACACATTTATAGACACTAATCAAATACGAGTATGAATACTTATGCATGCCACCGAACAAAGATAACATATGAACAATGAATAAGAATGATGAAGCATGAAAATTATGGGAAAATTGTTTCAAGCATCGAGATGTATGGTAATTGTTATCCATTAAGTGCAATTTAAGACAAAACACTTTCAAAACCACACCGTAATAATTGTACGTTTACTCGTATTCATTAATTTATTTTGACCATTTTGAACATTTCATCCCCTCATCGATTAGACAATTGCATACACCTTTGTAGGTATGTTAAGTATGCACATTTCACACATATATGAAATGAGGTATATCACATTAATATATTACATAAACATGCATGATTAATGCAATTATAAAGTGATTATCATTATTCGTATGTTTTGTGGGCGCATTTTCATTTAGACAATTTGATGTAGGAACTCCTTTGCATGTCTTTTAATTTGTAAAAAAAATAGATATATGTTGCTTTCCGCCACCACAGAAGAAACTGAGCTTTCTGCGCAGTATTTACAACTCATATCTCTAAATAGTATATGACAATGGCATCTTCATAGCACCTTGGCCGAACTGCTTGGTGTGCTAAAGTTTTGACTGTAACTGTCAGAACTTTAGGAAATAAAATAAAATTTTTTATTTTTCTATTAAAATCAGGGACCGTAATTGTTGAAGCAATATTTTAAAATCAAAATTTGGTGATTATTTTGTGATTTCAATTTTTTTGTGCAACAATAAAAATTTTTTTAGTTTTTTAAATTTTTATTATTCAATAAAAATAATTTTTTGATTTTTTTTTTTTTCAAGTATAAAAATCATTTTTTGAGTTTTATTTTTTGATTTTTCTGCTCAGGAATAAAAATTAGCACACTGACAATTTTTTGTTTGTTTCATTCTCGCCTATCAATTGACAAAAAGAAAAAACAACAACAACAACAACATAAATAACTTAGTAGATTTGATAACTACCTACTATTTAGATCTATATTACAGTATATATACAATACGTAAGTATGTAATTTCGACATAAATGCAGAATACCTTAAAGGAAAAAATATTAAGGTCGAAATTACTCAATCACGCAATTTTAATAGTTTTTTCACACAAAATTTCATACAAATTTCATATTTCCTTTTTTTCGAATTATAAGGAAAAAACTTGTATTTAAACAAATTTTCTCAAACTTTGGTAAAATTAACATAATATTCAGCTTTGCGTTGCTTTCATCTTGAAAAGTAATTTTTATTCCTGAGCAAAAAAATAAATATCAATAAAAAATTTCTTCGATAGAGTAAAAAGATTAAAATCAAACACTAATATATATTGAAGGTTAAAAAAATTGAAATCTAAAAATAATGATTAATTTAAATTTTTACACGTAACACTCAAAAAAAAAATTGTAGTGGTTCCAATAAAGCACTTAATCAGTATTATTTTGATGTAGCTGTAGCTGTGCTCTCACACATTTAGAAAATGTAGATTTTTTCATTTGAATTTTTAAAAAATATTATTTTAATGATTATAATCATTATTTTCGGTCCCTGGTTAAATTCTTGGGTGTCGAACTTGGAAATTAAAAATATAGTCAAAATACGTATAATAAATAAATTAATCATAAATTATTACATACTGCTCACAAAGGTGTTATTGTGATGAGGAAAATTTAAGGAATTACAATACAAATTACTTAAGAATACACTTTATTTACCAGATTTAACTCCATCTGATTTTCATATAATTCGAAAACTCAAAGTATTTTTAGGTGGAAAACGATTTTCGTCAAAGAATAAAGTAATAGCATAGTTACTTTATGAATTTCTGAGGCCTTCCAATAAATTACTTCCGGAATGGGTTAAATGAATTGTAAAACACGCTGTAGATATCATACTTAAAAACAAAAGTTATTTCGGGTAAATCCCAATAATAGTTCATTATTAACATTTTGATGAAACTGCTACCTCAATATACGTATATGTAGTATAGGAGTGGGTGCCGTAGCTCAGTGGTTAGTGTGTTCGCCTTCTGATCTGTAGGTCGTGGTTTAATCCCCGTCTGGTGCATAACAAATTTAATATCGATAAGATTTTTCTTTCGAACGGTACCCACCTGTCGGCAAGCAATTGGCAATTCTTCCGACAGTAACAACTTGCCATGAAAAACCTTCTTAAAGAACTCTGTGACAAAGCTCAGAAAAAGTGATGTCACAAGTGTTCTGCCGTTCGGAACCGGCTAAAATAAGTAGGTCCATTCTAATACTGTCCAAAATTTAAGACGCACAACAGTAATGCAAGAGAAGCTCGGCCAATGAGCCCTTTGGGGCTTTATGTGCCACATATTTATTTATTTTTTTTAGTATAGCAGTTTAGCCGCATAACAGCAAACAATATGTAAAAACACCAAAGAAGCAGTTCTAGTTCTTTTTTTGAGGTTAGAAAGATAACTAACTATTGTATCATGTGATTATTCTGGTCCATCGGACACCATGCCTTTTTATTATAGGGTTTTGTGACTAATCTGTCCCGTATAGCTTATCTTCGGTAACATTGTAATTTAGATACTTTACACCGAAAACTTATTTTGTATGAGTGGAAGGCGTGAATTTATCCGAATTAGTCAATTTTCGAATAAACGTATCGAGTTTCAGCATGATACCTTTATAGATTGGATCGGTGGCCATTTAAATGAAAATTCTTAAGATGTCCACCACTTAATTGATAGCTTACCTTGAGAACATCAAATGCTTTTTAGACCGCAAAAAAACAGCGAAATGTCCATTTTTATCATAACTTAATTTTAACATATGATTTTTTATATTGTATTTTTTATATTGTATTAGCTGTTCTGAATTTTGTCCGTTGAAATTGTACTGTTAATTTGCTTTTTATATGCTAAATGTTAATGAGCATGTTAATGTTAACATGTTCATTTTAATGTTAATTAACACGTTAATGTTAACATTTTCGATTTAATGTTATTTAACATGTTAATATTTACATTTTCTGTTTAAAAATGCCATTGATTTTTAGTTTAATATATATTTTTTTATGGGGTGAATATTTGAATTCAAATGCGGAATTTTATATGATTCAGCCCGTCTTCTGATACATATGCATGAATGTATGTAAATAATCAGCTTGAAATCTACATATCGCCTCGTATGCAAAAACACATTTTCAACAACATATGTTACTATACTTTTGTCTCACCCGCTAATGACAATTTTTTAATATGTCAATTTTGTAATCATACTATCATCATGTAATATGATAAATGAATGTATACATACAAGAAGATAATTTTGTATGGAAAGTACATGTAGTTTTCATCAGATTTTGACCAATCACGATCTCGTATATTCTTTGGCGAAAATAATCTTATTTATCAATTTACCAATTTTCAGCCGGATAACTTTATCCACCTCTCTATGGGCACTTCTAAACATAATGTATATGCCCGTCTGTCGTACAAGAATTCCAAAGCTGAAAGAACTTCAATTACATTTTTCTTTTCAGAATATTCGAACAACATATTGATGTTTATTGGTTTTATCAATCTTTACGAAAAATAGTATAAGTAAAAAGAAAAACATTTACAATTTATTGTTTTTTTTTTTTTTTTGTTATTAGCTTTTTATTATAAATATTTAAAACAGATTGTACATATATTTTATATAAAAAATACACATCTGAAGTTTTGTAAAGAAATTAAGCAAATACGTTTAAAGATATATTGTACAACTCAATTAATGCATTTTTGAAGAAAAAGAAAGTGAAATTCAAATTTTCATAAAAAAATATTTTTTTTTTATAAATTTCAATATGAATTAAAACTCATTTGCTGGTTGTTCACACTTCATAGTAAATGTTTTTGATAAAAAAAAATATGCGATATTGTATCATTTTGCTATTAAGAGTGAACACACTAATAATACTAAATATTTTACAACTGTATATAATACAATATATAATGTATAAAAAATAAAATGTATTTTTTTTTAAATTTTTTTATTTTACATTTGTATACGTAAATATTATATATTATTTAATAGTAATTAATATCACAAGTTTTTTATTTTAAAACTTAACTGACAAAATCTACACATAAATTGATTGAATAAAAAATTCCTCATTTGCAAGTTGAACTTAATTTAATTTCGATATGATTTTAGTTCAAGAGGATATTACATATGTGTATTACTAAGTATATTAATTTATTGCTAATATGAATTCGCTGTACAACGTTGTAACAACCTATTTGTTCTCAATATGAGTATGGATTTATTTTCATTGCAATAGTCTGAAGTAGCAGGAGTAGCTGTTTAAGCTTAATACCATTCATAAACTACTATCGGCACTCTTCGACTAAATAGTAGCCGTATTTTGGGATTTTTTATTGCATATGACAAGGAACAATAACGTTGTGATATTTCGTTATTATGTCGTGACTATTTAACGTGACGCTATTAGATTTATCTTAATTAAATAATGTTTTAAGTATACAACCGCTAGTTTCATTAATAATATTTACACTTGAAATTTTTAGGTACTTTTCTTCTTCTTCGTTTTGTGGTAGTGAAATGCTGGTTTTTCCCCCTTTCGATTTTAACTTATGATAAATTAATTGGTAAAATTAAATTAAATTAAAAAAAGGTTGTACAATACGCTGCATTTTGAATTTTTACAGAGACTGCTGACTAGTTTTCACACTCTATTAATTTTTTTTTACATTCGAAGCTTCTTGACTATTCATTATATGTACATCGGTTTGCAAGAAAGCCTTTCAAAATAAAGTTTTTGTTCTAAACTAAGATTGAACTAAATATATTACTGCACTATTTTGCCTGAATGTTGGATGTTGGTGATGTTCTATTTTTCTTCTTCTTCTTCTTCTCTTTCTTACTTATTTAACTATATTATTTAATTAAATGGAATGTTATAAAATAATTGCTCTGAAAATCTGCAATTTGGAATTCTGCAAATTTAAAAAAAAAAATTTAATAAATTATTTTAATATAATTATGTATATATGTTTAAATCAAATTCTTATTTGAACTGATATGAACTAAGCTAGAAATTAATTAAACACGAACCTATATAAACTATGGCTAAGAGGAGAAGAGATCATTTGTAAGCTGATTGTTTGAAGTAAAACTGTCATAAATAGTAAAATACAAGATGAGAATAAAAGCCTAAAAACTAAATGATGACTAGAGATTTGCTCTCGACTAGAATACACTCAACTCTGCCTATATCCATATAAGTAGTAATAGTAGTAAATAGTAGTAGTAGTAGTAGTAGTAGTAGTAGTAATAACTTAGTGAAAAATCAATTTAAATTCTAATGAATAATTTAAATAAAAAATTCTGCTTTGGTTTGTTTAGCTGTAGCATTACAATGCCTAATTTACATTTTCTTAACATAATTAAACGAAAACAAGAAACAAAAAAAAACAAACAGAAACAATGGTGCAAAGTAAAAACGAAATAAATATTTACAAAAACATAAACATATTCACTTGTCGTCTGGTATGCCATTAAATGGCACCACTAAATCTCACTAACCATTAATTCACTTTATTCTTACCCAATACGAAAGTCATCAATCGTACAACACACGCGTGATAAATCAATGCGCCAATGTTGTATGCTGAATTACCGAAGCACAATTACGCAAATTTGTCAAAGCTGCCGCTGCAATATTCTCCTCTTCTGTTAGACCACTTTCGATGATTTGTAGACGGCTATAACATGCTGAACTTGTACTACAATCGGATATGGTATCATCTGTATGATTAATTATGGCATAGTTGGAACTACCAGCACTAACACTAACACCATTGTCACCACCACCATTAGTTGTAATAACTGTATAAAGGTGGTTACGCTCCATTGCTATATCTTCACTGTGAGTTGAATGTGTACTAGAGGCTGAGGAACCTGTATATGATTTACTAGCACAGTCATCATTCTTATCCGTATATTTTGTTGCTACGGTGATTGTATTTTGTTGTGTTGGAACATTCTCGACGGTCAACAATACCTCAGCAGGCGGCTGTTGGCAATATTGTTCTTGATTTTCTTTGCCCATCGTCGTTGACGTTGTCGCATGTGTCGCTTTATGTTTCCGCAAATAGATTTGGCGCTTGAATTTCTTGCCACATTCATTGCAATCATAGGACAATTCATTGTTTAATTTTGCAGCATGTGGTTCACGCACTACACTGGCCTTGGTCATCGCCACCCCCACTGCTGTCGCTGTATTTGTCATATTACGATTCTCTTTGCGTGCTCCACCATCAGTAACGACCGCACGATTGTTCTCCTTCTTTGGTTTGTGCCAACGACGATGCGATGCCAAATTTGCTGGACAATTAAATTGTTTGCCACACTCGGGACACCGATACTCGAGCAATACAATGCAGGCACAACGATGACGTGCCAAACCGAATGCGTCATCGAATTTGAGGCGGCACAACTTGCATATGTAATCGCCAATAACATTTTTAATGGCGGCCAGCTCAGCTTTCGTTTCCTCTGTAATCTCAACAATGTTATATTTGGGATCGATATCGCCGTTGCTGTATTGTATGGAGCCGTCGGTGATATCTTCGAGCGGTCGTATTATTGTACCGGAAACGGGCGAACTGGTCTCTTCATCGAATTTCAATTTGCGTGTTGCCTTATTTTTGGTCGATGATGATGATTTTGTTGTGCTCGCAGTCGGATGTGATTTTGCGGTGCGCGGTGCAGTCTCCGACAATTTGATCGGTTTATTGGGAGTGCTCTCAATGCGTTTATTTGTTGATGTGATGGCTGTGATAGTGGTGGTGGCAGCAGTGGTAACAACCGATTCGTTTATAATCGTCTTGGGAATTTTAAGCGGATTACCAACAGCAGCAGCAGTAGCATTATTGCCTTTGGCATTAGTTTTAGTGATGCGTTCAATAACAATGGCATCATTCTCCATGATGGCAGCGATAGCATTAGCCGTAATGCTAGCGGCATCATTCGGCGATGTGCTGTTGCTACTGGCATCATTTTCATATTCAAGTTCGCCATATTTACGTTTTGTGGGCGTTAATGGTGGTGTCATCGGTTTGCTGATAGCTTTCGTGATAATCACTTTCGACTCTATTTCACCATTATACATTGGCACATAGGTTTCGTGCGGTGATAACTCATTGATTACTGCTGCACCAATTTTTGTCTCTCGCACCTCGGCGCACTCATCAATTCTACTCGCCATTGGCTCTGTATAGACTTCGGTGAATGAGGTCGCTATGGGTACATCGTTGGCTATTTGGGGTGGTGATATTGGCTTGACCGATAAATCCAACGGTATTTCACATTTTGTTTTTATATTCAAATAACGACTACGATATTTTGGTGGCAACGAAGCGACTGTAGTGAGTAAACCTAAACCATGAGGCATGCCATTGATGGTGTTGTTGGCATTTGCATTGGCATGTATTAATTGTATGCTATGTGGTCGCAATGGTATTTGCGATTGTTGTTCTTGTGTTATGGTGGTCATTGCACTAATTTTGGTTGTTGTTGTTGCTTTTTTGTACTTTTCATTAATTTTCTGTTTTATTTCGTTGGGCGTTTGTCGCTAGCAAGTGATGTATTAAAATTAAAATTTATTCATTTGAATTTGTTGTTGTTGTTGTTGTTGTACTAAAACTTATTGATGAATTGAATGTGTTAACCGAAAATTGCTGATCAAAACGAAACAGAACAGAACTGAAGAAAGAAAACTTAACAAACGTACTGCACTGTGATTATTGTTGCCGTACTAGTGGTTATTGTTGTTGTTGTTAACTTCCTTCCCAAACGATGTCTATACTGCGAATGACTAACCACATATCCTGCCACCTCTATTTATGTTGCTACTTACTAGCACTGCTGCTGCTGCTGCTGCTACTACTACTGCTGCTGCTGCCGCTGATGATGATAATAATGATGGTGGTGTTGGTGGTGGTAATATTTATGTATATATATTCGTACAAACGAAACAACAAACTAAGAAGGATTTCAGCCGAACGACACTGAAAGCGAAATTAAAATCGTATACATGTTGTTGTTGTTGTGAAAATTTCATCCCCCAAAGTCGTTGTCCTTTTAGCCCTTACGTTTTTGTGTGTTTTGGTTTATATTTACACACGCATACAAATGCACATACATACATGTATGTGAACAGTCAGACAAGGAATGCCTTTGCTGCTGCTGCTGCTGCATCACTGCTGTGGTTATAGCGTTAGTTATAGCTACAAAGCCGGAATCTTTTGTTAGCAATCACAATCGCATACTATTAGTCACCCTTTTTCCGAGCACCAACCTAAAATCGTCAGCATTAACTCAAGCAGCGTCGTCAACGTTATCGTCGTAGACATTACTACTACGAGTTGTCTGGCAAGTGAAAGTCCTTTGCATTGCGAGCACAACAACGTTATGTGGTACACACACAGATACACACATTCTGCACCCATGTATGAGGATATATGTGCTTATGCGTACATATACATTGTATGTTGACATGTCATGCCTGGTCTGATGTTGCATTTTTCAGTGTTTTGCTTTAATATTTTGTTGGTGGGGTAGGTATATTAATGTGTTTTTATTTCATTGCCGCTAGTTATTCCACTACGAGTACGAATTATATTTGTGGTATTATGCCACAACAGCAATAACAACAACTGTACGCATATTTGTGCATACTCGTGAGACGAATTTTGGTTGTACATTTTTTGTATATACAAGTATGTATGTGTCGTAGACCAAAACAACAACAAAAAAAGGGAGACATTGAAATGCATTTCTGGCCTATTGGCAATGTTCCTTAGTCAATGGAATATGCCGAAATGTAATCTAACAAATTTATGAGCGAAACAATGTAGAGTGCCGTAGCATAGTGTTGAGGGCGTTGATCTTCTGATTCAGAAGTCGAGGGTTCGACTGACGTCTGAAGCAGCTTTATTACCGAGAGTTTTTATATCAACGGTGACCAACTGTCAAGCAACTAGCAATTTATGGCAGTAACAATCTGCCATAGAAAAGCTTGAAAAAATATATTACTTTACGTATAATTACCACAAGAACAATCCATATATTCGCTATTCCCCATATTTCATCCTTTGTATACTGAATTTCAAGAGTATGCAATTATTTATTGATTAGAAAACAGTTGAAAAAGTATGTGTGTTCAGCAGAACAGTAATTTAAGAATGATGAAAATTTTATATTAAAATTTTCTTCAGTGACATAATTCCAAAATCAAAAATAACGATTGCTAGAAATATTAAAACCAAAGTATAATAAACTGAGTTTCAACACCCCCTCTCAATCGTTCAGTCCTAGGCTTCTGCGCATCTTATTAAACGTTGCTATATCTGTAGCCTTTGTAAAAATATCTGCAAGTTGGTTCTTTGATTCAATTGACTCTACTTTGACAGTTCCATTGATGATGTTATCTCGTATAAAGTGGTGCTTAATATCAATGTGTTTAGCACGCTTGCTTTCAAGGTTATTTGCCATTCCAACACAACCACGATTGTCTTCATAGATTAATACTGGTTCCGAATCAATTTCACTTAAATCTTTCATAATACCACGTATCCATATTGCCTCGGTAACTGCTGAGCTTAAAGCAACATATTCTGCTTCACTCGACGATGTTGCAACTGATGTCTGCTTTCTAGTTGACCATGACACAGTTGATCCATATATTTTAAAAACATAACCGCTCACTGACTTTCGATCATTAAAGTCAGCTGCCCAATCTGCATCAGCATAGCCCACAATTGGAAAAGTATCTACTGACTGATATTCTAGCTTCAAACATAATGTTCCTTTGAGGTATCTTACAATTCTCTTTAGATCCTGCCAATTAGACTCCGATGGATTTTGTTGAAAGCGACCCATATAAGATACACCAAAACATATATCTCGTCTCGAGCACAGCATGATGTACATTAGGCTTCCCAACAACTCTCGATATGGCTTATCAAAACCTTCATTATTCGTTTCTTCCAGTTGCAAGCATTTTTCCATTGGACTTTTAACAGACTTGCAGTCCAACATACCAAATTTACTTAAAAGCTTCCGTAAACTAGTTTCTTGAGATATTTTTAAGCCACTCTTGTAATGCTCGATTTTCATGCCTAAAAAATATTTTAAAGCTCCACAGTCTGACATCTCAAAACGTTTCGAAAAATCTTCTTTAAGTTACTCAATAGATGACAACTGAGCAC
The DNA here is from genome assembly GCA_963854835.1 of Megamerina dolium. NCBI lineage: Eukaryota > Metazoa > Arthropoda > Insecta > Diptera > Megamerinidae > Megamerina > Megamerina dolium. The sequence goes on along the minus strand of OY978528.1, from coordinate 29,919,435 downwards.
CAGCAATTAGCAGATCGTCGACATATAGAATGACTATTAAGATATCTTGATCGCTAATTTTTGTATAGAGGCAGTAGTCATGACGTGAACGCGTAAAACCTAGTGCTAACATAGCATCATTTAGTTTCTCGTTCCAACATCGTGGTGATTGCTTCAGTTCATATAAAGATTTTTGGAGCTTGAGTACCATCCCCATTTCTGCTGTAAAAACTTGTGGTATCTCCATAAAAATATCTTCTTTCAAATCCCCATGCAAAAACGCTGTTTTGACATCTAGTTGATGAAAATGGTAATTTCGCTTTACTCCTACAGCTAATACAATACGAATAGTGCTCAACTTTGCAACTGGAGCATACGTTTCATTATAATCAATGCCATACTTCTGCAAAAAACCTTTAGCTACCAATCTAGCTTTGTACTTCAAAGGATTTCCATTTTCATCTTCCTTTAGGCGAAACACCCATTTCGTTTTCAAAGGCTTGACGTTAGTAGGTTTATCAACAAGTTTCCAAACGTTATTTTTCTCCATAGACATAAATTCATCGTTAATCGCTTCTAGCCAGTTGTCAGTATCATTTCTGCGAAATATGTCCTCATAACTTTGTGGAGTAGATGCGTCTTCAACCATGGCAAAATTTGCCTCAGATCCAGTAATATAATCTAATAACCTGTTTGGTAAGTGATGTCCCCTTGCGCTCCTCCTTACCTCTGGTGGTGGCGAGATTTCGACTATTGGTAGTAGTTCTTCGGTTGCAATATTATTGGATTGCTGAGGCACAGCATCTTCAAAAATTTCATCTGATTCTGCATTACCGTTTAAATCAAAATTTTTATTTTCCTGTTCAGCAAGAGCAATTCTTTCATTTTCTCCTTCTTGCTCGTAGCTGCTACGAATTATAATTTGTTGTTCATGTTGCTTTTCCACGAAGTCTTTGTAGGGAAAGGAAAACTCATCAAATTTAACATCACGTGCTGTTACTACCCTTTGTTGATTTATATCCCAAAGTTTGTAGCCATTTGGAACATATCCTAGCATTATTGCTTTTCGACTCTTGGAGTCAAACTTCTTACGGCACTGTTTTGGAATCCAGGCATAGGCTTTACAACCAAATATGCGCAGCTTATTTAAATCAGGTTTGCTTCCATACCATTTTTCAGCTGGTGTTGTTAACTTCTCCAAAGCATGCGTTGGACATCTATTAAGTAAATATACTGCCGTGAGTGCTGCATCATTCCAGAAATTCTTTGGCACTTGTGATTCCACTAACATTGCTCTAATTCTTTCAGCTAGTGTTCTGTTAAAGCGTTCTGCCACGCCATTCTGTTGTGGGGTATACGCAATAGTAGTCTCCAGTTGAATACCTTTCTGTTTATACCAATTTTCTTGATTTTTCGAACAGTACTCACGTCCTTGATCAGTACTTAGTTTTGAAATTTTAGTTCCAAACATTGCAGATGATAATGCTTCATATTCTTTTAACGAATCAAATACTTGTGATTTCTTTTTAATATTGAATATCATTGCAAAATGAGTAAAGTCGTCTATGAAAGAGACGAAATATCTTGAACCGTCTCTAGCTACTGGATCTATAGGCCCACAAACATCTGAATGTATTCGTTCCAATGTTCTGGTTGCTTTGACACGAGTATTATTAAAGGGTTCACGAGTTTGTTTACCTTCAACGCATACACCACACAATCCAAGTTTTATATTTAAATCTTCTGTTGGAATAAGTTTCATCAAGCCTAATTGATCCAAACCTTGTTGACCAATATGACCTAAGCGTTTATGCCACAAAGAAGATTTATCTGTATGGCACACATTTGCATTGTGCTTGCAAATTTCAATTTCCAACTCGTAAAGGTTTCCTTTTAGATGTGCTGTAGCAACAAGTTCGTTTTCGCGTAGTATTAATGCTATGTTATTGCAAAATCTGACCTCAGCACCAGCCTTCGTTAACTTGTGAACTGAAAGCAGGTTATCCCTCAGCTCAGGAATGTAGAGAACATTCTTTATCTGCAAATTAGTACCTTTATCGCTGACACCATAGATATTTCCTGATTGCATAGCCAGCAGTGATTGCTTTTCCTTAGCAACACTAATTTCCACAGGACTATCAAGCTCCTTAAGTTCAGTGAAGTACCATTTTTTGTTAGCAAAGTGGTCGCTTGCACCAGAATCTAATTTGAAGATTATTTTGTTGGATTCAATCCTATCTTCCTTTCTTTTCATCATGAAACACATGCCCCTGTTATTTGTTGTAGTACGCGCATCTGCTTGTCTGCAATTGTTAGCTTTGTGCCCAAATTTATTGCACTTAAAACATCTGCCCTTAAATTTTTTGAAAATATTTCTTTTTCCGGTAAAAGCAGTCTTCTCTTGTTTTTTAATTGCGTTACGATCGTTAAGCTTTACTTCCTCAGCCAACAATCTTTCTTTAGCGGTGCTAAAAGAAAGCACACCCTCGTCCAAATTTTGTAGTGCCGTTACCAACGGATCAAATTTTTCTGGTAATGTTAAAAATAACTGAGCCAATAGATCGCTATCTTCCAACTTTGCTCCAGCCAGCTTCAACTGTCGTATTAATTTATCAAATACTATTAAATGATCCATTACTGTGTCTTCTTCTTTCATTTGAAGTTTTGAAAGTTGTTTCCGCAAGAGTAGCTGATTCACTAATGATTTCTTTGCGAAAACTTCTTGAAGTGCTATCCACATTTCTTTTGCCGATTCTTTGTCCCTCACATAACTCAAGCAATCAGAATGTAGAAAGCTGACTATTCGGTCCATGGCTTTCTTATCTCGTTTCTTGAAAGTCTTTTTCTCAACTGCTCCTTCTGGTGGATCGCTTGTTAGAACGTCCACCAATTCCAGCGAATCCAGGTGTATTTTTACACGGAATTGCCAGTCATCATAGCCGCAACCGTTAAACTGCGGTATTCCATGCGTTAACTCTTTAATGTCGCCCATAATCTCAAGAGTATGCAATTATTTATTGATTAGAAAACAGTTGAAAAAGTATGTGTGTTCAGCAGAACAGTAATTTAAGAATGAAGAAAATTTTATATTAAAATTTTCTTCAGTGACATAATTCCAAAATCAAAAATAACGATTGCTAGAAATATTAAAACCAAAGTATAATAAACTGAGTTTCAACAGAATTAATGTCGAAATTTTTTGGCAATATTGTCCAAATTTTTTTATACCAATATTGACATTGATTCTTGTAGTCTTCTTCTTCTTCTTATGTAATCCATAATTCGTTTCAATTGAATGACAGAATTAATGTTTTCAGTATTAAGTACAAAAGTGATAGTTTCACTGAAATATATGCGATATTCCATGATTAATGTCAATCAGTTTAAGAATTAACTCTTTACGAGTTATTCTCATGTGAATGTGTAGCTTCAAAGTTCGCCATTTCGATTTTCCCGAATCTGTAAATATGAATGAATATGAATGATGAACATTTAAGACCGTATCCGATAACACTATCTCGAAACTATAAACGCTTAGACTGAGATTGTTTTTCCATTAGAAAATCATTTCGAATCCTTTTCCATATTTTCTCGAAGCTCAAACGTTTCAATCACATCCCACTTCTTGCACTACATGCAACCGTCATTAGTAACGTTCCCCATTTAATCATCGTTAAGTAAGTTGTTAGGTCAATGGAAACAAAATTAAACAGATATCAACCCACTGTTTTATCGCAAAGTTCTATTCAGTGATGAAGCTCATATTTTTGGCTCAATAGGTATGTCAATAAGCAAAATTTTCGCATTTTTAGAGAGGAGATTTCAGAAAGATTCACAAGGCTCCGTTGCATCCACTATTTGGTGTAATTTATGGGCCAGTGTATGTAATCGTTAGTGGGTGTCGTAACTCAGTGGTTAGTGCGTTGGCCTTCTGATCCGTAGGTCTTGGGTTCAATCCTCGGCTAAAGCCTAAGAAAATTTGATATCGAAAAGATATTTCCTTCGAAGGGTACCCACCTGCCGGCAAGAATTGGCAATTTTTCCGACAGTAATAATTTGCCAAAAATGCTTATTAAAAGAGCACTGTGACAAAGCTAAGTTAAAGTGATGTCACAAGGGTTCTGCCGTTCGGAACCGGCTAATACAAGTAGGTCCCTTCTAATGCTGTTAACACGCATACCAATATTGGAAGAGAAGCTCGGTGGTATAACAATGGGCCTTTCTGGCCTAAGTGTGTCATCTCAGAGAGAGGGCAGCCACATAACCTAACCTATCCTATAGGATCGTTGGTCATTACTTCTTTAGAAATGAGAACAGCAAGAACGTTGCCAATAACGGCGAGCCCTCGGTTTACTTGTAGTCATTGGGTTATGCGAACTAGGCGGATACTTTGGACGCCTTGGAAGCCAACATTATGCGCAATACGGCCCACAATGCTTGAAGTGGTGGTCGAAAATAGGTGGCGTTGGCCTAATAAAGACAGTTTGAAGTTGCGAATTCTTTTCATTAAATTTATAGTTGGAATGTTTAAAAAAACACTGTTTAGTATGATATTGATCGTCTGTAGGGAATGTCGTTATGAGATGTCCTGCAGTTACAGGCTACTGATGAGTTCAGATTAACTAATTCTAGTGATTTGATTGCTGCTTCACTGTCAGTTAAAATAGCTATAGCCATATATGATATAACATTACACTGAAGCCGTTTCCAAACTGAGGTAGTCCAGCAGCCGACAGCAGATATGCGAACTACAAGTAATTCACAAAATACCCTACACCTGTGCGTCCAATTTGGAGCTGTTGGAGATGGATTGCTCTGTTAAACATGATGTTCCTCTACTCCCAGTTGTTGTCGGTAGTGATTTCGATACTACTTGCAAATGGTTTTGGAATAGTGTCGAAGCTTCATATAAAAAATGTCGTCATTATTCCCAAAAAAAACAATTATTTACATTAATGCAGTACACTCCTCAAACTATAGGCAATAGTTCGTGCAATCACAATTTCGATTCGATCTCGTTTTGTGCAGGCTAAGAAAATTTAGGAACATCATTTATCATGGAGAATGCTTTCAAGTTATTGTTTTTGAACTATTAGCTTATGTACTATATTTTGTAATTCGAATATTGATTCACTGCACGGTGGCAGTGCTTCGCCTTGTCTTATCTTACTTTGACTGTGTATGATTATGTATAGATGCTTGTGTGTGTGTGTGTGTGTATATGTGTTCATTGGGTAAACAAATTGTGTGTATAGATGTGTATTTTTGTTGTTGTTGTTGCAATTCCCGTTTGTTATATTCGATTGTATTGTATTTTTGCCGTATTCAAGTTGCATTATGGTAGGCACGTGCACGGCAGCACGCCAATGTGCTTGTTTGGGCGTCGTCGTCGTCATCGTTGGCATCGTTGGCATCGTCGTCGTCGTAGTCGTCGTCGTTGTTGTTATTATTGTACGTACTATGTACATATGAATATGCCACCCCAAAAATTTGATACAAACGATATAGCTATACATACATTTGAATGTATTGTATACGAGTAGATGTATCATACATATGTATTCCCACAGTGCACTGTGTAATGCTTGCTTGTTAATGTAATATACTCACATACGCATATATATTTGCTATGTCATGTATACTACAAAACGGTAAGCTTTGTGATTGTGCGTAGTCAAGTTGTTTTTGTAGAACATTTTGGGAAGAGGTAGTGGATTGATGATTATTTACTTGGTTACTATGGTTGCCTGCTTAGCGGAAATACCACACTCTTGATATTTGTATATGTGCCAATGGTTGTGTGTGTGTGTATTTGTATTATATTTTATTGTTTATTGTTAATATTACTTATCGTACGTATGTATGTATATAGACGCTTATAACTTGAAAATATGGTGTAGCATTGCTTCAGTGAATTGTTCTTTCATTGTTTTTATGCATATCTTTCTTTTCATACTCATCAATACATGCCAGCTACTGAATTACTGAATTCTAATTTCGATAATGAGGCATCGTGTAATACTTACCATTCTATAAATGTATATATTTGTATGTATTTGTATAATGTGTAGCGTGTATTTGCCTAAAAACAAAGCTTATCTTGTTAGGGAGTGCAAATTCCAACCCTTGGCTATGGTGCATATACCAGCTAGTATTTACTAAGTGCAGTAGATACAACAAATATAATACATCCCTTTTAATTTTTATGAAATACACATACACGCATATGCTGTAGAAGTCGTAGTCGCATTTTTAAGGTTTTCGCTTAATGCATTGTAATTTATATTCAACGAAAAGATGATGCCCAAAAATATTATCACAACCATTAAAGGGCTTGTTTGTGTGTGGTATAACCATTTCGCCTGAGGATATTTTTACAACAAATTTTCTACTTAAAGCTCTTCATCTTCACTGATGTAATACTTATGCAATACATCCCGCTCCAATTCATTTGACTTCATACTTCCAACTTCCATATTGCTATCCCCTATTTGAATAGATAATCCTCCCTAAACAATCGCTAGTCATTCTTTCAAGTCATATATGTATATATTTATAGAACATATGCGGTTTTATTTTTGCTGCTAACCCCTAAGTGCATCCTTTTATGGTAATTTCAAGTGTCGTCCAAGACTTAAAAAAAATACACAAAGCTAAAGAGTTATGCAATATATTCTACAAAAATTTGAATAAATACCAAAATGATATGTATGTGAACTTGTAGGCATGAGTATGTAATAATTAATGTTCGAAATGTTGCATTACGCACCGTTTATGTGGCATAATGCATTCTTATGTCTCGAAATGCCTCTTTTCAATTTTTTTGTTTATTTTTTATTATTATTTTTTTTTTGTTTTATTTTAACCCCTTCTTATTCTTCAATTTAAAAGGAAGAACGTTAAAAGAATTCATCGCTCATCTGAATGACACTTGTGGAACCATTGCACGCGTTCTCAAGGCGTTAACATGCCCCCAAGGATAAACAGACGCACACATCAAAATGCAATTAATTTTAGCAAAAGGAGTATATTTATGCAGATAGTAAATACATTTGTATATATTACTTATTATACTGTTGCACGAGTAAGTCATTTCATTGAAGCTTCGAATTCATTAGATAGAAGGCAAAAATACAAATAATATATTACACACGGATTATCGAAATTATTGGTATATTTCTATTAATTTTGACATACACTTTCATATTCTCGTATAACAAATAGTAACAAATACTACTTACCATATCTGGTTTTTCTAAAATATTGTATTTTTCTTATAGTTTATAATCTTCTCTCTATTCCTTTGATTGTTGATATTCTTTCAATGTGCATTTGTAGTAGATATGTCAGTAGTAATCAAATCGAATATGTTCGTGCAGCACTGTAATACATATGCATGTGGCGTAAGTGAATACATACACATGCAAATGTATACATATAAGTATGTGGTTAAATAAAAGCCCAAAAGGGTTTTAATTTTTAATTTTATTGCTTTTGAAAAAAATTGTAGGTACTTTTCTTTATTATGGGGCAATGATTATTTACAATTTTATATACTTATCTTATACATATACGATATATTTAGATATATACAATATATTTCCTATAGTACGTTCATATCGAGATCATAATTATATCTAAAGGCTCTAGAGCCGTTTGCACAACGTAGGCAAGTACGTAATAAGGTACAACTACGGACAGTGTACATCGATTTATGACGAATAAAAGTCGATCATATTAAACGAATAGATCCAACTGCTTCTCAGGGACAAGGATTAAGTTTTGGACAATAACTTAACAATCGCAAACCAGAAACTGTCTAATGCGATGATCCTAATAAAAAAATAAGCAAATGAAATGAATAATTATATTTTCAAGAAGACTTATTTAACAAAGTCTAAAGAAATACTTACATGTATTAAATTCATTTTTAATTGCATGCATCGTAATATTCATGGCGAAATCCTAATACATCGATATTGAGTTGGGCAACTGAAATAAAAATTATAAATCAAAATCATTACATATCCATAAAATATTGTATAAAATTATTTCAAGCAATGACAGAATGATAGACTCTACAATATAACCTCTATATATCCCTTAAATGAAATACTTGCTTACGAAAGCTAATACGAATATGTGGCCGTATATTTTTCTACTTGTTCCAAATCATTTATTTATGAAATATTCTCTTTCTGGCATAAGCATCGAGGGACACTTCTACAAATTTATCGTTTTTATAACCTTCATACCTATCGTCCACCAAGTCCCCCCAGAGGTGTTTAAAACATTACCATCCCAAGGTAATTTTTTCTCCTCAACATTTTGCTACATAAAATTACTCTCTATTTTCACTTCACTAAGCTTGACAAATAATCCTACAATTGCCAAAGAACCGATCCTCTTTATATCCATCTCTTAGAGACACTCATCTACAAAATTAGTGTTCCTATAAATTTTGCTCTCACCGCTTCCAGAGTTCCTCTAGAGGAGTAAGACTGATGATGAAACCCCCACTTGCCACCTGAAAATTGACAATAATTAGCGAGGAATTACAGCTAGAGCGGTGAAATGCATGACCAATACCTAATAATACTTTATTCAATTTTTGAGGTTACGAGCAAATTGCGATTGAGCCAAACCAAGCCCGGATTCGACTACGCCACTGACTCCAAATACTTTGCGTGGCTGTATAGTTAACAATATTTGCTTGCTAAGGACTATATTTTCTAATGTTCTTATGCGTAGCGCAATATATATAATTTTTGTTCTTCCTGCTCGTCAGTTAATCAGACAACTTTATTCTTTTCTTTTATATTATCTAAATCGATCACTTATTGGAGCAAGAATAATATCGATTTTCAAATCTTTTTTTTTTTTAATCATTTCTTTAAATTGCTTAACTTTTCGTACAATACTTATTAAATAAATTCAGCGATATCATTTTCCTCCTGGTCATCCTGGATCTGAAGATATGTAGACTAATGGTTTTGTATTTCTAATATGAGCGTTGTACATACTACGATTTTTGCATTATGCTCATGCAAAAGGTATCAGTGGGTATATTCCTCAAATTATTTAGATTTAACTGAGGATTAGCATTCATTTAACGATTCATAATTAGGCTCTTGAAATCAGTATGTGTCAATCTTTCAAAGTGTTTTTTTATAGCTCCACTCAAGTTTTGTGCCTACAAAAGCCCATTCGCTGGAAGCTTTCCTTTTTTGTTTTCAACTAAAGAAAAGTGAATTGCAAAGTCATCGCATGTTGTGTCATACTTATAGAAAACACGCACTTACAACTTATGTATTTTGGTTTAAAGTGGTGATTTTAATACAAACGATAAAGGGCGTGAGGGAAGGTCAGCATCGTTTAAAGACACTGAATTGGAGACTTTATTGGCCGAAGACCCGTGTCAAACTCAAAAGAGGCTTGCTGAATCGTTGGATATTATCCAGAAAATGGGAAATTGGGTTCCATATGAGCCAAGATACAACGAAAAGTAATTTTGCATGTCTGAAATGATGCTTCAACAGTCTTTTTTGATTCGTATCGTTACTGGCGACGAAAAATGGATCTATTGTGACAACCCTAAGCGCTAAAAATCATATGCAAGACTTGTGTAATCAGTCAAATCTACTCTAAATCCTAATGTCCATTTCAAAGCGACCGTTGAACAAAAAATGGGCGAAATGAGCAACTAAACCCAAATCAATAATTTTCAATAATGACAATACTGCGCTAAAAAGAACAACGTACTTGGATCAATGTAGATTGCTTGTCTTAAATACGTTTCATTTCAGTCGCAGGTGTCAAAAATGTGGTCAATAAGTTTTTGGCCTAAAAAAAGGCTGGGCGGTTCTATTGGGAGAGAATTCATGCGCTCACTCAAAGATGGAAAAAAGCCGTAGCTTCAGAATGAAAATACTTTGAATAAAATATATTGTGTCAATTTTTTTTGAAATATGAGGACGGTCGCAGAACTTCCCGACCTGACATATAGGTGGCGGCAGGAGTTTGAAAAAAATAAAACATATGTTTTTGAGTCGATTCGTAACCATGGATGAGACATGGGTCCACCACTTTACACCTGAGACAAAGGAGCATTCAAAACAGTGGACTGAAAGGAGAGAATCGTGTCCAAAGAAGGCGAAGACAGTTCCATCTGCAGGCAAGGTTATGGCGTCTGTTTTTTGGGATGCACGTGGGATAATTTTTATTGATTATCTTCAAAAAGAAAAAACAATCAACGGCGAGTATTATGCTAATTTGTTGCAGCGTTTATGTGATGAAATTAAAGAATTTAGCGAAAAAGAAAGTGTTGTTTCATCAAGACAATGCACCAGTTCACACATCCGAATTGCTTCAGCACGTACCTTATTCGCCAGATTTAGCTCCTTCGGATTTCCAAATTTTAAAAAATGGCTTGTTGGTAGAAGATTTGCAAACAATGATGAGGTGGAGTCTGTGGTAGATGGGTATTTTAATGAGCTAAACAGTTCATACTATAAACAGGGTATCGAAGTTATAGAATATCGCTGGGAAAAGTGAATAGAGCTAAAAGAAGATTATGTTGAGGAATAAAGATAAATTTTCCCAAATTTCTTGTGTTTTCTCTGTTAGGTCGGGTAGTTATGGGACCGCCCTCGTAAACCCAGGAAAAAATCGTCCAGGAAAAAATCGTCCAAAATATATTTGGATACCAATACATACATATCTATTAAGGTCATGTACGAATACATTACTTCACATCTTCCGTTAGTACCGAATCAAATTAATAAATGCATTACTGTCTTCGATTATACTTGTATGTACATAAGAGATTGCTTATGAACGAATATACGAAATATATTCTTAAGTTAATTCAGGCTTAACTAAATGCTTCTTTTCGTCTATTCACATGTGATTTTATCTGTTCATCAACTGTTTAAAATTGAGCAATTTCATCAAATAAACATAACCGTATAAGTATTTTCTGTTATCTACATATGTATGTATGCAAAAATGGCAAATCTTTATATTTTCTACAGTAATCACAATTATCTTCATAATTAAAAATAATACCAATGCGGAAGTACATACAATCTAACTACAATGCTAGATGAGCACAGAAGTACAAATATTTGACTAAAATTAAAAACTGAATAATTTCGTTTTGATGGTGCAAAATAAATCGGAATTTCGTTTAATGTAGTATAATATGAACTGTTAAAATCGCTATTATAAATTTACTAAACCAGTAGAAGGGTTCAATTCACCCTTTACGGTGTCTTTTGTATCTGTACGTACTTATGTATGTATGTATGCATAACGCTATTCGATTAGTAAGCAAGCACATTCATATTTCTCAGAATTTGTATAAAGTGTATTGTGCATGAGCGATCAGCGAGAAAAAAAAATCATATTCTGTCGGGTGTTAAAGTACTTTGGGCACGCGACCTCAAATTCCACTAACAAATGCAATGCGAGAACAACAGTGTCATGCTACGGTATTGGTATCTGCATATACATACATACATAGTTATTACAAAGTGATGGTGGTGGTGGTGGTGCATGCACCAAAACTCTCGGTTTGTCTGTGAGTCAGAAATAGCGTCATCTACAAAAGGCAATTTTAGACCTTTCTGCACAATGGCATGTGCGCTATAAAAATCACAATAACAAAAATCGGAAGGGAACCAAAGCCAAATGCTGCCAGGTGCATTTATTTGTTGTGAACGCATCCAGTCAGCCAAGGGTTAGTAGTATACTAGTGGTAGTAACGGTGTTCCATTGCATGTGTAGCACGAGTATAATATTCAAGCGCAGCGATTTCATTGCTGATTCTGCATTGATGATGTCGTTTGTGTTCTAGTCCAAACGAAGGGGAATGAATTTGAAGCGTACTTGTTTTTACTTCAAGAGTATATAACAATTAAATAAGGGTGGTATGCTTATAAGCACTTTTACGCAGGGATATTTTTCTAAACACCAAATTTACAAAGAGCAAGAAATCGCCCCGTATATGAGTATAGTATGGATGGATTTTCGTAGTGTACGGATTCCAGTTGCAATCTCAGAAGAAAATAAACGAACAAGGGATATTACTTATTCGCTTTTAGAAGCTCAAATGAAATGTTTGAATTCAATATTGTTTACCGAACAAAAAAAAATTGATATGATTTTGTTGTTGTCGTCATCGTCGTCGTCATCATTGTGATAGTCCAAATCATTTTTAACAATAAACACACCACATTAACTAGTTTCCGTTGCAATTCATTCAGCCACTTGAATTGCTCTGTCATTTGTCGTATCTGTATACACATTCGTATCTGTATGACAATATGTGTTTACGTACGAAAATATGAACGTATATTAGGGTGTACCAAATCTGGAAATCAAGTTCAATTGTTACTCATTCTTAGATAGTATATGCATAAAACAAACAAAAAAACAATATTAAAAATTTTTAAAAAATTTAAAACTTTTAGAACATTCCTTAGAACGGACCAAAGTAGTCGCAACCTCAACCTCAACTGCAAAAAAGTAGGAGGAAACTGTTTCGAGGAAGAGCTGATTTGCTCCACCTAGTAGCTAGGTGTTTGCGTTACCTTAGCACTTTCCAAATTTTCCATCATGCGGCACCGCTTCGCCAAAAACGAGGTCATTGAATTCCAAGTTGGCAATGTCTGTACTGGCAAGTCCTCTTCCCATTTCTCCTGTGTCTTCTGATCGAATTTTCTGGTGGCAAGATGTATTAGTAACCCATCTAAAATTTGTTCAGGTGTTGCCAAGGTATTTTTTTTTTTTTTTTTTTACATGCTTCGCCAGCCATCTCTGTTCTTCGCTAGCTGGCGCCAGTTAGAAATTCCAAGCGCCGTCAGGTTCTCCTGTACTTGGTCTGTCCACCGGAGGTTTGGTCTTCCTCTTTTGCGTCGTCCTCCAGCGGGTTCCGAATATAACACCTTCTTAGCTGGAGCGTGTTCTTCCATTCGCTCGACATGACCTAGCCATGCGCTTTACTATGTCAATATCGGCATACAGCTCGTACAGCTCATGGTTGTACCTTATTCGGTACTCGCCACCAACGCAAATAGGTCCAAAGATCTTGCGTAGGACTTTTCTCTCGAAAACTCCAAGTATTCGCTCATCCGAGGTGGAAATTGTCCAGGCTTCAGCGCCATATGTTAGGACAGGCATGATGAGAGACTTGTAGAGTGTAGTTTTCGTTCTTCGAGAGAGGGCTCGACTTCTCAATTGCTTACTCAGCCCAAAGTAACACCTGTTAGCAAGAGTTATCCTACGCATGATCTCCAAGCTGACGTCATTACTGCTGTTAATGCTGGTTTCAAGATAGACAAAGTCCCTTACTACTTCAAAAGCGTAGTTGTCAACAGTGACGTGCTGTCCAAGACGCCGGGACTCTTTGTTTGTTGACACTAGATACTTCGTCTTGCCCTCGTTCACCGTGAGACCCATCCGACGCGACTCTCTTTCCAACTCTGAGAATGCTGCACTGACTGTCGCGTGTTCATGCCGATTATGTCAATATCGTCGGCATACGCTAACAGCATGACACTTTTGTTGAAGATAGTGCCATTATGTCGTAGATCAGCAGCTCGTATTATTTTCTCCATAATAAGATTGAAGAAGTCGCACGATAACGAATCACCTTGTCTGAAACCCCGTTCGGTATTAAACGGTGCGGAGAGGTCCTTCCCAATTTTCACTGCACAACGGGAGTTATGCAGTGTCATTCTACAAAGTCGAATGAGCTTTGCAGGAATACCGAACTCAGACATTGTTGCGTAGAGGTAATCCCTTACCGGACTGTCGAAAGCGGCTTTATAATCAACAAATAGGTGGTGTGTGTCGATCTGTTTTTCTTGGGTCTTCTCCAGGATTTGGCGCAGTGTGAAAATCTGGTCGATGGTGGATTTACCAGGTCTGAAGCCACACTGATAAGGTCCAATCAGGTTGCTGAGCATAGGCTTCAACCTTTCACACAGTACGCTCGATAGAACCTTGTATGCGATGCTCAGGAGACTTATTCCACGGTAGTTGGCGCAAATTGTGGGGTCTCCTTTTTTATGTACAGGACAGAGAACACTGAGCCTCCAATCATCAGGCATGCTTTCATCCGACCATATTCTGCTTATGAGCTGGTGCATGCGGGTGAGCAGCTCATCGCCTCCGGTCTTAAACAACTCGGCAGGCAGGCCATCAGCACCTGCAGCTTTGTTGTTCTTCAGCCTTAAAATGGCCGTTTCAACCTCGTCATAGTCGGGTGGTGGAATATCAACACCATCATCTGTAATTGGGGTTATCGGACAAACTCCTCCACTGGCGAAATTGTTCGTAGCATCGCCATTCAGTAACGTGGAGAAGTGTTCCCTCCATAGGCTCAGTACACTCTGGACATCCGTAACCAGATTCCCATTTCCATCACGACAAGAAGAGGCTCCGGGATTTAAACCTCCACTCAGGCGCTTGATCTTTTCAAAGAATTTTTGAGTCTCATTCTTGTCGGTACACATCTCTATCTCCTCACACTCACGTCTTTCCAACTCCCTCTTCTTGCGCCTGACGTCTCTCTGCAATCCTTTTCTCTCTATACCGCTCCTTAACAGCTCGCGTTGCGCCTGCACGCAGGGTTTTTCTGTAGGCGGCGTCTTTCTCTGCGGTACCGTCGCGACACTACTGATCATACCACTCATTCCTCAGAGGCCGGTAGTAACCGATTACCTCCTCGGCAGCAGTAGTTATGGAGTGGGATATATGTGTCCACCGTGCGCATGTATCATCAAGTGGGGGAGTGTTCTGCACAAGCAGATCCGATAGTCGAGTGGAAAATGCATCTGCTGTCTCTGGTGATCGCAGCTTACTGACATCGAGCTTTCTCTGTGTGGGACTTCTCTTGTTATTTGCGACACATAGGCGTGTGCGCACCTTAGCTGCAACAAGGTAGTGTCCGAGTCGATGTTGGTACCACGGATCGATTTCACGTCCATCACACTGGAAGCATGCCTTCCGTCAATCACCACATGATCAATTTGGTTTCTTGTACGTTGATCTGGAGACAGCCATGTCGCTTTGTGGATGTCGAGATGCTGGAATCTGGTACCACCAATTACCATGTTTCGTGCTGGACCAAAGGTACCTTCCTTGCCCACCCTGGCATTAAAGTCGCCTGACGAAGCATGTTATTTTCGGCCTAAATCGATATTCTGTTGTTACGGCCACATAAGTAAGTAAGTAGTTGCCAAGGTATAAAGTGCACGAAGATGTGAAATGAATTTGTCGCTCAATCCTCGCAAGCCACTAGCAGAACTTCTATCAACAGTTTTAAGGCCGAAAATCGCCTTAACGCGTGCCTGAAAAACAAGTAACTTATTATCAAATCGATTCTTTAGTAGAGCCACGGCTTTATCATAATTCTCATCAACTGGCTCAAGTGAGTAAATGGTTTCTAATGCGGCTCTTTGCAAACTAGCGCGCAGATGTTGAAGTTTTTCCACTTTGCTCAATTCTAAGTCCTTGTCAATAACACTGCTGAACATGGCGAAGAAATTAGGCCAATGCTCCACTGAATTTCGGTATTTTCAACTCGGGAAGCCGAGATTTTCGTAACGATGAAAATAATGTGGACGGTGATTCATCCAATGCGAAATGCCTAGCGGTGGATGAGTGCCTTACATTTGTCCCTCGATGTAAATTGAGCTCGCGTGACAGCTTTGCCTTGACTTCTAGGTACATGTCGAAAAATTCTGCTCGGCCTGTTCCATCCAGTTCGCGTGGATCAGCTTCTTCGAGAATCGACTGCACGCGGTCAAAGCTATCGTGCATGCTCTCAACGTACTCTACGTGGACAAAAAGTTCGGCTTCATCGAGCTCACCAAGACGCTGCACCGACAAAGTTTTATTTAATGCCATTAGTTGATGTTTAATCGATGCACTTTTCCTTTTGTTAAATGAAATTGAATCTGAGCTGTTAATCGTTACATCTGCTGATGTGACGTCATTGCCTTTTTTCGATTTGTTGCCTTTTGGCATGTTGGCTTTGCAAATAAATATGTGCCGTACGATATGTATGTAATTAGGAGTAACGGTATTATCACCAGTTACCTCCGTTATGTGCTTATATATTGCCGCAACAAAATTGATTTATTTTAAGTTTTATTAACTTCGAATTTGCGAAAAATGAAACGAAAATGTGGTTAAGTTAAAACTCAAATAGTTATAACGCGAAATGACTTCTAACCCGATCACGTCGGAGTCACCAAATGTTTCGAGGAAGAGCTGATTTGCTCCACCTATTTGCAAATTGAAAATTAAAACTCTTAAAAAAAGTTTGTCAACTTTATTGATTCGTGGTCGCAGTAGAAGTGAAGTTAACAGTTGTAGAATATTAAAGTTAGGCTATGCTTATGATTATATGTACATAAGAATGAGATTGTGAAAGAAATAGGTAAAAATTTAGTCAACTGCAATGAGAGAGTTTACAGATGCATGTATGATCACTAAATTCAGAGAGAATAAGAGAATTACAGTTTCGTTTATGATCTCGAGATTTAGTACATTCCAATAGAAGATGATAGTTTATTATATGATCATGAATGTTAGCTCTGCGAGTCCCGAAATAGAAATAGTGCTGCGAGTCCCAATATAAAATTAGTGCTGCTGCGAACAGAAACTCTGACCATGGATTCAGATTCGCAACCCAGAATCCAATGTTTGAAACCCAAAGTTTTGGACTCACAATGGTACATAAACATCGTCGCGAGCTTGTTTAAATCGAGTGTTTGGTGAAGCTTTACAGCGATAAAGCAGAGTTTTTGCATCGATTTTTAATGTTCGATGAAACAAGGGTGGATTATTTTCTGTTGACAAACTATAAAAAAATTACTGGCTGGATCTGCGGTTAATGGCTATTTCAGGAGCTCGGAAATATTCAGTATAATCAGGATATTAAATATATTTCCATCACTGGGCAACATGTATCGAGCTAATAGGAGGTTATATGTTAAATAATCATATTTCTGATGAGAAAATCCCACTTTCCCTGAATTACTTTCAAACATTTCGGAATTAATAATAAAATGATAGAATAAACGACTTTAAATTTCAGCAATTTTAAAAATTTTTTTCGATTGCATACACCCTAATATATGTGAGTTTATTATTGCATATATATACGAGATTATATACAAGAATACACCCCAGAAATTTGACTACAATTGCTGTCTATGCTCAAATAACTTATGTGTTTTTTTTTGTACAGACGTGTATATGTGTGTTTGTGTACTGTAGTTTGTGTAATCATCTCTGCTGTTTTTTAATCAGTGCATTAGTATAAAGTATGTTACATTTTGGCATAAATTTTATTATTGTTGTTAATATATTTTTATCTGCCTGTGAGTTACAATAGTTCATTTGCTTGTTACTATATCTTAGAGATTTAATTTCAATTGGCTAATTAATTAGGATTGAACTTGAAATACTGAATACATACATATGTATGTACTATTTGTAAATTAATGTATTGTATATTCAGGTATCATATGGCCCATTAGATAAAATTTATATAGATTTTGTGCCAATGGCCACAATCACATCACAATGTATTATGTTCTATAAAAGGAATAAATAAGCTAGCATTGATATCAGCACTAATACATCTATTTCGTTTTTAATTAGCAGAATATTTTATCAAACAATATCTCTATATTAATTTTTATAGTCTGCATAAAGCGCATTTCATTGAAAAATATTTGCACAAATTGACGATTATGAACATTCGAACTTAAATAAATCTATTCGTATATATCGCCATATGTAAGACCGTTACATTTTTACATTAGGACGGGTTAAATGGTGTAGCAAAAAATAATCTATATGTAATTCAAAATAAATTTGACCAAAAAGGCAAGAAAGTATTATTTGCATGTGGACAAATAAGTATTGTTACCTGCAATAGGTGTGAATATTTCAAAGTCACTGTTATCAGAAGCTGTTTCACCAAAATCACAACCTAGCGCTTTGTTCCAAATTTTTTAACCACTCGTTCACCGGTGCATTCAACATTCAGTACCTCATATATGAGGTAGCCAACACGAATGTGATTTTTAATCCACCATATTGTTTTGGATTCTCAAATATTTTAGATAATATCATAAGTAGACATGCCATTTATAAAAATATAAAATTAAATATATGTATGGGTAGCACAGTGGTTAGAGTGTTAGCCTTCTGATCTGTAGGTCGTTGGTTCAATCCTCGGCTCAAGCAAAACAAATTGAACATCGAAAAGATTTTTCTTTTGAACAGTACGCACCTGTCGGCAAGCAATTGGCAATACTTCCGGCAGTAAAAATTTGTCATGAAAAAACTTCTAAAAGAACTCTATGACAAAGCTCAGAAAAAGTGATGTCGCAAGAGTTCTGCCGTTCGGAACCGGCTAAAATAAGTAGGTCCCTCTAATACTGTACAAAATTTAACACGCACACCAGTAATGGAGGAGAAGCTCGGCCAAAGAGCACTTCGGGGCTTTAAGTGCCACATATTTATTTTTTTTTTATATATTTATGGGTAGCAACACTTATTTATCAAGATGCCCTGGGTTGAATTATATGGAAAAATTTACTTTGAATTATTCGTCAAACTTTTTTTTTTAGTATATGATTTGTGGTCAGGAAAAATGTAGCCACTTAGCCACTCATAGTCATATTTATATATCTACTTACAATTTTAGCTATGTCATTCAGTTGAAATTTAATAATTATTGAAATTGAACATATTTTGTTCTGACTATTTCAGCTCCAATAACTGACAGCATGAGGTGAGAATGAGGTGAAAAAATGTATCACCTAGAATAAGGCAGGGTACGCTTGTACCATGTAAATAACATCTCATTTTGACTAATTAAATAAGATAAATTGTTTTTATAGTGAAATATATATTTTTTATTTATATTTTTTTAAACCCTGTAATTGTGGGTACCGTACCTCAGTGGTTATTGTGTTGGCCGTCTGATCTGTAGGTCGTGGTTCAATCCTCGGCTGATGCAAATTTAATATCGAAAAGATTTTTCTTTCGAACGGTACCCAATTGGCAATTTTTCCGACAGTAACAGCTTGCCATGAAAAAGCTTCTGAAAGAACTTTGTGACAAAGCTCAGAAAAAGAGATGTCACAAGGGATCTGCCGTTCAGAACCAGCTAAAATAAGTGGATCCCTCCTAATACTGTCCAAAATTTAAGACGCACAAAAGTAATGGAAGAGGACTCGTCCAATGAGACCTTCGGGGCTTTAAGTGCCACATATTTATATTTTTTAATTGTAGGGACAAAATCAAAAAGACTCAAAAATCAACAAAAGTAACTAAAGCATTATTCAGACTTAACTTCATACCTAAACATAATAAAATTTTTTTCTCTTAGAAATATAATCTGGCATTCCAATAGAGATCAGCATAAATATGCGCAAAAACATTTTGCAGAAAAACTGCATTTAGTATGAGGCAGGGTATGACGTATCCGAGAAAAGTTTGCGAACGAATATCTCGTTCAATGTTCCACACAATAATGTGACACACGTCACTATTCCCATTTGTGCATCTCTGATTTCAGCTACTCAGAGCACCAGTGTTGTCAGACAAATATTACAAAATTGAAACATCTTTAATTTATTGTCTAGGTATAAGATACACTACTTCATACTCCCCGAATTAATCTAAAGATTGTGCCATACTAAAGCTTGAAGAGTTTATAGTTCTTATTGATTCAATAAACCTAATTTTGACCATTGCATTCATGTAACAGAAAGAAATTCAATAAAATTATAGTTCTACCTTAATCAAAGCAATTGTTACTACATGTGCGCGGTATAGCTATATTTAATAGTGCGCAATATTAACGAACGAATTCGACAAAGCTCGAAAAACATTCATGAGAGACTTGCAGTTGAAGTTAGAAATTTACAAGCGCAACGTATCATAAAGGAATGGAATTCAAATTTTTTGTTTATCTCTCTTATTTTACATTTGGTAGTGGACAATCAACTGAAAAAAGCTAAAATTCTTTTAAAAACAACCTAATTAAGAGTGAAGTTGTACAAAAACTTGAAAATTGATAGCAAGGCTATCGAAAAATACCCATGATCATTGTTGGTATTTGTTTTACGAGCAATATTGCCCCAAAAATATGTCACATCATAAATCTGTTCAGATTTGTTTGCGATTTATAAGACAGCGTCTTGTCAAAACGCATGGTACGATCGCATTGCATATCGAAACGCATGATACGATCAAACAACCATTATAAATTAGAGAAATATATTCTGAACTTATATTTAAAAATATGCAAAATATTTTTCATGGTACAGTCTACCTCCCGTTTTTTTTTTTTTTTTTTTTGAAAAATCAAATTTTAGATAAATCCCTTTATGTATGTACACAACATTTCTAGAGTGAGTCATATGCTCTTGAAATAGCCACTGTTGCCAGACCTAAAACATATTGTATCTAGAATCTAACCAGAATCTACCTTGCAAGTAATGGGCCTCTAGAAATAACGTAGCTAGTAGCCGTAATAGCTGTCATACTATAACTTCATCGAAAACCTACGGAAGATTATGAGTTAAAAGATTGAATTCAGTCAATACATAAAATAACAAATAATTGTGGCATAATGTCCAAGCATTTGTGGCATAATGTCCAAGCATTTGTGGCATAATGTCCAAGCATTTGATGCTTAAAAAGGATAATCCTGTTTGTCTCATTTGTGACAATATTCACTGGCACGATATGAAAACCAACGGTTATGTATTTACTTAAAAGTACATATTTCCTTTTACATCATTACTATACAATTAGTTTATGATAACAAATATACACATGGTAAAATATTTTACTTCCTCTTTCGTATATACTCGTACAAGTTATACCCTGTATGTACTTACAGAAGTGCACAAATGTATGTAGAAGTAAAACAGCCTTTAATTACAAAAAATAAAAAACCCAAATGATCAGTTGCCACAACTAATCATGAAAAATTTTGATTTTACTTACGTACCAATCTAATTATATAGTCGTTTTTTTATTTGGTTACAAAAAAACACCCAATACATACACACGAGCAATAAAAAAAAGTACAATGTTATTTAAAGAAAGCTGCAATTTTACACATAAAAATTTATTGTACTCACTACGAGGATACAAAATACAGCAATACAATTGAATAATATTTATAAGAACGAATATTTTGATTCAAATGTACATTGTATGTATGTACATATATATATGAATACCATATACTCCTATCAATGCAAATACAATACTACTTGGAGAGGGTTGTTATTCGAGGGTTGATTTCGCTATTAAATATCTATAAATACAAATATTGTATGTACTCGTACATATATGAACTATAGCTATATATAACAGGCATGTGTGTATTTTGATTATTTTCTAAACATGTTCAGACTCACCACACATGACTACATCACGATCGTGTTGAGAGCAGCTGCAATAGTATTTATTTACATGCTGCAGCGGTATTTTGATTTTAAGGGGAGATTTTTATATGCCACAGTTACCTACGTTCGATGATTATAATTATTTTAATAATTTATTTAATGCTTTTGACTATAGCAATATGCGTTACTATTTGAAACGCACATAAATTACTAACAATCGTTTTCGCTTTCACAACTTAGTTGTATGCAGGACATACAAGCTTTATATCCTTATGCCATTTACAATATTTATTAAAATTGATTTTTTTGTTTTTTCAAAAACAACAAAAAATGTACCTAACTATACAATACAAAAATATAAATTTTAATTTTCCGCTTGGTTGCATTATTATATGTGAGTAAGTAATTTGTAATGCATGCAATTATGAATTTCCACACTCAACACTCACTTGTTCACATATTGCAATAATATTATTCTTCAGGGTAAATATTCATATTCAACTAGCCAACTAGACATCTACGAGGCTAAAAAAAAAACAAAAATAATACAAATTACAAAGTAATATCTTCCTTAAACTTCCTCATAATGATAATACCTAGGTGTAGTCATACAATAAGGGTTCATCATATTCAGTTATAACCATGTAATTTCAGCTTTTGTATGTTTGTATAGTTGTTGTTGTATCACATATCCCTTAAAATGTACGGACGAATATGTCACGTGGGTGTTTGGAAATTTATTGTATCAATAAAATGACTCACTTGCCAAATCACTATTGCAATAAATTCATTTCGATTCACTTAAGCGTAAAGAAAACATTTTTATTTAAATACACAATACAAATATCTTAAAGACACTTGGGACGACAGGCATTATACATATAAACCTTGTCACGCGACCCGACACTGCAATCACAACACGATAAATGGTATGGTTTAGAGCGAACTAACATGCGGTGATGGCTAATGATCAATGTTAAGCAATTTCTACGCTACATCTTTATGCACAAATACAAGTTACCTCCCAAAAATGAAAATAAAAAAAACACAAGTATATAAATATTACTTACTTAGACATGCTACAGGTAGTCGATTCCTTCGATTTGCACTCGTATGTTAAATGTCTTAACAACCCCTGTTATGTCTTAAAGTATTCGTTTAGTATAAGGGGTGCGTCTATATAGACCTTTTTCAGGGGTATGAGTAGTTTCTTTGAGTACTTTTGTTTTATACATATCTTGCTGATGGCAAGAAATAAATGCACATACAAATATTTAAAGGGGAAATAGACATACACATATGTGTATAAACACAGTATAAATGTGTATAAACAAAATTCCTCAAGGAAAGCAACACGTTCAAGACATTATTGCGTTACAATATCAATGATATGTTGGTATTCATATACACATATTTATACACTAGACATGCACACTTGTATACGGTACCCCTTACATAGTACACAACGAATGCACAAAGAGACAGTATTCGACTTTATACTTCATTCAACCTATTAGAGGCCGCAAGCGCTACATATTGCTCATACAGAAGATGTACTCATATGTAGATACCTTTTTATACCCTGCATAATGCAATATGCAAGGTATATTCATTTCGGTCAGATGTTTGTGTCCACTTGAAGGAATCTCCGGAGATATAGACATAGATATATATTCGTGATCAGCGTCGATTAAATTTTCGATTTAACGATGTCCGTCCGTCCGTCCGTCCGTCCGTCCGTCCGTCTGTCTGTCACCTGGCTGGTTCGCACGATAACTTGAGTAAATATTGAGCTATTTCGACGAAATTCGGCACAAGTAACCTATGATCCAAGAGTACGGAGGGGATTGATATTGGGCATGATCGGTCTATAGCCACGCCCACACCAAGCATTCAAAGCGACTAACCTCGGAATTTTCAAAATCTTTAACTTGCTATAATTCACATAATATACCACTTGGGACAACAATATTTTGCACATAGAGTTATATTATACTACTGTATAACCTCGCCAAAAGTGGGTGAGCCACGCCTACTTTCTAGCGTAGCTCCCATACAAAGTGTCTGTACTTCTCTTAAATTAAAACAGCTGTAACTTCTACAATCTTCTGTCCATAATAACCATAATTGACACTTAGATTAACATGGTAGTCGGAAATAATATGGCAGAAAATCAGTGTGCCACGCCCACTCCTTCATGGGTCTGCCATACAAAGTTGCAGAAATTAAAAAAAATGTTACCGGTTATAACTTGCAAACTATTCATCCTAGAATAACGAGATTTAAGGTGTGGATTAGTATTGTACGAGCAACCTGGCTCACAGGAAATGGGCGTACCACGCTCACTGTTTATCGTAGCTCCCATACAAATTTTAAATTGAAACAGCTGTAACTTCGGCAATATTCTGCCTAGAATAACCATAATTGACACTTAAATTAATATCGTAGTCGGTAATAATCTGGCAGAAAATAAGTGTGCCACGCCTACTCCTTCATGGGTCTGCCATACAAAGTTACGGAAATTAAACTAAAACTTTTAAGCTCCATAACTTGCAAACTATTCAGCGTAGAATAACGAGATTTAAGGTGTGGATTAGTATTGTACGAGCAACTAGGCTGATAGGAAATGGGCGCACCATACACACTGTTTATTGTAGCTGAAATTCTTTTAAATTGAAACAGCCGTAACTTCGGCAATCTTCTGTCTAGAATAACCATAATTGACACTTAGATTAACATGGTAGTCGGAAATAATATGGCAGAAAATCAGCGTACCACGCCCACTTCTTATTGGGGCTCCCATACAAAGTTGCGAAAATTTTTAAAAATTTAAACCGCTATAACTTATGAACTATTCAACGTAGGACAAACAAATTTAAGGTGTGGATTAATATTGAAAAATTAATTGGATTTACAAGAAAGAGGTAAGCCACGCCAACTTTTTATATAGCTCCCATACTAAGTCTCGGAATTATCTTAAAAACTTCCTTTAAATTATCCCTTTTAGAACTCTCATAACATACAAAGTACTTCGTCAAAGTCAACCATATTTCGAGTGTAAATTAGTAGTATATGCAAAAATTGTTTTTCAAAAAGTAGAAATAAAAGAAAAAGATGGATATTCGAGTAAACTTTTTATATATATATATATCTACATATGCAGGGTATAATTTGGTCGGCCCCAGCCGACTGTAAGGAGATTTTTATTTCTTTCTTCGTCTTGTGACATTTTCATTTTGACAAATTTATAAGTGCCTACCGACTCTTTTCTTGTGATCACCTAATTATGTATGCATGTTTTGAAATCTGATATGTACAACAATAAAAAGACGTTCACACAGGCGATAATTTTATTTAAGACTTTACGAAACTATGCCAACTCTCTGAGTAGGGGACTTCAATCTAGCTTGAAGTATGTGACTATCTTTGTGCTTCAGTTTCTATTAGCTTCATGTCTGATATGCTGAATTTACTGAAATGAAATTTAAATGATTTTATATAGAATTAGAAAAACTATACGTCGTTTTAAGAGTAGTCACTTCGACATTGAGGACAAATAGCGTTCAAGCCAACCAAAAAAGATTGAAAATGAAGAATTGTCAGCTTTTTTGGACGAAACTTCATGTAAAACATTGACATTGATGCGTTTAAGCCTAGCACTGAAGGAAAAACGGCCAAAATACATCGAAAAACAGTAATTTTGCAACATAACAATGCTCGTCCATATGTTGCTGAAGTCGTTCAAACATACTTAGGAACGCTGAAAGTCTAACCCCACCCGCCTTATAGCCTGATTACCACGTATTCCTAGCCAAAAATTGCGTCGATTCATGGATTGCCTCAAAACATGTCGACTACTTCCGACGCGGAATCCACATGCTGCCAGCGAAGATGAAAAAAATTAGTAGCTAACGCAGGATAACACTTTGATTAATGTATAAATTCATTCTATTATTTAAAAACAAACAAAAAAATAGACTTAAAATAATTCAAGGCCCCAATATTTTTTATGGAAATCAATAGATTACCAGGGCAATGTTCTCTGGGCAGTTGCTTTGTACCATAATTGTTGCCAATTTCATACAACAATGCCTTCGAATGGTATAAACATACGATACGATCATCACAGATGCGAGATTAAGACAATACCCTGCTTTTGAATTACGAACGCTATCGTCAACTTTCACCTAAGTCTTTATTGAACCACCGAGTATATCCATTTTGAATCTATTCGTGAGGATAATCTGTTCCTGGATGTTTCATTAAGAATTCGGAATTTCTAAATGTTTTGTTTCATTCGAAAGACCACACAATATGATATGTGAAGAATTATATGCGTGGAGGTCGCGGAAATGGACAATTGTTCGACGGACGACACTTTCACTTACGGCAGCAATATTCTCAGTACTGCGTGCGTTTCGCATTCTGGTTGCGGCAACAGTTTTGGTGAATCGATCGTAACGTTTCACCATCGACTTGGAATTAAATTTCGACGATTTCAATGCGTTGTTCTTTCGTGTAGTGATAGCTAAAATCCTATACTGTCACGATGAGAATGACACAAAATAATATATATATATATATATATATATATATATATATATATATATTTATATTTATATATGTATATATTTATATTTATGTAACTCATAAATAATTCTCTACGATCATAGTTAAACGACCGTAAAATAGCAGCTGAATTTTTATCTGTAACTATATGTACGAGCATGTACAATATGTTGAATTATGGAAAATAATAACAACTACTACAATAATACCTCCTCATTATATAGCCATACAGCATCGATCGTGGTAGCTATGATACATACATATGTATGCGCGAGTATATATTTATATCCATGTGGACTTCTTTGCGTACATAACTTGTAAAAAGGACAAAAATTTCAACACATGCACATACAAATATTGTCCAAACAAAAAAAATATGCAAATGAAAAAGATTATGAAACAACAACAAACTTGCATGAAATACGTACGCATGCTTAATGAACTCGTTTGACACGCTCTACGCGCACTCTGTAAGCTGATGACCAGTCAAACGATCGAATTGGTCGTGTGTCTGGCACACCCAAATTCTATGGAGTAGAAATGGAAAAGAAAAATATATTAAAGATTCGGAGTATAGTTTTTAAGTTACGGTTTAGTTTTTATTTTTACACAATTTACATCAACTATGAGTATGTAGTATGTATACAAACGTCATCTGTTCGAAATGAAAAAAAAAATCCGTACCATTCACCCCAAACTGTCAACATTTGGAATACAAGTAATTCTTATAAAGGTTTTGCTCGCGTGTTGAACAACATAAGCCATGAATTTTTCTTTTTACTACCCTTCTTTTGACTGCTAAATTTTTGAAGCTCATAAATAACCAAAGAAATAGAGAAATATTTCTATATACATATCTACTATAGCTATATTGTTTTATACGATACATAGTCATGGACTACATAGTCGTATATTAAAATTGAACGAGCAGCCTGATCCCCAGGTATTTTTCATAAACGTGCCAAGCACGTTTTGTGTGATTTTTTTTTTTTTTTCACCATTCAGACGCATCATATAAAATATAAAAATTTTAAATCAAATTGATTGCCAATGATAAATTACTATCACTCATTTGAATTTATTTCATTGAAGGGTATGAAAAGTGAGTGCCTCTGCATACACTGTAGTATGAGCATATGTACATTCATATAATGAACGTGTGTCAAACAGGAAACTCAGAATGGCATTGTAGACTATTTTTTTTCTTTTTTTTTTTTTTGAAATTCTTAATAATGCAAAGGGAGAGTTTTCTTCAAAATCTAAATTGTTCATATAAAAGTAAATTTAGTGCATTCGTTTACAACACACTACTTTGCGTTTTTTCTAAATTCTGTCTCTATTTTGTTTATAGAAATAGTATCACTTTATATTGAACTAAATCAAGTTGTTTGGAAACACTTTGAGTAATTGCCAGTTATCAATAAATAATTGTGCTCGCCTTACGCCTTAAGAAAAGTCTAAATCTATGAAACAAAAAGCCGCCCGGAATGCTAAGTATTGCTGTTCCACATAAAGTAGTAGATACAATTTGTTTCCAAGGAGGGTGAAATTGTGGTAATTTTTTTTTAATTCTCTTCTTTTTTTTTCAATTTATATTCAGAGCACGAAGAGGGATTTCAACAATAAATTGGAATAAATATCCAAAGTTAATCACAATTACCGGTCTTCAAAATTAATTGATTAGAATATCATCATATAATTAATTATAATACTATTGAAAGGAAATCGTACAATATCACAGAATAAATATCTTCGATACTACGTAATGACACTAGAAAACATAAGAAAATCTTACCTTTGGCATCACTCGGTAAAAAAATCATCTTATTTGACCACACATGTACCGAAAGTACATTTAGGTTGATCAGTTCCAACAACAACAACATCATGTGTACACACAGTTGTCATTTCTCTCACCACAAAGATAGACAGACAGTTAATACACAAATTCGAACGTATCAAAAACCAATGATAACAACAATAGCATTTTAATCGGTGATACACAGTGTTTACAAAATGAAAATCCTCAAAATATTGATAACTGTCCATTGTTGTCAACATCATCAAAAATGTCATACAATCTTAATTACAAAAAAAAGGCGAAAAGAATACCAAAATAAAATTGTTTTTAATAAAAAAAAAATAAATAAAAATAGCCCAAAAATAGTAGAATAATAATAATAATAATAAGTGGAATAATAATATTAATAATAAGAATAAATTTGCACTACTGAATGAAATCGTAAGCCATCTCCAATATAATATAAGATAATACAACTGATTTAATAAAATGGTTTACGTAACTTATTGACACAAAGAATTTTCACATTAAAATGCTCAAAAGTCATAGATGTAATCTAACGTAATGTAGATGTAATATTTTGTTATTTTAATTATTTGTTAATTCAATTCAAAAGCGAAATAGAAATTTGTTTGAAAAATTCGTAATTTATGTAATATCCAAGTGATCAACAATCCATATTCACCATTTGGCAAGGGAAGGTCCAAAAGTTCATGTTTCGGATAGAAACCATCCACATAATAAATACCCTATAAAAATACGATGTTTATATTTGTTTCGCATAATTCTTTGAATGCATATGTTATTCTTACGAACCTCGTGAGGACACTCATGAATTATATTAGTATAATTTTTTATAAATTTTAACACAATATTCAGAACGGGATTATTTCGTTTTCGAACATATTTGCAACCATCAACAGTTATATTCACCAAGATCGGTTTATAGCCATTTTCTTTCTTAACTACGGCGCATTGAACCTTAAATGAACAACTTGTCCTATAGTTATAAATATATACGCTTTTATTATCGATCTTATATGCAGGCTGGAATACGGTTACATTGGCATGAACAGTTACAACATTCCGTCGTAAAGCACGCAAACGGCACTCATTAAATATTACCCAAGACTTATTGAAAGTCTCACAATGGATATTTGTCATTTTAAATAAACACGACACCTAAATTTATTATATTATATCCATCAATGCATACGTATGTACATATATACTCACATTTGGCAGAAAAGTTGAAGCTATTATTAGTAAAATAATCATATCGTCAATGATGTAAATATTGTAAAACAAACTGATTTTAATGATTGACAAGTGGCGAATGTAATGAATTGTAGACAAATTTAAATAAATCAAAAAATCACCTTACCATAATAATAATTTTTATTGATGAAACTCGCCAATACATTAAGTATGTTTTATGCTCGGTCTTATGATTAATTAGTATAGTTTAACATACTATATCTAGCTGTATGTATGATACTTAATAAGGGTACTCAGTCACTAATATGAAAATGCGAATACTTTTACACTAACACGTAGGTATCGAATTTAAATTTCAGAATATAATAGGAAGCTGCAATCCAATATAGTTTATTTTAATTTTCTACATTGGAAATAATCATAGGATTTTTAATTACAAAACGTTTTTGGTATAAAGAATTTTTATATCACTTTTAAAAGAATGTGTATCAGAAATAAGATCCTCAATAAATTACAATCTATCACATGACCGCTATTAGATCGATTTGTGTATGTGATCTTCGCCCCCAAGCCAAATGTCGGTCACATAATTTCTTGCAAATGTAATATGCTGGGGATTTTGTACTATATTTAGAGGATAAAATTTACGATTTTGACTTTGGAAAGTTTAATGTGGAGTGTGATTGACATTCGTTAAATCTGTTCATACTTTCAAGTAAAATGTCTGCTTCCTTTATAGTTTACCTTTTTACATTTTGTTTCCACTATGTAAATAAAAAATGAATGCTTTACCAACATAATGTCACTCACAAAGAATAACACTAACATAGAAGTTTCAATTCATTATTTTAACTCAATGTTATTATTATTTTAATGAATTATATTGCGTTTAATTTTACATAAATACATACTAGTTAATGATTTTTGTATATACATAAAAATTAATTTTTTATTAGGCGAGCCATAACATTTTTAATCATGTATTTGGAATACATATTATTAATGTATTTTTAATAGTTGTCATTAATATACTAAATATTTTATATGTGTTTTATTTACATTTACTTTTGAAACCGCAAAATGGATAACCCTTTATTTATACATAGAGGCATATGCAGAATCTTCTATTGTCTGGAAAACATTGCTTGTAAATGTTTATGAATCTAAGAATAATGTTATACAAATTAACATTAGTTAGTTAGTTTCACGATTAAAATTAATTGTTTATGCTTTTTAATTATTAGTTCTATAGATAATGTAATTGGTTTATAATTCTGTATGGTCCAGAATCGGGAGTCGATTTTTGAACATAAATTAGCCAAAATAAATCCTTTCAAAGAATAAACATGTATATCGGTGATCAGACGTCAGAATTTTGAAAAAATCTATTTTTCTCCTAGTGAAAGGTCCATAGTTGGGAGTCGATTTTTGAACATAAATTAACCAAAATAAATACCTTCACAGAATAAAGAATAAATATAAATAAATATGAATAAATAAAATAATACCTGTATCGGCGATCAAAAGTCAGAATTTTGAAATCTATTTGAATCTTATTCTGATGTGATTTTCTATA
Organism: Megamerina dolium; assembly: GCA_963854835.1. Classification (NCBI taxonomy): domain Eukaryota; kingdom Metazoa; phylum Arthropoda; class Insecta; order Diptera; family Megamerinidae; genus Megamerina; species Megamerina dolium. The sequence goes on along the minus strand of OY978528.1, from coordinate 29,888,837 downwards.
ATTCAAACAGACACGTGTTTCTTTATTATTTACCTATTTGCAGAATTTACTTGAATTTCTCATATGTGCAAACCTTGGTTTTACTGTGGTACTGTGTACTGTGTCTTATATTGGTATTTATCAGAGAACTGCACTTATTATATTTTTTTAAGTCACTGGTTGACTAACACAAAAGAGAGTATTAGTGGAAAAGTGCATTAGTCGTAAAATAGCTTCCACTCATATCTACTCATACTCGTTTACACATGCACACATATTTAGTGTGCGAACAAAGAGTAAGTTCTTTCCTGATGTGAATCGGTGTAGTGCTCAGCTCTCTCATTGTGTGACTCGACCTATTGTAAATATTATAACGTAATCACGCACAACACCAAGATACACCAATAGCTCAATGGATTGACTTAAGTCATTTGACTCATATTTAGCTTTCCTTTCTTCTTATTTTGTTAATTAATATTATTTATAATATTATGAATATTATGTATTAATATTAGGTACAACATTAACAAATGTTTAGCAAAAAGCGCAAAGCATAACACAAATGATTACTCAACTCTTTGATACGTATTTTGTTCTCACATGAACAAGTGAGTCAAATCAGATTATGAACCTGTAACCAAATGGAGACAAATATTGATGATACACAATAGTGTACGGGTATTATGAGTATTTTTATGTTTTGGTGTGAATGAGTAATAGTATTTTGTTGCATTCTTATGATCATTAGGTGCATATAACCTGGTCATGAATTGAGTGTACTAATTTTATTAGAACTAATTTCCGATCTCGTGACCTTATGAACTTGTTCATTAAATTTCTTTCCTTGCCGCATCTGTTAACAAAATAGTTTTTCTTGTTACTCTCCACACAGAAAATATTGCTTTTAAAAATAAAAATAAAATAATTAAGAATTAGTTAAAATTATAAATAAATTAAGTAATTAAACCAAAAAAAAAAAGATGCGTATATATATTTAAGATATTTAAGATATATATATATATATATATATATATATATATATATATATATATATATATATATATATATATATATATATATTATATATTATATATTATATATTTAAGATCACGAACTGAGTTTTGTCACGAAGCTATTTTAGAAGCGTTTTCTTGGCAAATTATTACTTCCGGAACGATTGCCAATTACCTTCCGACACGTGGGAACCATTCGAAAGAAAAATCTTATCGATATTAAAGTTGTGCTCCAATCGGGGATTGAACCCACGACCTACAGATCAGAAGGCCAACGCAATAACCAGTGTGCCACTGCAGCTAATTTTTGCAATATTAATACGAGGTTTGGATTAATATTGTAAAAAGAAATAAGTTTACGAGAAATAACCGAAAATAATTTATTTTCCATATGAAAAATGAATTTTTTCAGCTTCAAAACGCTATATATTATATAGTCTTCAGCTTAGAACATTGCATCGGATTTTTGTTTTTGTTTTTTTTTTTTTGCTGCATGAGATCTTTCGATAGGGATATTTATGATTCGACAGATGAGAATTATCAAACAGTGTTGACATTTCTGTTCAGTAAAACTAGATATTTCATCATGAATCGAACGTTTACTTTAATAAACAAAATTGCTATATATAGAGCGAAGAAAATTCTCAAGCTGTTATTGAATCATTATTACATCCATAAAAATTGACTGTTTGGTGTTTACACGCTGGCGCCATCATTCATCGGTCTTTATTTCTTTAGAAATGAGGAAGAAGCTGCCGTTACGGTGAATGGCGAACCACACTATTGTAAGACACGTTTTGAAATTGAAAACTGATCAGTTAAACATCGTCGTCATTTAGTTTCAACAATCGAGTTATTTCAAATTTGGCCACAATTTTCTTTCTAAAGGCGGTCCTTTTAATTGGCCTCATTGTTCGTGCGATTTAACGCCCCTGACAACTTTTTATGGGGCTATGTTGTCATGCCGACAAATTAGCAACTCATGAAGCCTTGGAAGTCAATATTCAAACCACCATTGACGAAATACGGCTATGTTTATTGGAAAAAGTGGTCAAAATTGGATTGATCGAATGTAACTGATGTAAATCGCAGGTGTGTAGGACATATTTAATGAAATATTTGAAGTCATATTAATGAAATAAATAACAAAATAAAATAAATATCATTCCAATAATATTTCTTTTTTTATTTTGGTTCAAAGTTGTCAAGCTTTAAAAAAAACACCAGATATTATTGTAGAGGTAGAGGTAGAAAGTTGAACAAATTTGAAAAAGATCTAAATATTCGAAATCCGATCCTCTTTCAAGTCAGACATCAACATTATAAATTTGTTGAAAACTATTTGAGTTATAGCTTGATATGAAAACCTCGAAATAACGATATCGTTCCATATTTTGTAGTTAAATTTATTTTTTGGTATTTTAATAATTTTTTATGCATTTTAAATGCTTTATTCTATATTTCTTATTTTTATTTTTGTTTCCTTTTTTAACTTTCATACGTTTCAATTGTTTTAAATCTACATAAAACACACACATATTGTGGTAGTATTAGTATGGCCATCTCTGATAGTAACGCAACAACAACAACCACAACTAAATACTCATTTTTTATTCTGCTTCTCCGAGCAACAATATGTTTGGGAGTGCATGATGGGTCACACCTGAAATACAGGCAACAGCAACAACAACATCGTTTGTATAATTTCTCTCACAACAAAAAGAGGCAGACAAGCATTGCACAAATACGAAAGTATCAAAAAACCAGGGATATCAACAACAACGTTTTTAGAAAATACAAATCCTCAAAATGTTGATAACTGTCTATTGTTATCAACATCATCACAAATGTCATACAAACTGGAATGGATGTTTTAATTACAAAAAGAAGGCGAAGTCCTAAGAGTGTGGTAAAAAATAAATAGCCAAAAAATATAAAAGCAGAGTGGTAAAAGCGTCAATAATAATAACAATCACAAAATAAATAAATAATAGTAATAATAATAATAATTATAATAATAATATATTGTGGGTGCCGTAGCTCAGTGGTTAGTATGTTGGCCTTCTGATCTGTAGGTCGTGGTTCAATCCCCGGCTGATGCATAACAAATTTAATACCGAAAAGATTTTTCTTTCGAATGATACCCACCAGTCGGCAAGCAATTGGCAATTCTTCCGACAGTAACAATTTGCCATGAAAAAGCTTCTAAGAGAACTTTATTACAAAGCTCAGAAAAAGTGATGTCACAAGGGATCTGCCCTTCGGAACCGGTTAAAATAAGTAGGTCCTTCTAATACTGTCCAAAATTTAACACGCACAACAGTAATGGAAGAGAAGCTCGGCCAATGAGACCTTCGGGGCTTCAAGTGCCACAAATTAATTTATTTTTTTTTATAATAATAGATTTGCACTACCTAAAGAAATTGTAAGCCACCGCCAACAAACGAAAGGGAGATTAACCCAACTGATTTAATAAAATGGTTTTTACAACTAGAATTTTCACTCTTAAAAGTCAAACCACTGCGACCTAAAAGATATATAGAATACCTACAGACTTACATATAATATTTTTTATTTTAATTCTTTGTTAATTCAATTCAAAAGCGAAATAGAAATTGGTTTGAAAAATGCGTAATTTATGCAATATCCAAGTGACCAACAATCCATATTCACCGTTTGGTAAAGGAAGGTTAAAAAGTTCATGTTTCGGATAGAAACCATCCACATAATAAATACCTTATAAAAATAGTTACAATGGTTATAATTGTTTGGCACAATTCTATGTTATTCTTACGGACCTCGTGAGGACAACTAGAATTTTCACTCTTAAAAGTCAAACCACTGCGACCTAAAAGATATATAGAATACCTACACACTTAGATGTTATATTTTGTTATTTTAATTCTTTGTTAATTCAATTCAAAAGCGAAATAAAAATTTGTTTGAAAAATTCGTAATTTATGCAATATCCAAGTGACCAACAATCCATATTCACCGTTTGGCAAAGGAAGGTTAAAAAGTTCATGTTTCGGATAGAAACCATCCACATAATAAATACCCTATAAAAATAGTTACAATGGTTATAATTGTTTGGCACAATTCTATGAATGCATATGTTACTCTTACGGACCTCGTGAGGACAATCATGCAATATATTAGTATAATTTTTGATCAATTTTAGTACCATATTCACAAAGGGATGATTTCGTTTTCGAACATATTTGCAACCATCAAAAGTCAGATTCACCAGGAACGGCTTATAGCCATTCTCTTTCTTAACTAAGGAGCCTTGAACCTAAAATGAACAACTTGTAGAGTTATAGATATGTTAGTTTTTATTATTGATAACTTACATCGATCTTATATGCAGGATGCAGTACGGTTACATTCTCATGAACAGTTGCAACATTCCGTCGTAAAGCTCGCAAGCGGTACTCATTAAATATAACCCAAGACGTATTGAAGGTCTCACAATAGATATTTGTCATTTTAAATAAACACCATACCTAAATATATTTTATTATATCCGACAATCAATGCATACTTACGTACAATATATACTCACATTTGGCAGAAAAGTTGAAAGTAGTATTAGGAAAACAATCATATCGTCAGAGATGTAAATATCGTAAAATAAGCTACTTTCAATGGTTAACAAGTGGCGATATATTTTGAATTCTATAATAATATATTCCGTCAATTTACTAATGATCAAATTCACCTATTATTTAAGTGTGCTTTATACTCTGACATACAATTATAATGCAATGTTATAGCTTTACATACTATAACTAGATGTGTATGGTAAATCATAAGGGTACTCAGTCACTAATGTGAAAATGAGAATATTTTTACTCTCACATGTGAGTAATAAAAGTACTAAAAAAATAGTAGAAAACTGCATGCCCATGAAATAATATAATAAAGTTTTTGTATAATGAATTATTATGTTACTTCTAAAAAAATGAGTATAAAAAAAAATCCTAAATAAATTACTATGTATTACGTGACCGGTATTAGATCGATTTGCAAATTTGATCTTCGCTCCCAAGCCAAATGTCCGTCACATAATAACTTGCAAATATAATATGCTGAGGATTTTGTACTATATTTACGGATTAAAGTTTAATTATTTTGTTTTTGGAGAGTTTAATGTGGGGTGTATATGGCACCCCGTGACTTCCTCAAATCCTCAAATTTCTCCAGACTTTCAAGTAAATTGTCTGCTTGCTTTCCCAACATAATGTCCCTCACAAAGAATAACACTAACATAGAAGTTTCAATTCATTATTTTAACTCAATGTTATTATTATTTTAATGAATTATATTGCGAGCACACAAATGATTTTAATTTTACATAAATACATACGAGTTAATGATTGTTGTACATACATAAAAATTAGTTTTTTATTAAGTGAGCCATAACATTTTTAATTATGTATTTGGAATACATATTTATAAATGTATTTTTAATAGCTGTCATTAATATACTCTGAGTCCATTGTATTCTTATATATTTGTACATATAGGCATATGTAGAATCTTTCATTGTATGGAAAATATTGCTTGTAAATGCTTATGAATCACACGAATCAATATTGTAATTTGTTTTTGGACTCACTAAGTTACCCGAGAATAATTTTGTACAAATTAACATTAGTTAACATTAGTTAGTTAGAATCACGATTAAAATATATTGTTTATACTTTTTAATTTAATTTAATAAGGTAATTAGTTTACAATTGTGAATTGTCCATAAGCGGGAGTCGATTTTTGAACATAAGTTAACCAAAATAAATCTTTTCAAAGAATAAAGAATAAATATAAATAAATAAAGCAATATGTGTATCGATGAATAGATGTCAGAATTTGGAAAAAATCTATTTTTCTCCTAGTGAAAGGTCCATAGTTGGGAGTCGATTTTTGAACATAAATTAACCAAAATAAATACCTTCATAGAATAAAGAATAAATGAACTAAAGAAGGTGCGGGACCAGACATACATGAATTTCAAGCAAGAGTAAAAATGTGAATTGACTTAAGTAATCTATGTCATTTTCAGTTTTCCTTTCTTCTTATTTTTTTAATTAATATTATTTATTTATTTTATTTTATTTATTTATTCTTTTATTAATATATATTCTTCAGTATCAATGTACATCAACAAAAAAACACGAACAAAAGCAAACAAATGTTTCGCAAAAAGTGCGAAGCATAACACAAATGATTACTCAACTCTTTTATACGTATTTTGTTCTCACAACAACAAGTGAGTCAAATCAGATATGAACCTGTAACCAAATGGAGACAAAAATTGACGATACACAATAGTGTACGAGTATTAGAAAATTTTTATGTTTTGGTGTGAACGGGTAATAGTATTTTGTTGCATTACTATGATCATTCATTTGCACCTAATATTTTTGGTTATGACTTGAGTATACTAATTTTGTTAGTACTAAATTTCGGTCTCGTGACCTCATGAACATGCTCATTAAATTTTCTTCTCGTTACTCTCCATATAGGAAAGAAATCAGTGTACTCGACCTCAATTGTTAGAGTTTAAAAATAAAAATAAAGTATTTAAAAATTAGAATAAATGAAGTAATTAAACCAAAAAAAAAAAAAAGATGCGTATTTATATATATGGAAGTTCACGACCTATAATCAATAGCATCTGTCGACATAAACAGTTACAGCATACGTAGCAGTAAAAACATCAACAAACAACATAAACATCTTCCATTGCTATAACCGCTATGAGTACAGCCCCAACCGAACGGCAAATAACTTGTGACATCACTTTTTTTGAGTTTTGTCACGGAGCTCTTGAGAAGCGTTTTCTTGGCAAATTACTACTGCCGGAAGGATTTCCAATTACCTTCCGAAAGGTGGGATCCATTCGAAAGAAAAATCTTATCGATATTAAAGTTTTTTTTTGATGAACGGTTACTTTAATAAACAAAATTGCCGTATATAGAGCGAAGACAATCCTCAAGCTGTCATTAAATCATTATTACATCCATTAAAATTGACTGTTTGGTGTTGTTTACACGTTGACGGCATCATTCATCGGTTTTTATTTCTTTAGAAATGAGGAAGAAGCTGCCGTTACGGTGAATGGCGAGCGTTATCGAACCGTGCTATTGTAAGACACGTTTTGTTTTCACAAATTAATCAGCTAAACATCGAGAACATTTAGATTCAAAAAGATGGGGCTACATGGCATATATTGCGTGCAACAATTGAGTTATTGCAAAATCAATTTGACGACAATTTTCTTTCCAAAGGCGGTTCTGTTAATTGGCCTCGTCGTTCGTGCGATTTCACGCCTCTTGACTACTTTTTATGGGGCTATAGTAAGTCATGCCGACAAACCAGCAATTCTTGAAGCATCGGAAGCTAATATTCAACCCACCATTAACGAAATACGGCTAGGTTTATTGGAAAAAGTGGTCAAAAATTGTAATGATCGAATGATGCATGTAACTCGCAGGCGTGTAGGACATATTTAATGAAATCATATTAAAAAAGAAATGGCATGAAATTATCTAACAGATTAAAATAAAATAAATTGCATTCCAATAATATTTATTCCTTTTATTTTGGTTCAAAGTTCTCAAGTTTAAAAAAAAAACACCCGATATTATTGTAGAGGTAGAGGTAGCAAGTTGAACAAATTTGAAAAAGATCTAAATGTTCGAAATCCGATCCTCTTTCAAGCCGAACGTATCAAAAGCCGGTGGTAACAACAACAGCATTTTTACAAAATACAAATCCTCAAAATGTTGATACCTGTCCATTGTTATCAACTTCATCACAAATATCATACAAACTGGAATGGATGTTTTAATTACAAAAAGAAGGCTAAGTCCTAAGAGTTTGGTAAAAAAAATAAATAGCCAAAAAATTTATAAGCAGAGTGGCAATAACGTTAATAATAATAACAATCACAAAATAAATAAATAATAATAATAATAGATTTGCACTACTGAAAGAAATCGTAAGCCACCGCCAACATATGAAAGGGAGATTAACCAAACTGATTTAATAAAATAGTTTATGCAACTTATTGGTATAAAGAATTTTCACACATAAAAGTCAAACCACTGCGACCTAAAAGATATATAGAATACCTACAGACTTAGAAGTAATATTTTGTTATTTTAATTCTTTGTTAATTCAATTCAAAAGCGAAATAGAAATTTGTTTGAAAAATTCGTAATTTATGCAATATCCAAGTGACCAACAATCCATATTCACCGTTTGGCAAAGGAAGGTTAAAAAGTTCATGTTTCGGATAGAAACCATCCACATAATAAATACCCTATAAAAATAGTTACAATGGTTATAATTGTTTGGCACAATTCTATGAATGCATATGTTATTCTTACGAACCTCGTGAGGACAATCATGCAATATATTAGTATAATTTTTGATCAATTTTAGCACAATATTCACAATGGGATGATTTCGTTTTCGAACATATTTGCAACCATCAAAAGTCACATTCGCCAGGAACGGCTTATAGCCATTTTCTTTCTTTACTAAGGCGCCTTGAACCTTAAATGAACATATTGTAGAGTTATAGATATATTAGTTTTTATTATTGATAACTTACATCGATCATATATGCAGGATGAAATACGGTTACATTGGCATGAACACTTGCAACATTCCGTCGTAAAGCTCGCAAACGACACTCATTAAATATTACCCAAGACTTATTGAAGCTCTCACAATGGATATTTGTCATTTTAAATAAACACCATACCTAAATATATTTTATTATATCCAACAACAAATGCTTACTTACATAAAATATATACTCACATTTGGCAAAAGAGTTGAAACTAGTATTAGGAAAACAATCATATCGTCAGTGATGTAAATATTGTAAAAGAAGCTACTTTCAATGGTTAACAAATGGCGATATATTTTGAATTCTATAATAATTCTTTAAGTGTGCTTTATACTCAGACATATAATGCAATGATATAGCTTTACATACTATAACTAGATGTGTGTATGGTAAATCATAAGGGTACTCAGTCACTAATGTGAAAATGCGAATATTTTTACTCTAACAAGTGAGTAATAAAAGTACTAAAAAGAATAGTAGAAAACTGCACGCCCACGAAATTATATAATATTCTTACATGTTTACAATTTAATAAAGTTAATTTTAATTTTCTACAAACGTTTTTGGTATAATGAATTTTTATGTTACTTTTAAAAGAATGGGTACAAAAAAAATAAAATCCTAAATAAATTACTATGTATTACATGACCGGTATTAGATCGATTTGCGAATTTGATCTTCGCCCCCAAACCAAATGTCGGTCACATAATAACTTGCAAATATAATATCCTGGGGATTTTGTACTAATTTAGGGATTAAAGTTTAACGATTTTGATTTTCGAGAGTTTAATGTGGGGTATATATGGCACCCCGTAACTTCCTCAAATATTCAAATCTTTTCAGACTTTCAAGTAAAATGTCTGCTTGCTTTCTAGTTCCTTTTTCACATTAGAAATCAAATCAAATCATAAGAAATTTCCCAAAATAATGTCAATCACAAAGAATAACTCTAACATAGAAGTTTCAATGCATTAAAATTATATTATATTGCCATGCATTAAAATTATATTATCATTTTAACGCTTTTAATATTATACAAATATTATTTAATGATTGTTGTACATATATAAAAATTGATTTTTTATTAAGTGATCCATAACATTTTTAGTTATTTACATTGAATACATATTTGTTAATATATTTTTAATAGTTGTCATTAATATACTCTTTGAGTCCATTGTACATATTCTTATATATTTGTACATACAGGTATATGTGGAATCTTCTATTGTCTGGTAATATTGATAAATATATTATGAATCACATCGTGGGGATTGAACCCACGACCTACAGATCAGAAGACCAACGTACTAACCCCTGACCTACGGCACCCACTCACTAAGCTATCTGAGAGTAATTTTGATTAAAATAAACTAAAATTAAAATAACTTCTTTATACTTTTCAATTATAAGTTCTATAGATAAAGTAATTAATTTATAATTGCGAATGGTCCATAGTTAGGAGTCGACTTTTGAAAAAATATAAATTATTTCATAGAATAAAGAATAAATATAAATAGATATAAATAAATAAAGAAATACCTGTATCAACGATCAGACGTTAAAAATTCGAGAAAATCGAAATTGAAATTTATTCTGATGTGATTTGCTATTAATCACCGAGTTTCTTTATTTTGTCTGCCTATTTCCAGAATCTATTTGAATTTCTCGCATATGCAAACCTTGATCTTTCGTACTTATGAACTTGACATACATGTGCTGATTAAATTTTTTCTCCTAGCGCATCTTAATAAACTCGTTTTCATTCCGAATGGTTTTCTAGGGTTTTCTACCTAAATCACACATGTGAACCTCATGATTTCTATTTGATTTCTGCAAAAATAACACCGGAAAATGTCGAAACGAATAAAGCTCAGCGCGGGCAAATTCAGGAATATTCTCTAAAATAGTTTTGAATCACCCTATGACTTTTAATCGTTTTTACAATCCTTGCAATTTCAAGTATTTAATGAAAAAGGAAAGAATATTCCTTTGGCCCAATTGGTCAACTTTCTTGCTCCGCCACTCTTTGCCAAAGCCAAAAAAAGTATTAAATTCTGTCGAGCCAACTTAAAACAAAAATTATATAGTAGGCTAGCTTTTGTATTAATTTCTATTTATTTGTTCATCTTACGTGCAGATTTTTCAGCATTATCTTTTGTCTACATATCTTCAAAAAAAATAAGACGTTGGTGTACGAGGGCGGTCCCAGAACTACCCGATCTAACAAGGAAAACAGCAAATTTGGGAAAAATTGTTTATTTCTGAACATAATCTCCTTTTAGCTCTATACACTTTTTCCAGCGATATCCTATAGCTTTGATACCCGTTTATGGTATGAAATGTCTAGCCCATTAAAATAACCATCTACCGCAAACTCCACCACTTCGTTGTTTGCAAATCTTCTACCAACAAGCCATTTTTTCAAATTTGGAAATAGAAAATAGTCCGAAGGAGCTAAATCTGGCGCATAAGGTACGTGCTGAAGCAATTCGAGCTTTAACTAATTGATTTTGACCATCCAAATAGCGGATGTGTGAACTGATGCATTGTCTTGATGAAATGAGACTTTGTTTTTCGCCAAAAGCGGCCTTTTTTCTTTAATTTCATCATTTAAACGCTGCAACAAATTAGAATAATACTCGCTGTTGATTGTTTTTCCTTTTTGAAGATAATCAATGAAAATTATCCCACGTGCTTCTCAAAAAACAGACGCCATAACCTTGCCTGCAGATAGAACTGTCTTCGCCTTCTTTGGACACGATTCTCCCCCTTTAGTCCACTGTTTTGATTGCTCCTTTGTCTCAGGTGTGAAATGGTGAACCTATGTCTCATCCATGGTTACGAATCGACGCAAAAACTCGGCTTTATTACTGTGAAACATCGCCAAACACTCTATAGAAACATCTTCACGACGTTGTTTTTGTTCTTTTGTGAGCAAACGCGGCACCCATCTTGCACACAGCTTTTTCATCTCCAAATTTTCGATCGACATATGATTTATAGCACTTTTGAAAATGCCTGTAATTTCACCTAGCTCACGCACCTTCAGCCGACGATCATCCAATACCATTTTGTGGATTTTCTTAACCGTTTCTGGCGTGGCCACCTCAATTGGTCGACCACTACGTTGTTCGTCGTTTAAACTCTGCCACCCAATATATTATGGTCGTAAATGAAGGCGCAGACTCCCCCAGAGTAGAATCTAGCTCGGCTTTAATATTCGTTGGACTGAGACCTTTCAAATGAAAGTATTGAATTACATAACAGTGGCCAATTTTTTCCATGTTTACAAATTCATTGAGGTCGTGAAATTTCGATGGCTCAAAAAAAAATATTAAAAAACGTGGCGCCTTAAAACTTAAAACTTAAGTTTTATAAATTTGCCACTTTTCACCAAAGTATTCTTTTTCAAATTACTTACGCCATCTATATGTCAAGTCGGGTAGTTCTGGGACCGCACACGTAAGCATTAAATTTCGGCATAGGGATGGGGTGGTTCACAATTTTTCAAGTTTCTAAAATCACAAGGTGACACAAGATTTAAAAATAATTTACGTGCTGAGTGGGGAAAGAGGAGAAAAAAACCGTAGCACAGCAAGCATTTTCTCCGCAAGGATGTAAGTAAATTGCCCTTGCCCGCTTTCTAAATATTACTTACTTACGATCAATACAGAATACCTTGCAGCGGATACATAATCTTCATTTCAGTTAAAGTTGTTAAAAAATTGGGTCGTAACGTTCTCGACCTCAAAAGCTGAGTAAGTTGAAAATGATCAAAATTCAATAATTTTCAACTATAACATTTAGATTATATTTATTAAAATTGAAATAATCGTACAGAAAGCCATTTGATGTGTAATATAATAAATTCGTACGGAAATATTTTTACAATCAATTGAAGAACATATTAGTTTTATAATAGTAATAGTAATAATTTGTATAATTTCAACTGTACTCCATGACACACACACACACATAATAAATAATATAAAATTTAATAAAGAAATTTTAAAATCCATAAGCTATTCAATTAAATAAGTTTGCAATTATCATTCACAAAAATGTTTACTCGTTTTGAAATGTAAAATAGAAATCCGTTTGAAATGTTTTACGTTTATTTAAAATCCATGAAAGCAATAATCCATAATCACCATTTGGAAGGGGCAACGTTAAAGATTTATGCATTGGATAGAAATCTTTAACATAGTATATACCCTGAGGAGGAAGAAAAATATAATATCAGTTATTATAAGTATAATATACGTTTTATATGTATATGTACTAAGGTGCGCCGTAGTTTTCTCAACAAAATTTTGTTATCCAGACTCTAGAAATGTGAAATCTGTAATTTCATATATATTGGTAATTCCAGGACACATATATTTCTGTTAATCGATTATCTATATTTTTTATACTCCAATAAAATCTTTCACAACATTTTGCGCACACTAATATATAAGATATACTATTATTATTATTTTACTAACCTTGTGAGGGCAATCGTGTAACATATTTGTGTAATTCTTAACCATTCGCAGAAGTAGATTAGATACAGGATTATTTCGTTTTTTAACATACTCACAAGTGTTCATGGTATAGTTGATTAGAAATGGCTTATACCCATTTGCACGCTTTACTAACTCGACATGAGTCTTAAAAAGATGAGAAAAGACAAGGTAAACAAATTAACATTGTCATGCATTTTTTGTTGGTACATCTTGTACATTTCTCTTCTACTTACATCGATATCAAAAGCATAATATAGTACAGTCACATTTGCATAAACTGATGCAACATCACGCTTCAGAGCGTATAATCGACACTCGTTTATTAACACAAATGATTTATTAAATGTCTGGCAGTGAATATTAGTCATTTTGAAGAGGGCAAATACCTTGACAACAACAATTCAAGCAAGTAAATTTGTATACGTGATTAAGATTATTAAACAATTACTTACATTTAGCAAAAAAATTGATAGAAACAGTACAATTACTATTACTAAGCGTATGAAGAACATCATGTACTCGTATTTAGTTACATGTATCAATTCGCGCAGACAGTGAAGAGAACTAAATTATAAATCGTTGTTTTCAAGTTTTAATATCATTGAGCACCATCTTTAATTGTCAATGCAAATGAACAAATGAAATGAACTATACAAATTGAGTAATTTAAAAGCAATTATTAATAACAAAAAAATACAAAATAATCATAGGCTGATATTATGAACTCATTTAAGGCACAACTCTGTAGTCATTGCATTCCGAATAAAATCTCGGCTTGACCAACATGTTTCATCAATAAATGAGGGCAAAAAATCAATATATAATCGTGAGTAGCATTGTGTATAGAGAACAAAGGCTGTCCATATCCAATTCTTTAGATATTTTCGCCTAAAATGATAATAGCATTGGATTATATATAAGTATTTTCTAAGAATATTTTGCAAGCGGCCTCTTAATTTACTATTCGTAAAATGCTACATTTTTTAAATCACGGTGATTTTTTAGAGCTATCGTGATTATTATTCACAGCGAAATCATGCTAGTAGAAAAATCACCACTCAGCACTGTTAGCAAGAAACTACAATTCTCTATTTCTGTTCACTAACATCGAAATATCATGTTAGTACAATAATCATCAATCGCTGTTATTGTTAACTAGCAGTAGAAAGCACTGTAGCGATTTTTCAATTACGGTGATTAAATCATCGGTAGTGTAAAACCGCTCACCACTAAATACCAGTAACGCTGACAATCTGGAGATAATTGCACTAAATTAACAATTGAGTAGTCGAGCCTCTCTATGAGAACTAAAATCACATTCAAAAAGACTAGCATAATGACACATAACTGTGAAACACTTTACATTTCACCTAAATCGGTGGTTTTCGGAACATAGTTGAGTGAGATGGAAAATAAAACGGATAACATTTTCTTCACAGTATTTTTTTTTTCACATTTCAATTTGCTGTTAACATTCACTTCCATTAACATGGAATTGACAACAAATTTATGTTCTATACAAAAAAATTGTTAATACATAGCTATGTCGATTTGGTCTGTTTTGTTTTTGTCAAATGGAAATTTATAAATTTTTTCCTGAAATTTAATGAATATATTTCGTTATTTTGATCCAACTTTATTGAAAAGTCAATTTTTGTTTATAAACAAAGCATCATCACAAGACATGTATTAAGTTTCAAAATAATTACTTTTCAATCAAAATAATCTTGAAGTGCAAAATAGAAATCCGTTTGAAATGCCCTTCGTTTGTTAAAAAGCCACATTATCAATAAACCATATTCACCGTTTGGAAACGGTGAACCAATTATATTATTTTCCAAATAAAAGCCTTCAAGATAATTAACACCCTATGGAATAAATTTTAAATAATTTTAAGTAGACATACATATGTACATAGATGTACATAAATACGTATGAAAACTTCAAATTGACATACTTGATGAGGACATGGATGCATTATATTAGTGTAGTTTTTTACTAATTTCACTAGCACATTTATGAAGGGCTGATCCTTTCGTTTTATATACGAACATGCATCTATGGTGACATTGATTAGAAATGGTTTATATCCATTGGCTTTTTTCACTACAACTGCATTCATCTGGATAATGTTTGAATTGAAATATAATTAAATTTAATTTTACAATTTTTTCTACATCATACGTGTATAACACGAGCCGGATGTATAGCAGTAACATTAGCATGAACTGTAGTGATATCACGTTTAACAGCATGTAAACGGCATTCATTAATTGTGACCCAAGATTTATTATATGATTCACATCGTATATTTGTCAGTTTGGCTAAAGTGTAAGCCTTACAAAAATGTATATTAAAAATTTTTAAATTATGACTGTGATAAAATTCAACATTTCTCACACTTACACTTGAAGCAATACATGGAAATATAATAAAAATTAAAAATTCTTTCATGTTGAAATTCGAGAGCTTATAATGAAATGTCAAAATCTTATGGATTACTAAAACTAAAATGAAAATATGAAACACTATTGAAAATTTCAAATAATTATCATTATGCCTACAATTGTTAATGTTAATATTAATTGTTAATGGATTTGGTGTGCATTAAATTGTAAAAATACGTATTAAATTTTCTATTCATTAAGCTATATTCGTTTATATAATTATAATTACATATTTATAAATATTCTCTTAGATAATTATGCATACAGTCTGTTCTAATCTAATAATCTATCGTACAATAATATGTCTAATATGTAGTGGTTAGTGCGTTGGCCTTCTGATAAGTGTCACATATGTTGATAATTTTTCTATGAAAGATTACCGTCTGAAAAGTAATGCGCCTAACAAGAAACGCCCCTTAGTAAAATTTTGTTTAGTCCAACGTTTCTCGCAGTTTTGCAAAATATTCATCCATTGTTGCATAGCATCGTTTTCGATGAAAACACTTTTCATATAGGAATTTTTTCAGGTTTGTAAGCAGATATATCTGGTATAAGCTGGGCATCATAGAAAAACCTCGACTCAATTGGTCTTCGATAAGTTAAACTATTCGCGGAAGTACATGCCTCGTAGGATGGACAGAATCAGAGATAGAAACAAAGCAGATCTGAATCAAATCTCACGGGACATAACTGGTTGAAATATCACCTTCACAAAATGGAACTCTCCTTCGACACCGAATGTTGATTGTATCTGGAAGAGGGCGAGACGTCCAAGCGTATTTAGTATTTAGTTCACCTCACTCACTTGAGTGAGGGGCAAAGTAAAGGGTTATCCATTTCGCGGTTTCAAAAGTATAGGGCTAGAATTCGACATCTGTCAAACTGAGTTGTTAAAACAATTTCTTTCTCTTTCAGTTCAAAGTCTGACATTTGCGAAAATGGAACGCTTAACTATCGCACAACGCATTAAAATTGTAAAAACCTACTACAAAAATGGTGATTCTGCCACAGCCACATATCGTGCTTTAAGAGGAGATTATGGTTTACATAATCGTCCAACTACGCAAGCAATTGGCAAAATTGTGAAGAAATATGAAGAGACTGGATCGGTTACAGATATTGTAAGGCCTGTGCATCTTCGTTTCGCTCGTACCACCGAAAATATCGCTGCTGTAAGTGAAAGTGTTGCCGAAGACCCGAATGTGTCGATTCCTCCTCGTTCTCAGGTCTTACGGCACATTATGGCGTATTTTGCATTTGGATCTACACCTACATCCATATAAAATCCAGCTCACACAACAACTGAAGCCAGCTGACCATTTACAACGTCGTAGATACATCGAATGGGTGCTTGAACAACAGGCGGTAGACGGCGATTTTTCGAACAAAATTTTCTTCAGCAACGAAGCACATTTCTCACTCGGTGGGTATGTTAACAAACAAAATTGTCGTATTTGGGGTTCTGAGAATCCTCAAGTAATTGAAGAGAGGCCACTACATCCACAAAAAGTCACTGCTTGGTGCGCTCTTTGGTCCGGAGGTGTGATTGGACCTTACTTCTTCGAAAACGACGATGGAACGACTGTCACCGTCAATTCGGAGCGTTATGGTCATATGATAACCGACTTTTTTTTGCCTGCTATTGAAGAATACGACTTAGAGAATATGTGGTTTCAACAAGACGGTGCCACATGCCACACAACTCGAGCGAATATGGCTTTATTGCAAGAGAAATTTTCTGGCCGCGTAATTTCTCGTCGTGGCGATATCAAGTGGCCACCAAGATCATGCGATTTGACATCGCTTGACTTTTTTTTGTGGGGCTACGCGAAAGACCGTGTTTATGCAGATAAACCTTTAACTCTTGAGCACCTAAAAACCAACATTCGTCACGTTATGGCTGAGATACCGCCCAATATGTGTCAAAAAGTGGTCGAAAATTACCTCAAAAGAATCGATGCTTGCGTGGTGGTCATTTAAATGATGTAGTATTTCACACATAATGTCAACGTTCAAGCTTTATAATAAAAAAGAAATATCATGATAAAAAATATTTAATATGTGTTTTATTTACATTTACTTTTGAAACCGCAAAATGGATAACCCTTTATATTGAGGTTATTTATATGTGTGGTATTTCTTAATAATTATATATATATATATATATATATATATATATATATATATATATATATATATGTGTGTGACACTAAAAGCCCCGAAGGGCTCATTTTCCGAGCTTCTCTTCCATTGCTGTTGTGCGTGTTAATTTTGTACAGTATTAGAAGGGACCTACTTATTTTAGCCGGATCCGAACGGCAGAACCCTTGTGCGATCACTTTTTCTGGGCTTTGTCACAGAGTTCTTTTAGAAGCTTTTTCATGGCAAGTTGTTACTGTCGAAAGAATTGCCAATTGCTTGCCGACAGGTGGGTACCGTTCGAAAGAAAAATCTTTTCGATATTAAATTTGTTATGCAGCAGCCGAGGATTGAACCACGACCTACAGATCAAAAGGCCAACACACTAACCACTGAGCCACGGCACCAATTCATTTATATATGCGTTTATTTTAATAACAATATCAATTTATACATTATTGAAAGTATTGTCCATCAATACTACTACTACTTTTTCCCAACTTACTGTTAATTTCAGTGTCTCTTGGTTTCAATTCATATGGCACCCAATGTCCTTGCTTTTGATTCATTCCAAAGTTTTCAGGCGTATTGAAGTGGCTTGTTGAGTGACTCCCAATGAGTCTGCAAGTTCTTCTTGCATTTGACACGAGTCTTCACTCAGTAAATCCTCCAATTCTTCAGCTTCAAACTTTTTTGACTGACCAGGTCGAGGTTTGTCATCAACGCTAAAAACACCACCTTTGAAGCGTCGAAACCGCTTTCTGCATGATATGTCTGTTGGAGCAGATTCACCATAAACTTCCACAAGCAATCGATGTGCTTCAGCAGCACTTTTTTTCAATTAAATGCGCTTCAGAAAAGCTTTAATTTCATTGAGTTTCGGCAGAGCTAAGATGCTAACTAACAAGCATTTTCTTTAATGATGGAAATACAGTAAATTAGGAGGCAATACAAAATTATAAGAAGTTCTGCCAGGATTATATTTCGAATAGCGAAAACGCATTGTTAACCTAAAGAAATAAGTGTAACTGATGTTGAAAGTAATATTCCACTGCAGCTGTTATTAGACCACACTGCTAATCGGATTATGGTATGCATGTCCAAAAACACGTCATTCCTGATGAAGAAATTCTTAGTTATCTTAAATCCTGTATATAAAAGTACGTATTTAATCTAAGTCGACTTAGTTAAAAATTTATACCATGGCAAATTGCCAATTGTTTGCCGATCAGTAGGTACCATTTGAATTAACCAATTTATGTATTTCTTATATAAACATTTGTATATACAATTCACTCATAAATATGGTATGCTTTGGATATAATTTTAATTATTAAATGCCTCAATTGTAAAATAATAATTTGTTTGAAATATTTTGAGTTTGTGAAAAATCCACGTCATCAATAGACCATAATCACCATTTGGAAATGGTATACCTATCAGACCATCTTTTAGGTAGAATCCATCAACATAATTAATGCCCTGTAAATGAAAAACAATTGTAATAAAATCAAACACTTAACGTGTTAAATTAATTAACAAACTGTCATACTTGATTAGGACACGAATGAAGAATATTGGTGTAATTTTTTATCAGCTTTACTATTACATTAAAAACTGGCTGATTGAATCGTTTCATGTAGTCGCATCCATCAATAGTGAAATTAAATAAGAATGGTTTGTATCCATTGGCTTTTTTGACCAAAGCCAGATTTAGCTGAAAATATTTATGTATAATAAGATAACGCAGGACAGCAAAATTAAAACTTTTTCGTAAAATTCAAACAGATTCTGTAGATGGTCAAACAATAAAGAAATACGTGTATCAATTTCGATATTCTGAAGTGTTAGATCAAATCGCTAAGGTGCATAATTTCAGAAAATGTTTGCATTTTTATGTCGTACTGCAAAATCCATTAATAACACAGCCTCACAAAAGGAAATTAGAATGTACGGCGGACCAGACTAGACACACGCTATGAGTTTGGTGTCGCTGAATCCGAATCCATGATCGTATTTTAGTCATCACCCTGACCATCATTAAAAATAGCCGAAAACGATGTTTTTAAGAGTGTCTACTTTGATCGGCCGGACAACCTACTTCTATTGTGGTGCCGTATTTAAACTATTTTCTAACATATGTACATACATAAAGTACATACATATATGTCATAAGCTAGATGTAAAATAGTAACATTGGTATGCATTGTTGTAACATCACGTTTAACAGCTCGTAACCGGCATTCATTAATTACAACCCAAGATTTATTATATGACTCACAGTGAATATTTGTAAATTTAATTAAAGTGTGTACCTTCAAAAGAGAAATGTTTAGTAAAATAGAAATAGAGCCAACTATTTATTAGCCAATAAAAATGGTACTTACAATCGATAAAGTAATACCAAATATGATGAGAATTAATATTTTTTTCATATTTAATTTTGAATTATTTGAATGAATACGTGTAACTTGTTACTTATGCAAATCGGAGAATGGAAACTAAATGAGTAAGAACAACATTTACAAATATAAATTAATTGTCAATTGATTAAACTTACAATATCTAAGCCAATTTATATGTGCATTCATATTATATGATATTATTTACATAAAAGCTTTCAATTAAGATATTACCTCATCATTTTGTTCAGTTAGTAAACAAAACCGTATAATATTACATATGTAGATATCCAATAACACTGTTCAACCATGATTTACTATAAGCTAACCATGATTGCATGTTTCAAGAGGGTGATGCCTATTTGACCGACATGTTTTCGTTTTCTCGTGAACAATCATCTTCGTCAGTACATCGGATATAATCATTTTCAGACGAAAGGCCCTTTGGGGTGTTTGCTCCCTTAGAGAGTAGCAATGCATGTAATGATCGCTCAAATGATGGCGATTGTATGTAAGTAACATTTTCTGATTTTCAAGCTAATAGTTACATATTTTTATATGCATCTGGCTCTAATATCGAACTTTCGGAGAAATAAATTTGCTCTTAGCTCAATTCCAAATGTCCAATTTGCAAAAATTTAGGGGATGTTTGGGTGTATCATAAGCTCTTTTTATTGAATCTTTCTAAAATACTTAGAAACTAACAATAAGTATTCAAATCTTACAAACTAACTAAAATTATGTGATATTCCCTACGTTCCATCACAATTTCTTGAGTCGCGAGGAATAGCAATTTCACAGCATATTCAGTGTGTCTTTTCTTTTTAATCGACGATGCCCGGTGCTCAGCAACAATTGCCTAGCAAGGGGATTCGGATGATTGTGTAATTTTTGAATATAGCTTCTGCAGGACATTGCAACTTCCTCAGAAATTGTGGGTACATTTAAATCTCGATGGATGTTAACGTTCCTCATATACCAAGGCGCGTTTACAATAATTCGCAGACACTTGGATTGTATTCGCTGCAATTTTTCGATATTTGAGGGAGATGCGGTGCCCCAAAACTGAATACCATAAGTCCAGATTGGCTTCAGGATTGCTTTATATAATAGCACTTTGTATTCGAGATTCAACTTT
The DNA here is from genome assembly GCA_963854835.1 of Megamerina dolium. NCBI lineage: Eukaryota > Metazoa > Arthropoda > Insecta > Diptera > Megamerinidae > Megamerina > Megamerina dolium. Next base: position 29,867,566 of record OY978528.1, on the reverse strand, counting down.
GATCTTTTGTGTAACAGCCATCATAAAGTGATTCTAATTGATTGGCTATAGGCATTTATCAAGTAATGTACGAATTAAATTTGTTGGACTGTGTAATTTATGTTTACTTTCATCAATCAAGATTGATGATTAATTATACACATAATTTAGTACCAAATGTTATAATGAGAGCATTTATATACTTACATGTCGCTGCCGTAGTTTAGTGATTAATGCGCTGGCCTTCTGATATGTATATTGTGGGCTCGAGCCCCGACTGAAGCACAAATGTACTTTCGAACGGTTCCCAAGTGTCGTCAATTCTTCCGACAGTAACCATAGATATCTAAAAATAGATCTAAAAATCTTGCGTAGGACTTTGCTCCCAAGCAGTTTCTCATATGACGTGGGAACTGTCCAGGATTAGCGCCATATGCAAAAACGGGGATAATGAGAGACCTGTAAAATGCAGCTTTAATCCTTAATTGCTTTCTTAACCCAAAGTAGCACCTTTTTGCAATCCTTCACAATTTCGTCAAAATAGCTCAATATTTGTTCAAGTTATCGTGCGAACCAGCCAGGTGACGGACAGACAGATGGACGAAAGGACTGACGGACATCGTTATATACTTTTCTATATCTCCGGAGATTCCTTCAAATGGTTATTTTTATATATTTTAGGGATTTGCCGAATCAGACCACTTATATGGGTCCCTTTTCATTCCACAAATTGTGTGTTAATTAATTCAATTCCGTGAAAGTAACCAATAAGAGTGGACGTGTTTGATAGAGTCGGAAAAGTGATTGTTTTCGGTAAAAAAAAAAAAAATTTTAATATTTTGCGAAAAGACGCTAAGAAACTCAAGGAGTTATTTCGGTGATTTTTTTTTTTTTTTAGAAAAAAAAATAAAATAAAATAATATCGTTTGCAAACAATTTGTTTATAATATGAGTGTTCAGCGCTCTCCTCCCCGGCAACGGCAATCGCCTGTTAATGTGTGTGTAAACAATAATTTGCAATCACCCGCGCAAACCCCCCCGATAAGTGCATTATCAAAAAAAACAGTTGATACACACTGCACAAGTGAAAGTAACAATGCAAATCTTTTGCCTGTACATATTCCTCACTCAAACACTACATCAAAATTTGCAACAACAATAAATACAGACAAAAAAAATAGTTTGTTCTCTCGTGATATACTATCTCCCTCTATACCGTGGAGTGTACAATGCGCTTCTCCTGCTGTAACACCAACAGCTACAACATCAAAGCAAACAAATAACGGCCTTTCTACTGAAGTGCATGACCCAGTAGTTAAAGCAACTAGTGCGATGACTAATAAAGAACCAGTTGCTGTTCAAACTGGAATTGATCGCTACATTACTGTAGTAAAGCGAAAAAGAAGTCCACAAAATTCAAAACAAATGAATTCAACAAAAATTCAAAAGCAGAACACTGCCCCTATTAGTTCGGAAAATAGATACGCTCTGCTTTCAGATGATGAAAGTGACGAAAATATTATCTCCAAGAAAAATTTCAAACCCCCACCCATTTTCTTGAGAGAACGCAACTCAGATAAGTTGATTTCTAGAATTACAAGTCTTATAGGCCCAAAGAATTTCCACGTTGTTCCTATTCACAAAGGCCAAATTGAGGAAACGAAAGTGCAAATCTACAGCGAAACTCATTATCGCAAAGTAATAGCGGAATTTGATGCTGTAAAAAAGAATTACTACAAATATCAGCTAAAAAGTAGTAAAGGCTTAATCGTAGTACTCAAAGGCGTCGAACCCAACGTTGACATTAACGAAATCAAACTTGCCCTTCAGGAAGAAGGGTTTCAAGCCAAAACAGTATTCAACATTCTCAACAAGAGCAATATACCTCAACCGTTATATCGTATTGAGCTTCAGCCTGAAACAAAACCCCTAAAAAAAGGTGAAGTACACCCCATATATAAAATTCGATATTTATTGCATCGCAAAATCACAATCGAAGAACCCCATAAGAGAACTGGACCCCCTCAGTGCAGTAACTGCCAAGAATATGGACATACTGTACCTGCCAGCTGTTTGTGTGATTTGTGGAGATCTCCATAAATCAAACATATGCCCAAAATCTAAAGGCGATGCTAGCATGAAAAAATGCAGCAATTGTGGAGGTAATCACACCGCAAATTATAGAGGTTGCCCAGTATATACAACCCTAAAGCTAAATTTCTCCGCTAGCAATCAACCTCTAAAACCAGTTGAGCAAACTCAGATAGCCAACTCAAGTAAGAGACAAAATATTGATGCAACACAATTCTTCTCTGCAATCCCAAACAAGAATCAAACCAATTCATACGCTAGCGTGTTAAAACAAAACCCACACCAACAAAGCAATGTAAATAATGAGCAGAAACACTTACTGCCCACCCAACAGCCAAGTACCCTTGAACATTTGCTTCAAACATTAATTCAGAATATGAACCAATTCATGAACTCAATGCAAACAATGATGCAAGAAATGATGAAAAATCAATCGATGTTACTCCAAACATTGCCATCCAGACCATGAGTTGTCTCAACTGCCATATTGATAAAAAGCAGAATAAAACATCATGTTCTCGAAGATTTCAGTAGCGTCTACTTGCAAGCAACATCTATATGTCTGGAAGAATACATCTCTAAGCTAGTAATATCTGCGATATACTGTCCCCCAAGATACAGTATTACCGAACAGCAATATAAAGAATTTTTCTCAACTCTTGGTAGCAAATTCTTGGTTGCTGGCGATTTCAACGCCAAACACACTCACTGGGGCTCCCGCTTAATAACTCCAAAAGGCAGAAGACTATGCTCAATCATCACTAACCATGGCTACGATGTTATTTCAAATGGTCAACCGACATATTGGCCGACGGACAAGAGGAAAATACCCGATCTCATAGACTTTGGAGTCGCCAAAGGATTGCAGATGCAAAATATCTCCACAGAGTGTAATTATGATCTATCATCTGACCACTCACCCACGGTAATATCTATAAAATCACCAAGCCCCCAAAGCAATTGCGTTAGAAAGAAAATAGACTGGTTAAAATTCAAGAAATATATAAATTCCCATCTTCCTCTGAGTACTGTATTAAGAAATGGACACGATGTAGACTCAGCACTCCAAAAATTCAACCAGCTGCTCTCATTAGCTCTCAGCTCAGCCACCTGCACAAAGGTATGCAAGCAATCAAACTATAGCCCATACACACCAGCCGATATTGAATTGCTAGTAAGACAGAAAAGAAGACTCCGAAGACAATGGCAAGAATTCAGATCACCGAATCTGAAAACACAGCTACAGCACTGCACTCGAAAGTTAAAGCAAAAAAATAAAAACAATAAAGAGTTGGAAGAGCACATAGCGAAATTAACACCTGGTGCAGCGTCAGACTACTCTTTGTGGAAATCAGCAAAAAACTCAAATCGGCCAATTCTCACTGATTCCCCCATCCGTTGGAGTGACGGTAATTGGGCTAGAAGCAACTGTGAGAAGGGTTTGGCTTTTGCAAAACACCTAAAAAGTGTGTTTACACCCAATCCACCCTCTTCACAGTCCTCATTACCAAAATTAACTTCTCAACCTTGCTCAATAACGCTCAAAATTAAAAAAAAGGACATATTCAAAGCAATTTATAAAGATTTAAACCCAAAAAAATCACCTGGTCCAGATAAAATTACCGGTAAAATGATAAAAGCGCTACCTCCGGCTTCAGTAATTCATCTGATGCACATTTTCAATGCTATCCTTCGTATTAAACACTATCCCAAATGCTGGAAAACTTCAAAAATTATTATGATAGCAAAAAAAGGTAAAGACCCTACAAAAGTTGCATCGTACAGACCTATCAGACTCCTGCCTCTACTCTCTAAAGTATTCGAAAAGCTACTTGTCATGAATATAACTCCATTTATTAATCTCAACCAACTGATTCCTCAACATCAGTTTGGATTTAGAAAACAGCACGGCACAATAGAACAAGTCCACCGCATTGTAACTCTGATAAGGAACACTTTTGAAGAAAAAAAGTATTACTCAGCTGTCTTTCTTGATATCACTCAATCTTTCGATAAAGTATGGCACGATGGCCTTATTTACAAACTCAAACTATTACTGCCTGCAAATGTCTCCTCATTGCTTAGTAGCTACCTCACGAAAAGACAATTTCTCGTACATCACAAGGATTACACAACAAATCCATTGGATATTCACGCTGGCGTTCCTCAAGGAAGCGTTTTGGGCCCCTTACTGTATCTCTTATACACTACAGATATGCCCAGCAATAACCATAAATTTATATCGACCTTTGCAGATGATACGGCAATATTGTGCTCTCGCTCTAACCCCATAGAAGCTACTAAACTCCTGCAGACCCATATCGATTCTCTCGAAATCTGGCTAGCAAAATGGCGTATAAAAGTCAATGAATCAAAGAGCGTACATGTAACCTTCACGCTAAGGCCAGATACATGCCCCCCACTTAAAATTAATGGCCAATCAGTTCCACAATGTTCCTCAACAAAGTACTTGGGTATTCACCTCGACAGAAGGCTGACCTGGAAAAATCACATAGAGGCAAAGAAAACTCAGATCAAGATTAAAATTAATCAGTTATGGTGGCTGATACACAAAAGATCAAAGTTGAATCTCGAATACAAAGTGCTATTATATAAAGCAATCCTGAAGCCAATCTGGACTTATGGTATTCAGTTTTGGGGCACCGCATCTCCCTCAAATATCGAAAAATTGCAGCGAATACAATCCAAGTGTCTGCGAATTATTGTAAACGCGCCTTGGTATATGAGGAACGTTAACATCCATCGAGATTTAAATGTACCCACAATTTCTGAGGAAGTTTCAATGTCTTGCAGAAGCTACATTCAAAAATTACACAGTCATCCGAATCCCCTTGCTAGGCAATTGTTGCTGAGCACCGGGCATCGTCGATTAAAAAGAAAAGACACACTGAATATGCTGTGAAATTGCTATACCTCGTGACTCAACAAATTGTGATGGAACGTTGGGAATATCACATAATTTTATTTAGTTTGTAAGATTTGATTACATATTGCTAGTTTCTAAGTAATTTTAGAAAGATCCAATAAAAAAAAAAAAAAAAAAAAAAAAAAAAAAATTAATTCTTCGGTTGCACAATTCTTCTACTTCCTTTCTCATAATAACATCACGTGTTTTTTCAAGCATGTTTTTGTGGGGTATGTTCCACATTTCGAGTTTATCAATAAATTAGCGACCCAGTCTGACCAACCTCCTGCTTGCCAATGCAGGACACTGGCACACTATGTGCGCCGCTGTCTCTGCCTCTTCCATGCATAATCTTCAAATGTCAGCAGCCTCCCCTTCAACAAGACCCATCTTGCTGAGGTGGTACCTGAAATTGCCATGGTCAGTTATTAATGCAGTCAACCAGCCTCCCATTCCCTCCATTGGCATATGCGCCTCCTTTACGCTACTATATAACAGTGACAGGATGCCCCTGTACCCTATCTCTGTGCCGAATCCGTACCAATTATTGGTTGTCTTCAGACGTAATGCTGTTAATGCCGCTGACTTCATAATATGCAAGTCCACCGGCAGCATCCGACAAAGACTTCCAATGCTTCTACTGGGGTCGTCCGGATAGCTCCGGTAATCCCAATACAAGCCATTCTTTGCACCCTATCTAACTTGCTTTTCGTGGTCTTTTGGGTGACGTCCAAGCTTGTTATCCAGGATGACACCAAGATACTTTACTGCCTTGGAGACGTTGATGTTCGATCGAAGAAGCCTAAAAGGGTCTATTGTTAGTCCGGTCCTCCTTTTAGTAAAGAGTACTGTTTTCATCTTACTAGCATTTACAGAGAGTCCTTGTTCCCTGCACCATCCTTCAACCATAGTGCACCGCTCATGGTATCATAAATAGTGTCCAGGAACTTACCGCTCACCGTTACCGCTATGTCATCTGCATACCCGAAGGTGTGTATGCCTTTTGAGTCCAGAAGCTGAAGTAGGGAATCGACCGTGATGCTCCAAAGGATGGGCGATAATACGCCCCCTATGGACACCCTTTGACTACCCTACCTCTGAGTCTGTAACTCTCATTTTGAAAGTTTATTGCCCTTTTCCTCAGCATGCTGTCCACCCACCTTATAATGGTTGGGCTGACTTCACGAGTAGAAAGGGCCATCCTTAGCTTATCGAAACCAATCTTATCGAAGGCATCTTCTATATCCGTAACAGTAGATATAGATATCCCTCCACAAAACAGTTCCCTCTCCGCTACGCGAACGAGTTCGTGCAGGCCCGTTTCAGTGGATTTGCCAGCTCTGTATGCGCGCTGATACCTGCTCAGTGGTTTTGTCAGAAGCGTTGTCCTTTCCATGTAGTCCGCCAATACTCCCTCCATACATTTAAGCAGAAAGGAGGTCAAACTAACCGGCCGGAAAGATTTAGCCTCTCAGTAGTCCCTTTTTCCCGGCTTTGGAAGAAAGACAACCTTAGTCTCTCTCCATTGAGTCAAGATATATCCTGTAGCCAGGCAAGTAGTAATTATTCCCAGAAGCCAGTCTACCAGAGCTTCTGCACCCCACTGAAGTAGGGCTGGAAATATCCTGTCTGTACCCGCTGTTTTGAATGGAGAGAAACGCTTAATGGCGTTTATCACTCCATCTCTGGTGACTATCCTTTCAGCTTCCAATCTTTCATTCCTGTTTGCACCTTTGCTGGTGGCTTCCCAAGGATCTTCCGATCTAAAGCCTCGTGGAAAATGCACATCCATCAGGTATTTCAGTGACTCTCCGATTGTCTATGTAAAGGATCCATTCGTTTTGCGAATTAATCCCAACTTTGACACCGGGTCCTTTGATATAATCCTCTGTAATCTACATATATCGGTCATATCTTGCATATTTGATCAGAATTCCCTCCACGTTTTCCTTTTACGGTTGCGTAGAGTATTCTTCAGCTCCTTTTTGTTTGACTTGTAGTCGTGCCACGCGTTGGGGTCCCCTCTCATGTGACGACTAAAAGCTTAAGCCTAATTGGCATCGCAGCCTAAGATCATACCAACCCCCTTTCCATCACAGAATCTCACTAGAGCTTCCACCTCTCTTGAAGGTGACCCGTCTGGAGAATAGTATGGAAGGTATGCTGATGCGATCATAAATGATTCCGCACCGTCACCTGTTCTCACTACTGTGAGATGCGGTGACCACAAGTTAGACATTAGAATCGCAAATATCCATGTCTAACTAAAATGCATGTACTCAAGTTCCCCTCTGTTTGTGGATAAAACAAAGTGGTCTTTTGTACAGATTTGCCTTTGATCCTTCCATGAAGGATCCAAGGCTCCTGAACCAGTGCAATGTCAAGCTCACCCTCATCGAAGCTCCGCACCATCATTGCTTATGCTGCTTTGCTGTGGTGAATATTGAGTTGACACACATTTAGTGGTTCCTGGCGCCTTCAAGTGGTTACAAACATCTGACCGAAATGAATATGCCTGCCATATTATATTATTTAGGGTATAAAAAAATCGGTGGTTAAAAGACTATTGAGCATCGACTTGTATGAAGCGGCCCCATTGTGATATTTTGGTGCTAACATCGACCTTTGACAACGAAGTTTCAGGTTGAGGCTGCTGTCCGCTTACGCGGTGTCACTTAGGCTAAATGCAGCAAAATTTAAAGAGATTTAAAGAATTATATGAAGAGCATGTCTACCTCAGAAACGATGTATATTAAGCGAAAAATCTTAGTTATCTTAAATACTGTATATAAAAGTAAGTATTTAATCTAAGTTGACTTAGTTAAAAATTTATATCATGGCAAATTACCAATTGTTTGCCGATCAGTAGGTACCATTTGAATTAACAAATTCTCATAAATATTCGAATAAATATTGTATTATTTGGATATAAGCAATTTTAATTATTAAATGCCTGAATTGTAAAGTAATAATTTGTTTGAAATATTTTGAGTTTGTGAAAAATCCACGTAATCAATAGACCATAATCACCATTTGGAAATGGTATACTTATCATACCATCTTTTAGGTAGAGCCCATCAACATAATTAATGCCCTGTAAATGAAAAACAATTGTAATAAAATCAAACAATTAACGTGTTAAATTAATTAACAAACTGTCATACTTGATTAGGACACGAATGAAGAATATTGGTATAATTTTTTATCAGTTTTACTATTACATTAAAAAGTGGCTGATTGAATCGTTTCATGTAGTCGCATCCATCAATAGTGAAATTAAATAAGAATGGTTTGTATCCACTGGCTTTTTTGACCATAGCCAGATTTACCTGAAAATATTTATGTATAATAAGATAACGCAGGACAGCAAAATTAAAACTTTTTCGTAAAATTCAAACAGATTCTGTAGATGGTCAAACAATAAAGAAATAGGTATATCGGTGATTTATTATATAGCACAACAGAATCTTCAGAAAATCGATTTGGATATTCTGAAGTGTTGGAGCAAATCGCTAAGGCACGTAATTTCAGTAAATGTTTGCATTTTTTATGCCGTACTGCGAAATCCATCAATAACACAGCCTCCCAAAAGGAAATTAGGATGTACGGCGGACCACACTAGACACATGTGATGAGTTTGGAGTCGCTGAATCCGAAACCATGATTGGATTATCGTCATCACCCTGACCATCATTAAAAATAGCCGAAAACGATGTTTTTAAGAGTGTCTACTTTGATCCGCCGGACAACCTACTTCTGTTGTGGTGCCGTATTTAAACTATTTTTTAACATATATACATTAGACTGGCCATAGCGTTGTATGGAAAAATTAAAAAAAATCCAATCCAAAAGTTTTCGCACTGAAAATTATGAGGTTGGGGATAACAAAACGTATGCATATTTTTAATTATTTTTTTTTTTACTTCCGAGTACCTCCGGGTTGAGCCCAAAGTTTTATTATATTACCCATTGATCACTATTTGTCATCCTATTTATATTTGGATGTAAAAAAAATCTAACGTTATTTTCCCATTTGAATTCCTTCACTTTCTGTAATAGTTACGTTTGCAAGGAGCCGACAAAGTATGCAGATAAACTGCGAATAAACTATCCCGAAATACCTTAACACCAAAGTTCCATATAATAGGATAAAAATGAAAAATCATGAAACATACTTTTTTTTATTATTTCCATATCAATAACGATTTTTTGTGGGATGAAAAGTCTTTTCTGTATTGCTTCACAACTTGGAGCAAATACTGCTTATCCTCCTCGTCGTATGTCAATGCCCGATTGAAATCTGTAATTAATTTTATTGCTCTTTCTGCAGGGTCATTGACAACGGTTAAGTGTTGGCATATTCGTTTTGCGGTGCAGTATTCCTCTTGATTTTTCCAAATTCATGGATCCATTTCCAAAAATGTCATATCGATTTGTAAACGATGGAAAAAACGAATGGTGCGGAGAGTCACGAAAAATCTTCTATCCTTATTTGGGAACGATTTCACTTGTTCTAGTGTTAAGTTTAATCTTTTCGGAATAACTTGTTCATTTTCGAAATCATGATTAATAAGAGCTTTAACCATTTTCCGCTTCACTTTAATAGGTATTAACTCATCAAAAAATCCAAGAGCCACAACCTCTTCTGATAAATACCATAAATGGTTTTTGATTTTGGACAATAAGGCATTTGAAACATTTGCATCGGAATATAAAATAGCGTCTTTAATGAATTTTAAATCTTGGGGCGGTGCAGTTACAGCGCTAATGCATCCGAACCAATACGAAACATAAATACGCGTCAAGAAAATGCAAATGTTTCGAATGCCTTTCAGTTCGGATGATGTCATCTTGAATTGTTCGCGAAGCAAAAAAATCTTATAGCAGTAAATAGCTTTGGACATGAACCTTGCATGAATTATTGCGCCAGGCAAACGCAACTGCGTAAAATTTGGTACTTCTTTACCCACAAAAATCAGCGAGAGTTGCAACAACTCCTTATAATCCGCTCGCACATAATGGGATTCCAACGCGTAAAGGCAAAAATTCTTGTGTGCCTCTATTTCGGCTGTTGTTAATATTTTTTCCACTGTTTCATCCAATACTCCACTCTTGAAAGTATTGATATTCATATTTTTCCAGTTTTTTGAAAAACATTAAATAGATTGACTTCTGGTGCTGATGTTTTTCCGAAACACAGCTTTAATAAGCAATTTGCTCATATGATGGCGACATGTTAAAAAAAGTAAATTTCGCCCCAATTTACTTTCAAGCAAATATGCTGCGCCTTTTTCAATACCAGTGTTTGAAGATGTTGTGTCAAAAGCCACAATTTCCACTAAATTATCCATCTTCCATTTCCGTAGGAATTCTTCAATGCTTTCAGCTATATTTGCGCCACAAGATTCTTTAAGTTTCGCAATACAAGGAGTTTTTCTTCGTTCTCTGCAATTATAACGAGAGCCAACCGATAAACCTTGTCCTTGCCTTTCATATCTGGAAGCATTTTACCTTCCCAATACAGCACAAATACTTCCGGAATCTACGTTGAAAGTAATTACCTTCGAAATATTTATTTATAATGAATTATCTGAACCTTGAATTCATCTATTTCTATATTTCTCATACCGGCCAAATCGGGTTTTCGACAAATTTTTCCACTCGGCATAAATTATATTAAATTTTTTCACGCAGTTGATTTCGACCATTAGCTTTCGAATATTAGCTTTTTGCCAAAAATCAAGAGTAGAATTTATTGTATATTTTATGCTTGCTTTCACATGGAGTTTTTGCATTCGGGTTTTATAAAAAGAAGAAGAATTTGCTTCATACTAGGTAATTTTGCGCTCTTTCACATTTTCCCACCAAAAATATATTATTATCGGATCGGAGTTTCTTAGACGAGCTTGCCATTATAACTGTTTATTAGTTTATATTCTTATAATTATTTTTTCACACAACCTTCACTTGCAAACTAATTATTGGAAGTGGAGTTAGAAATATGAATGCGCACAACTCAGTTTTTGTAGCGTAAAAAAATTACCGTTGTCAGTGGCGACGTCTAGTTTTTGTAGCGTAAAAAAGTTACCGTTATCAGTGGCGACGTCTAGTTTGCTACACTTTGTTATTAAATCACAACAAATAAATTCGGTGAATATTGTTCTTGGAAAAAATGTTACTTAACATCGATGAACTGTTAGGTAACTTTATATCGTTGACGCTAATAGCACAAAAATCATAATAGGGGTGATCAATGGGTAATATAATAAAACTTTGGGCTCAACCCGGAGGTATTCGAAATAAAAAAAAAATAATTAAAAATATGCATAAGTTTTGTTATCCCCAAACTCATATTTTTCAGTGCGAAAAGTTGTACTTTTCGCAAAAAAATTCACTATGGCCATTCTAATGTACATACATAAAGTACATACATATATGTCATAAGCTAGATGTAAAATAGTAACATTGGTATGCATTGTTGTAATATCACGTTTTACAGCTCGTAACCGGCATTCATTAATTATAACCCAAGATTTATTATACGATTCACAGTGAATATTTGTAAATTTAATTAAAGTGTGTACCTTCAAAAGAGAAATGTTTAGTGAATATATCAAGAAATATAGCCAACTATTTATTAACCAATAAAAATGGTACTTACAATCGATAAAGAAATACCAAATATGATGAGAATTAATATTTTTTTCATATTTAATTTTGAATTATTTGAATGAATACGTGTAACTTGTTACTTATGCAAATCGGAGAATGCAAACTAAATGAGTAAGAACAACATTTACAAATATAATTAATTGTCAATTGATTAAACTTACAATATCTAAGCCAATTTATATGTTGACATGCATTCATATTATATGATATTATCTACATAAAAGGTTTCAATTTAGATATTACCTCATCATTTTGTTCAGTTAGTAAACAAAAACCTATGATTTACATATGTAGATATCCAATAACACTGTTCAACCATGATTTACTATAAGGTAACCATGATTGCATGTTTCAAGAGGGTGATGCCTATTTGACCGACATGTTTTCGTTTTCTCGTGAACAATCATCTTCGTCAATACATCGGATATAATTATTTTCAGACGAAAGGCCCTATGGGGTGTTTGCTCCCTTAGAGAGTAACAATGCATGTAATGATCGCTCAAATGATGGCGAATGTCTGTATGTAACATTTTCTGATTTTCAAGCTAATAGTCACATATTTTTATATGCATCTGGCTCTAATATCGAACTTTCGGAGAAATAAATTTGCTCTTGGCTCAATTCCAAATGTCCAATTTGCAAAAATTTAGGGGATGTTTGGGTATATCATAACGAGATTCTAATTGATTGGCTATAGGCATTTATCAAGTAATGTACGAATTAAATTTGTTGGACTGTGTAATTTATGTTTACTTCCATCAATCAAGATTTATAATTAATTATACACATAATTTAGTAACAAATATTATAATGAGAGCATTTATATACTTACATGTGGCTGCCGTAGCTCAGAGATTAGTGCGTTGGCCTTCTGATATGTACGTCGTGGGTTCAATCCCCGACTGAAGCACAACTGTAAATTCGAATGCTTCCGAATTGTCGGCAATTCTTCGGCAGCAACCATAGATATCTAAAAATCTTTCGTAGGACTTTACTCCCAAGCAGTTTCTCATCTGACGAGGAAATTGTCCAGGATTTAGCGCGATATGCAAAAACGGGCATAATGAGAGACCTGTAAAATGCAGCTTTAATCCTTAATTGCCTTATATTGGTCCCTTTTCATTCCACAAATCGTGTGTTAATTAATTCTTCGGTTGCACAATTCTTCTACTTCCTTTTTCATAATAACATCACGTGTTATTTCAAGCATGTCTTTGTGGGGTATGTTCCACATTTCGAGTTCATCAATAAATTAGCGACCCAGTCTGGACAACCTCCTGCTTGCCAATACAGGACACTGGCACACTATGTGCGCCGCTGTCTCTGCCTCTTCCATGCATAATCTTCAAATGTCAGCAGCCTCCCCTTCAACAAGACCCATCTTGCTGAGGTGGTACCTGAAATTGCCATGGCCAGTTATTAATGCAGTCAACCAGCTTAGAGTCAATCGTCCTAGACTGAGAGCCCTCCCCGATTCACTGCCCTTTGATAGCCTCAACGAAGCGTTTGCCTGTCTACAAGTGGATAAGTTCTCCCATCTCGTGTGATGGAGTTTCTTTATCCACTCTTCGACTTTTGCCTTCGCCGTCCTGCTGCTAAGAGCAACTACTGGTTCCGGTCCATAAAATTCAGCTTCAGATCCTTGTCTAGCCAATTCGTCTGCAGCTTAATTTTGTTCTATACCAATGTGTCCCTTCAACCACATAAGAGTAATCGCATTACTACGAGCACAGCCGTTAAGTTTCTGAACACATTGTTCAGAAACTTAACCGCAGTTGTTACAGTCGCCTGACCACCGCCTGGTTATCGAGTGCTAGCAAGATTTTCTTACCTTGCACCTTTCCACCCAGTAGATGGTCTAGCACATGCATTAGACCAAGCATTTCTGCTTGATAGACCGATACGTATCTTCCTAGATTCAGAGTGCATGCTAATCCTAACTCTTTAGACAAGATTCCAGAAGAAGTCCAAAGGCAGTAGCCCGAGAAAGACTTCCAATGCTTCTACTGGGGTCGTCCAGATAGCTCCGGTAATCCCAATACAAGCCATTCCTTGCACCCTATCTAACTTGCTTTTCGCGGTCTTTTGGGTGACCTTAGACCACCAGACCTCAGCAGCATACGTTATTAAGGGCCTTCTATCGTTGTGTAGATCCAGTGCGCTGCTCTGGGAGTAATTCTTCACATGAGACCGAACACTCTCTTACTCTAATGCAATACCCGCTTGCCCTTCTGGATCTTGTCATCGACGTGACTATTCGAAGTCAGCTTGATATCCAGGATGACACCTATATACTTTACTGCCTTGGAGACGTTGATGTTCGATCCAAAAAGCCTAAGAGAGTCTATTGTTAGTCCGGTCCTCCTTTTAGTAAAGAGTACTGTTTCCGACTTACTAGCATTTACAGAGAGATCTTATTCCGTGCACCATCCTTCAACCATGGTGCACCGTTCATGGTATCATAAATAGTGTCCAGGAACTTACCGCTCACCGTTACCGCTATGTCATCTGCATACCCGACGGTGTGTATGCCTTTTGAGTCCAGAAGCTGAAGTAGGGAATCGACCGTGATGCTCCAAAGGATTGGCGATAATACGCCCTCTATGACACCGTTTGACTACCCTACCTCTGAGTCTGTAACTCTCATTTAGAAAATTTATTGCCCTTTTCCTCAGCATGCTGTCCACCCACCTTATAATGGTTGGGCTGACTTCACGAGTAGAAAGGGCCATCCTTAGCTTATCGAAACCAATCTTATCGAAGGCATCTTCTATATCCATAAAAGTAGATATAGATATCCCTCCACAAAACAGTTCCCTCTCCGCTACGCGAACGAGTTCGTGCAGGCCCGTTTCAGTGGATTTGCCAGCTCTGTATGCGCGCTGATACCTGCTCAGTGGTTTTGTCAGAAGCGTTGTCCTTTCCGTGTAGTCCGTCAGTACTCCCTCCATACATTTAAGCAGAAAGGAGGTCAAGCTAACCGCAGGAAAGATTTAGCTTCTGAGTAGTACCTTTTTCCCGGCTTTGGAAGAAAGACAACCTTAGTCTTTCTCCATTTATATCCTGTAGCCAGGCAAGTAGTAATTATTCCCAGAAGCATGTCTACCAGAGCTTCTGCACCCCACTAAAGTAGGGCTGGAAATATCCCGCCTGTACCCGATGTTTTGAATGGAGAGAAACGCTTAATGACGTTTATCACTCCATCACTGGTGACTATCCTTTCAACTTGCAGGTATTTCAGTGACTCTCCGATCGTCTCTGTAAAGGATACATTCGTTTTGCGAATTAATCCCAACTTTGACACCGGGTCATTTGATATGATCCTCTGTAATCTACATAAATCGGTCATATCTTGCATATTTGAGCAGGATTCTCTCATTCAGCTCCTTTTTGTTCGACTTGTAGTCATACCACGCGTTGGTGTCCCTTCTCATATAACGATTAAAAGCCTTCCTTGTCTCCTTTTTTATGGATTCCAGTTCCCCATTCTACCATGGAGTGGTATCTCTTTGGTCCACTACCGTCAGAGGACATGAAGTTTCAAATGCTTTGATCATGGCTGAGCTGATAGCCCTCACCTGATACTCAACATCTGCGGTTGTTCTAGGTCTCTTAAACCTTCCTGGCAACAATTCCTCAAAAACTTCGCAGTACCTTGTACAATCCGTTCGTTTCGGTATCCTTACCATTCTACAGTGGTTCCTATGTCTTTTATCGGACGTAACCCCAAACTGAATGACCCTGTGGTCCGACATGGTTAGTCTCCAACCCTCCAATCCAAAATCCTATCCAACATTTTGACATTCGTTAGGGTAACATCAATAACCTCGTAACGACGTGCGTCGACAAAGGTCGGTTCTGTGCCCCTATTGGCAACTTGTAGACCAAATCTTTCTATAAATTCGAGTAGACACTCTCCTCTATAGTTTTCATTGCTGCTGCCCCATACAGAACTGTGTGCATTGGCATCGCCTTGGCACCAACCCCCTTTCCATCACAGAATCTCACTAGAGCTTCCACCTCTCTTGAAGGTGGTCCGTCTGGAGAATCGTATGGAAGTTATGCTGATGCAATCATAAATGATCCCGCACCGTCACCTATTCTCACTACTGTGAGATCCGGTGAGCACAAGTTAGATATTAGAATCGCACGTATCCCATGTCTAACTAAAATGCATGTCCTCAACTTCCCCTCTGTTTGTGGATAAAACAAAGTGGTCTTTTGTACAGATTTGCCTTTGATCGTTCCATGAAGGATCCAGGGCTCCTGAACCAGTGCAATGTCAAGCTCAGCCTCATCGAAGCTCCGCACCATCATTGCTGATGCTGCTTTGGTGAATATTGAGTTGACACACATTTCGTGGTTCCTGTCGCCTTCAAGTGGTTATAAACATCTCACCGAAATGAATATGCCTTGCATATTATATTATTTAGGGTATAAAAAAATCGGTGGTTAAAAGACTATTGAGCATCGACTTGTATGAAGCGGCCCCATTGTGATATTTTGGTGCTAACATCGACCTTTGACAACGAAGTTTCAGGAACGAACGAAGTTTCAGGTTGAAGGTGCTGTCCGCTTACGCGGTGTCACTTAGGCTAAATACAGCAAAATTTAAAGGGATTTAAAGAATTATATGAAGTGCATGTCTACCTTAGAAACGATGTCTATGAAGCGAAAAATCTTAGTTATCTTAAATCCTGTATATAAAAGTAAATATTTAATCTAAGTTGACTTAGTTAAAAATTTATATCATGGCAAATTGCCAATTGTTTACCGATCAGTAGGTACCATTTGAATTAACAAATTCTCATAAATACTCGAATAAATATTGTATTATTTGGATATAGGCAATTTTAATTATTAAATGCCTCAATTGTAAAATAAAAATTTGTTTGAAATATTTTGAGTTTGTGAAAAATCCACGTGATCAATAGACCATAATCACCATTTGGAAATGGTATACTTATCATACCATCTTTTAGGTAGAGCCCATCAACATAATTAATGCCCTGTTAATGAAAAACAATTGTAATAAAATCAAACAATTAACGTGTTAAATTAATAAACAAACTGTCATACTTCATGAGGACACGAATGAAGAATATTGGTATAATTTTTAATCAGCTTTACTATTACATTAAAAAGTGGCTGATTGTATCGTTTTATGTAGTCGCATCCATCAACAGTGAAATTAAATAAGAATGGTTTGTATCCATTGGCTTTTTTGACAATAGCCAGATTTACCTGAAAATATTTATGTATAATAAGATAACGCCAGACAGCAAAAAAAAACTTATTCGTCAAATTCAAACAGATTCTGAAAATGGTCAAACAATAAAGAAATACGTGTATCGATTTAGATATTCTGAAGTGTTAGAGCAAATCGCTAAGGTGCATAATTTCAGAAAATGTTTGCATTTTTTATGTCGTACTGCAAAATCCATTAATAACACAGCCACACAAAAGAAATTAGGATGTACGGCGGACCAGACTAGACACATGCTATGAATTTGGAGTCGCTGAATCCGAATCCATGATCGGATTTTAGTCATCAACCTGACCATCATTAAAAATAGCCGAAAACGATGATTTTAAGAATGTCTACTTTGATCCGCCCGAGCACCACTTTTGTTGTGGTGCTGTGTAATTACATGTATTTAAACTATTTTCTATCATATGTACATACATGTATGTCATAAGCTAGATGTAAAATAGTAACATTGGCATGCACGGTTGTAATATCACGTTTAACAGCTCGTAACCGACATTCGTTAATTGTAACCCAAGATTTATTATATGATTCACAGTGAACATTTGTAAATTTAATTAAAGTGTGTACCTTCAAAAGAAAAATGTTTAATGAATTTATCAAGAATTATAGCCAACTTACAATTGATAAAGTAATACCAAATATGATGAGAATTAATATTTTTTTCATATTTATTTGAATAAATACGTGTAACTTGTTACTTATGCAAATCGGAGAATGCAAACTAAATGCGTAAGGACAATATGTACAAATATAAATTAATTGTCAATTGATTAATCTTACGATACCACAGCCAATTTATATGTTGACATGCATTCATATTATATGATATTATCTACATAAAAGCTTCCAAGTAGGATATTACCTCATCATTTTGTTCAGTTAGTAAAAAAAACGTATGATATTATATATGTAGATATCCAATAACACTGTTCAACCATGATTTACTATAAGCTAACCATGATTGCATGTTTCAAGAGGGTGACGCCTATTTGACCGACATGCTTTCGTTTTCTCGTGAACAATCATCTTCGTCAGTACATCGGATATAATCATTTTTAGACGAAAGGCCCTATGGGGTGTTTGCTCCCTTAGAGAATAGCTATGCATGTAATGATCGCTCAAATGATGGCGAATGTCTGTATGTAACATTTTCTGATTTTCAAGCTAATAGTCATGTATTCTTATATGCATCTGGCTTTAATATCGAACTTTGCTTTTGGCTCAATTCTAAATGTACAAATTGCTAAAAATTTGCTCTCTCAAATTTAATGGAAGCTTGGGTGTATCATAACACGATTCAAATTCACTTAAGAATTAAATTTGTTGAACTGTGTAATTTATGTTTACTTCCATCAATCAAAATTTATAATTAATTATACACATAATTTAATACGAAATGTTATAATGAGAGCATTTATATACCTACATGTGGCTGCCGTAGTTCAGTGATTAATGCGCTGGCCTTCTGATATGTACGTCGTGAGTTCAATTCCCGACTGAACCACAACTGTAACAGTAACCATAGATATCTAAAAATAGATCTAAAAATCTTGCGTAGGACTTTGCTCCAAAGTAGTTTCTCATCTGACGTGGAAATTGTCCAGGATTTAGCGCCATATGCAAGTACGGGCATAATGAGAGACTTGCAAAGTGCAGTTTTAATCCTTAATTGCGTTCTTAACCCAAAGTAGCCCCTGTTTGCAATCCTTCACAATATCTACAAACTACCGCCATTTCTAGTTATCACGCGACAGGAACAGCGCTGCTTCAAAGGGAATGCAGAAATGTGGATATAAGAGTAAGAGACTGAAATACTCAGTCTCACGATGCAGGACGATGCAACCAAACGGAGATTCTTTAACGCTCTTGACAACTTTCCTCGCCATGATTTGTTTGGCGATTTTAATATCAGGGTTGACAAGAAATGTACCTTTGGTTCAACTATCGGGAAAACAGCATCCACCAAAATACATCCGATAACGAAATGAGGCTGCTGAACTTCGCCGCAGCACGAAACATTGTTTTTATTAGTACTAAATTCCAACATTTCGACATTAATAAATTTATACATTATGACGTGGCCATCGGTTGAAGGCATGATTTTAGTGTGATAGTCGCGAAATCGATCCACGATGCCTACATCGACTCGGATGAGTAGTTTCTTGCAGCTAAGGTGCGTACACGTCTATCGTTTACAAATGAAGTCCCACACAGAGCCGATCAATTATCGGGTCTGCTTATGCAGAGCACTCTCCGACTTAGTAAAACATGTGCACATATCCCACTCCATGACTACTTTTGCCGAGGAGGTAATCAGTTACTACCGGCCTTTAAGTAATGAGCACAAAGAAAGATGTCGCCTGTGTGAGCTATTAAGAGCAAAAGAGCAAAAGAGTGCGGAGTGCAAAAAGACAGAGCTAGACAGACGCGAGTGTGCGAAACAGAGATAAGTACAGACAGGAATGACACTTGAAATATCAAGAGCCTGAGTGACGGTTTGAGTCCAGGAATCTCTTTGCTCACAAGCATAATATGTGCGGACGAAAGCATGTCCGACGATTTTGGGCTCAGTATTCTCTATATAAAAGAAGACCCCACAATGTGCGCCAACCATGATAAACAACTTCTTAACATAGTATACAAGGTCTGTGTGGTGCGTACTGTGTGGAAGATTAAAACATATACTCAACATCCCGGTTGGTCCTTATTAGCACGGCTTCAGACCTGATAGATCAGTCAGAATTTCATACTTCGCCCAATCCAGGAGAAGACCAAAAAAGAAAAAGATTGGCACACGCAACCGCTTTCGATAGTCTGGCTATCAGTGGAAATTGAGAAGGACCTCTACCCACCGCTTAATATCTAGCGAGGTTTAGGTGAAGGCTGTTCGTTTTCGTACGACTTTTCAATCTTATTATGGAGCAAATAATATGAGCTGCTCAACAGAAGTGTCATGCTTCTAGTGTAGGCCGACAACATTGATGTAATCGGCATGAACACACGAGCTGTGAATGTATATTTCTCAGAGTTGGAAAGAGAGTGGCGACGAATGGCTTTTACGGTGAACGAGCTCAAGTTGAGGTTACATACAAAGAGTTCCTGCAATTTCACTTTTGAAGAAGTAATGGACTTAATCGACCAGTAATGACATCAGCTTGGAGAGATAAAAAAATATATATACATATATTGCATATAAAAGGAGCAAAATATTCTTAAGTAAATACAAAATACATATTTTAAACATAAATATGTACATAAGTACGTTTTTATTTTCATATAGTTATTACAATTGCATATCAAATTAATGAATATTTGTAATAGAAATCTGTTTTTGCAATATAATAATTATTTAATTTCCAAGTAAGCAATATTCCGTAATCACCATCAGGTATTGGTAATACCATGATTTCTCCTGTTGGATAAAAATTTTTTAAGTACAGTTTTCCCTAACAGAGAAAAAGAAGAAGGAATTAAAAAAATATTTAATATAAAGTATACGTTTGTTTCAGCATAAAACTAATATATCTGAAAGTGGATGAAATAGTGAAGATTAAAAATGAAACTTTGTGTAATTTACATCGGTCGCTTTTATCTTAACTTAATTGTAATACCCACCCCTGCGTGCGCTACTGGTGCATATAACTATGAATATTCAATTATGGCGAAGCGTTTCTAATCTTACCTCAAATGGGCATGGATGTATAGCATTAGTAAAATTTTTAACAGCATAATATAGAATGTTCGCACCTGGATGATTCGGTTTTTTCAAGTACTTACAAATATCAATTGTAGTATTCAATAAAAACGGTTTATAGCCATTGGCTTTTTTAACCCATTCACCACGAACCTATAAAATGAAAATAATTACATAATTGTTGTATCATAGTAATAAAGACTAGGCAAATGGTAAGTCATTGGATGGTTAATTTTTTATTAAATAATATGATTCATTCTATGTCAAAATGTATGAATAATAGTTTGCTTGCTAATAGCAATAATAATGCTCCCACTTTTGTATTGCAACCTGTAAAGTCATTGTCTTGAACGACAACCAACAACCCAAACGGGTAGAGTGGTTATATTGTAGCTTCTTCTAAAAAATGAGAGTAAATTTTTAAACTGTTATACATACAATTTTAATAAGCATATCCATTTTTTTTTTTTAACTTTCTAACTACCCATATTTAAGGAATAATTTTGATTTTTCAAAAAATTTAATAAAAAAATATGAAAAAATGCAAAGAAAACATTGAAATGCTTAAGTAGAACAAGCACCACTGAGACAAATATAAGTTCATGACATACATAGTATAGTGCCACCTTTTGTTTACATCAGTTGACAGTTGTCGTCCTTATCGTTGAAAGAAAATATGGCCGAAAGATCACTGCTTCCGACAGATTACCATTGTCACCACCAAAATTGAATTTAAAGGAGATTTAATATTCTCGTCTTCACTTTTCTCGTCTACTGAAATATGTTAACCGAAGTCCAAAACGTGTTTTTTTTTTTTGCTTAGTGCGACCAGTCATTGTCCTGTTCGCTCATAACTAAATACTAGCAAAAATGTATGTGCTTGCATAGTCTAGCTCAAATATTGTCTTTTGCGGTAATGAGTTAAAGATATAATGAACCGTATACTTACTTATACATGCTGTACTAACGTATACATACATACTTCTATTTTATCTGCACTTTGTAAAAGATTACCGATCAAATTGATCGTTGCCGTATCACGCCTAACAGCATGTAGGCGACACTTTTCAATAACCACCCATGACTTGTTGAGTACCTCACAACGAATGTTGGTCATTTTCAATACTGCATCACATACCTTTTAGTAATAGTATATAGTAATTATTTTATTTCCATTACATATTCACATGGATATACATATTTGTACATAGAGTGTAAATCTATATGAGCAGCTTCAGAAAAATTTAAAAAAAAAAATGTTTTTTTGAAAATGTAGGTACAATTATCAAATTGGTAATTCTTTCAGAATTTTTCTATACCATCTTCATTTCTTTCGCTGATATAGAGCCATTATTAATATGCAACTAGCGTTCAGAATTGGGCAATAGAAAGCGATCAATTCAAGTTCAATATAAATTTGCCAAAATACGTTCGATTTATTTACATTCCAAACAAAAGAATCGGTATTTGTGAAACTGCCCATATGTAAATCTAATTTGTATTAATACGTACATTTGCCAGTAAATTTAAACTAATAATGAAAACTGCAACATTTAACCGCGACATTATTTTTATTGAAATACGAATACAATCAAGCATTAACTAATATTAAACAAAATATATTGTATTTAAATAATATAGCATGTATTTCAATTGATAATATCATACCTACGTAAATATAGGCTTTCTCATTCAAGACGACACAATTTTACACCACTTTTTTGTTTGTTTGTTATATCATTAAGTCGGTTCCGGTTAGTTTAGATATTATAACTCGCACAATAGATATTTGATTTTCATGACATTTGTTTAGTCCAACAAGTCCATGCAAGTATAAAAACAATAAGTGAGTATGGTAAGTAGCTCCGAAGAGCGTGTGTTTTATTAAATCCAAACAATAATGGGAAATAAGTATTTTTACTAACAAAAAATGTACCTGCCCTAATGAAAAACACAATATATGAATATGTCTGAATATTTCAATTTGTTATTAAAACTAAAATGACATAACGTACTTATTCATTATGTAAATTTTAATAAATGCATATCTAAAATCTATTAAAATCAATCACTAGCGGAAGTTAGTATTTACGTATTATATAATAAATATGAAACTATTAAAACGTTTAGTTGCTGATTAATAGATAGAATGTGATCACATAACACATTTCCTTGTTGTAAACGATCATTTAATGTATTAATCACATATGGAGGTATATTTCTTTTATTGTATACAATCGTAACATATTTTTTATATTAATTTTACATCTACCAGAGGACGATCCAAAGTGAACGAAATGTTCGTAATAATAAAATAAATATATATATTTTTTTTTTAATTTAAAAGCACGATTCAAGCTCAAATCTCAAAGCCTTTTAACTGCATAGCTTTTAATAAGAATCAGTCACCAGACTAGAATATCATAAATAAAATTTAGCCTAACCACAGCTGTGTATGTCCAGTGTGCGATCTGAGGTATTAGGCCTCATTTCGCTCTCATTGTCTTTTTACACGAGTGAAGCGCTGTAGCTGCTTTCCTTACTCTGTCTACTAAATTCTAAATTCTAAAGCAACTTCCTATCTAAAATCAGTCGTAGGTAGAGAGCTTTATCATTAAATAACAACGCAAAACCGATTACATTCGGGGAGAATTAACTTAAAGTAACCGGTGCTTACTGATAAACACAATAAATTCGGTTTTATATACTCGTACTTCACATGATTTGGACCAAGTGTCAACTTCGTTTAATATAAAAAAAAACAAAATAAATAAACATGTGGCACTTATAGGTCCCGTAGTCCCCTTTGGCCGAGCTTCTCTTCCAGTTCTGTTGTGTGTGGTTAATTTTTGGACAGTATTAGCAGGGACCTATTCATTTTAGACGGTTCGGAATGGCAGAACTCTTGTAAAACCACTTTGAAAATTTTCCATAATAAATTGTTACTGACCGGAAGAATTGACAATTGCTTACCGGAAAGTGAGCACCGTTCGAAAGAAAAATATTGTCGATATTAAATTTATGCTTCAGCCGGTGATTGAACCTTCGACATACGTATTAGAAGGTCAACGCACTAACCACTGAACTACGGTACCCACGGTGTTTTTAATATACCTTGCATAATTTTACATTCCATTCCACGTTCATATTCACAATTTATTTTTTCTCATACTGTGATAGCAACATCAATAATTTTATGATCCCTTCTCTCCAGATTTAGCAATAATTTACTCACTGCCAAAATCCACAGAAGAGGACAGATCTACTCACTTTCCATCGTAGTTTCCTATTGTTGAATTTATGAACCCCCTTACAAGCATAAGTCCGATGTATTTAGCCAGAGACTCGACAATGCCAAGCTTTGCCAACTTGGTAGTTATTGTTCTCGGCGTCTTCGAGGTCTAAGAAGGTTATCAGGGTAAATACCTTATCCTCCATCGAATCTTTTTTTTTTACCCCTGTGTTAAGTGTAGTCAGTGCAGTTTACCATACGTGGATTTCACGCATGCTGTGACTTTACAAATTGCTGTGATGACATTTTCCGCTAGACTATTCTACTAAACATTCCAGCGTTTTTAGTAAGAATGATGAGAAACTGATATGATTATAGTATTTGCTGCTAACATGTGAGATTTTACCTACATTCGGTATAAATATCACTTTTACTTCCTCCAATAAGGAGGGAATATAATTAAGATGAAAAGCACTTTTAAAAATACTTATAAGCTAGTTCATGTTGTGACCTAGGGACTGTTGAAGTAGCTCTGAGTATATCCCGCCATATCTTGGTGACTTTAATGGTTTGAAAGTTCTAACCGCCCATTCTATTTTGGCTTCGATAGTAACGCTTACGACGTCAGCATCAGAATCCGATTTGGAGCCGTCTTCAATTAACTTTGTGACACCAGTTACGCTGGCGGGAAAGTATATATCTAAAAGTAGATTGAAAAAATTTATACTAGCTAAGTCTTATTAGTTTTCTGTGGTATGCCATGGAAAGGTTATTCTTTGAAAGCATTCTCCCAACGTACCCACAGAATGTTCTCCATCCTCAACTCTTTCTTAAGATAATATTTGAATTAAATGATGTTTATTTTTGGTAGATAACTTTTTCTCTTATATTTTACAATTTCTTTGAAATTTTCTTTGGAGTTTCTTTACTATCATGAGGTAATTGTATTGTAAAACTAGTAAGTAAGTAATTCACTGACTATTTATATTAGTATATTATATATAAAATAAAATTCTGTTCTTATTGCCTCGTGCTTATTGAAGCTCCATATCATCCATATGGCGTACTCACCATCTGGTATAGGTAATTTTAATAGTTCTTGTCGCGGATAAAAATTCTTTAAGTAATGTACACCCTGCAATAGATAATTATGCAAAATCATATGTATAATGTGGTCACCCTAAACCATTTTTTCTTACCACAAAAGGGCACGGATGTACAACATTTGTAAAATTTCGAACAAAACGTATTATTAAATTTCCAACCGGATGATTATGTCGTTTAGCATATTCGCACACATTAAGCGTTGTATTCAAGAGAAATGGCTTATAACCATTGGCTTTTTTAAGCCATTCACCATGTACCTGTATAGATATAAGTATAGACCCACTTGCAGATACAATTTAATATGTCCTAGACTGCGAGTGTATGCTTACATGAACTTCATCAGCCTGGCGTAATATGTTAATTTCATAATCAATAGTTGCAGTATCACGCCTAATAGCACGTAGACGACATATATCGATAGTGACCCATGATTTATTAAGAATCTCACAACGCAAATTAGTCATTTTAAGTAAACCAAATACCTTTCATTGGATATTATAAAGGATAATAATTGTGATATATTTTGTAAGTCCTTAACTACTCTCTACTCACGCCCATCAGTTGACTTGTAATTATTGTGATTAGCAGATGTGGTATAATTAAGCGTATGATCATAGCGAACTAACTACAACAAGTATTTACCAACTACAATATCATAAATTATATACGTTTAATTTTTATTATTCTGTCGATCATTAATATGAGATTACCAGTAAATTAGTATCCATAATATTACATATATATAGACAAGCTTAAGTTGTATTTAATTCATATTTAATTTATATTGTACATTATGTGAATATATTGTTATGTTAATTGAAATTTAAAAATAAATAAAAATAAAAAATACAAAATAAATATAAGCTATCTAGTTATAAAACATTCAAGTGGACAGTAAAGTACATTAACTAGTTTGAATGACAAGAATAGTTTTTCTATAAACAAATTATATTCAATTGATAAATAACATAGTGACACAGTATTTGTGGAGGTTCGGAATGGTTTAAACTGAGGATGAAATACCTAGGCTCATATAGGAAAACCTCCAAAACTTTTTGCATTCTCAGGCCAAATTTGTTTTCTATGGCCATATTAAATTTGCAATTTTTTGCCCAACTTCTTTTAGAAAAATTTGGAATAATGGGTTAAAATTCACATCGTAGCGAAATGTGTAGTAAAGAGTAAAATTTCATGAGGAATAATTTTGTAAAACATGTTAACCCACTAGCTATCCCATGAAAGGGTCATTTTGACCCCTTTTTTGGATAGTCTGTAGAAACTTTCATTTGGAAGGTCGTTAGAGGGTTAAAATGTTCTAGAAAATTATTCACCGGAAAATATCACAAGGGTTATTCTCAGACAAAATCTTCATGCAAAGAACGTAAAAGTCTATTTTCGAGTATGATGGTTCGGCGCTTGGGACATCAGTATTGCAATCATAGCTATCATCAGAATCTGAGTTGCACATGATGTCTACATATGACTCCATTGCTGACTCTTTAAATTAAAATATGACTTTCGATGTGCCTCGGACGCAAATAGTGTGTCGAACCACAAAAAAAAAAATTATTTAATGAAACACAAAATATTGAGAAAATGTTTTTTATGCAGGCAACTAACTGTTGCGATTTTAATTGTGTTGGCAACTAAGTAAGTGCCGATTTCACACATGGATGTTCTTGACTATTCACCATATTTTTGATACTTTAAGTCAATGTTATAATTTTTTTCCTTCTGCCAATGAATAGCTGTTACATTTCCCTTGAAGAAGAAGGTGGTAGTTTGGGGTCAATTTGTGTATGAAAACATCAGCAACTACAGCGACAATTTTAATTGCCAACCTAATACATACAAAAATAATAGTAAAAAGAAATTTTTCTATGGGCCGGCCACCTCTATTCGAAGCTCATTGTGAAAGCGCTTTACTGCCAACAAAATGCACGACGTAATTAAATATTATTAGTATGCTCCTTACGCCATTTCTCAATCAATTTCATCGTATTTAATTTTGGAGGTAATGCATCCAAAGCATTCGATGTACCAAATACTTTTACTTTATAAATGAAATAATCTAATTTGTAAAAATCTTTAAATTTCATATAATGAAATGATATGATACTACCAGAACAGCATGGTACATTCTAAGTATATATGGAAATGGAGTAAAAACAAATTAATTAAAGATATTTTAGAGAAATTCAATTATACGAGTATACTCACTTTTGCTTTTTTATAAAACAAATACGCAGAATACCACTTGGATATATCAAATGGTATCAGATGTCCAGGACCAAGCGCAATAAAGCGTTCTAGACCATATTCATCTCGTGAATCACCAGCCACAACACCAACGTTTTTCAAACAAATACCCATCTCTTTATCTTCGATTTTGCTATTGTAACGACAAAGCTGACGATTGTGATAGGCGATTGTGACAAATCGTCGTAGAGCCTCTTTGCTGAGCACATAGCCAGCACCACCAGACATATATGCCTGTTGAATTGAAAAATCTCAAAATCACTCGATTTAAGTATGTATCATACAAATGAATTACATGTTTATAATTATAATGAAATTTTGATCCAAAATAGACTGGAGCCTTTGCGGTGTGTTGATAGAGAAATGCTCGTAAATTTTCCATAATAAAATATCTATATCGATAGCGGCATTGCGAAATTGAAATTGAAGCTCTGGAGAATTGCGCTAAAAATAAATTGCACTTACGTGTCATCGTCGGCCTTTAGAAACCAATCAGCCTCATCAAAGTGATGCTCATAAATATAACGAAATGCCTTGCGTGTTTTACGCCATAGATATTCACGACCTTCGCGCACCGGCAACTTGATGGTATCTAAGAGAGGATCTTCTTGACTACTCATAAAGAGTAGGCGATTACAACGTTTACCCCAGGTATTTTTAACATGAATGGCACGCTTTAAGCGAGTTTGTGGCCCTGTCATAATCCAGCATAATACACGTGTACGATTATACAGATAATCTGACAATGATGACGACGACAACGAAGAAGATGATGTATGTTCAATATGATCATCGCCCTTCAAAGTATCATAACTTCCACTCTCATCGTTTTCTTCGAATGATGCCTCCAATGCCAAATAACTCTTGTTCGTATTACTACTATGAGTTTCTGATTTATTAGCACTTATTATAGGATTGACACATAACTCGCTTGTATTAGCAACATTGAATTTTTGCAATTTAATATAACCCCATAAATCCGTTAATCGTATACCAATTATAAGACCAATTATAAAACAAATCACATTTTTACAAAGCATTGTCTTCAATACACATCAGCAGCTCAATCAATTCGTTGAAATTTGAATATGGTTTCCTTCTGACAGTCTATTCTAAACACTTCAACATTCCTGCATCTACTGAATTCGATGCCAAAACGAAGTTTATGTTTGCTGATGCCATGGTTATAAGACAAATTTTTTGATTACTACAATTTGAATTACCAAAACAGAAAACCAAAAAATTGGCAAAAAATTACCATAATTTCTTTAACTTTGTGACTATCGTTTAAAGAACACACACACACAAGCAGTGTGGACCAGTGCCGTAATAGAAATTTATGCGGAAAGGTGATAGGAGGATTTTTTTATTAGCTGGTTAATTGGTCCTTCTAGTTGCAACATTCTCCCTTGCATTCCCAGTTTGCTGGATTTCATTGAAGGACTTCAAACCAAGACAAGAAATTGTCTTTTTTTAGTGTGTTAAATATTAGCATATTTTCAGCACATGTATTGCATATAAATTGTATGTATGCTTACGCATTCTACTCATATGCGCTCTACGCTCATTTAATTCGCCCTCTAGCACACTCTATTATTTATGTTATTAGATATTTTTATCTGTTTGTTTTTTTTTTTTGTGTTTTTGTTTATATAATTTATCATTATTATAAGCTTGCTTATATATTAAAAAATACACTTCAGAATTTAAAGTGAATGACCTGTGTCTGACACAGTCGTGTATATAGCCACTTATTCCATTGTATTTGCACATATGTCGCTACTTATAACAACTCTTGCGATCACTTAACTATACTGACTAATAAAATTTAAATATCGAACACGAGTATATTTAATTACTTTGTAAAATAAATCTATTTATAGTGTGATTTAATACAGAGGTAAGTTAAAATGGTTTTATTTCTTTACTACAACTATTTACAATGACGACTAAAGAAAAATATTAATTACCTAGAATATGCCACTCGTAAATAATCTTAAAATAATCAAGTTTTATCAAAGGCAGCTTACCATCATAGTTAGTGCAGCAAGATACTATTTACCGCAAAATTTTCTAATAGGGTATGTTCGCAGCATACAAAAATATTACAAAATTAATTGAGAACAATAAAAGTAGTAAAACATGTTCATTCAATTCTCGTTCTATTTAGAGATTTATATATTGTATTGGGTGTTTGAATTAGAGCTTTTATTAGTGCTCAAAAATAATTGATTTTTAAAAATTTTGTACAAACCATGTCATTCAAAGTATTGTTCAACAAAAACTATGACATTTCCCCATCATCTATCTGGCAATTTATGGATGCCATAACAAAAGAACTTCGCGGGCTTGGCGGCCAAAGACGAATCGAATCAATTATTAATTCCGGTGACTAAAGTGAAGCGTATTCCATTAAGGGCGCTCTGCATGGACCGAAACCAGTGGCAATCTGAAGGCAATTCCCATACGCTATTAGCAAGATAGTACAATTGTCTATCAATAACTTGCTCCTATATTCAGTCACAATTTGATTGAATTTCAGCGTCTTTCAACGAAAAAAAAAACGAAATATTTTTGCGAAATGAGCTGAAAATTTTATTTTGATTCAAAATAAAAACTCTGAGATTAGTAGTGGAATACAATATATGCCAAATATCCGCCGCAACTCTTCTTGCATTTAGCCATTCTTTTGATCACAGCTCTAATATTGTCTTTGAGTTCTTCAATACGTGCTGGAGCATTGACGTTTACTTTATCTCGACGACCACTCAAAGTCTCCATCCTGAAAAATCAGATGTCCAGGAACTTTTCCACGTTCTGCTGAAAATAAACATCGTCCACATCTGTAGCATCAATTTCAGACCAAAAAAGTCAACCAACATCGTTCGGTAACTCAATTTATTCACTGAAATGGTCGCAGCAGCATCATTTTCAAAAATATATGGCTCAATGATACCACCTCTTCAGAAAACGCTCCAAACTGTCACTCGTTGTGGATGGAGAAATTGTTCGACCATTTCTCTTGGATGTCCGAAGCCCCAAATGCGACAGTTTTTGTTAATCACGCATCCAGTCAGATGAAAATGAGATTCAACACTCAGAATAATTTTGTTGGTGTAATCATGATCTTCGTCATGCATTTCCAGCACCCAATCAACGAATGTATGGCGTTTCCATGATCTAAAGGCTTTAAATCTTGTATCAAGTGAACCTTATAAGCATGTAGGACAAGATGTTTACACAAAATATGATGCAAAGTGACTTTGGAGCAGAGAATTTCTACAATAAATAGCATGAGAGCTACAATAAATAACTTCTTGCAAACTTATCTATATTCCTTTGCAATATCAATTTACGTAGCAAATATGGAATACGTCTTAGGTGGAAGACTACGTAAGACATGGCCGTGGCTCCCCATTTCAACCGAGGTTATTACGTACTGCGATATTAATTTAAACAGAAAGTGTTGTTGTCTCATATGGAATATTCAAACATTTTTAACAAGTTCCTCAATATTTGTTGAAATTATCGTGCAAACTAGTTAGGTCTCAGACAGACAAATGGACGGACGGTAAGATATAATCGAATTGACTATTCGGGAGTCTATATCTCTACAACTTCCTTAAATTACAATTACGAATGACCAAAACAAAAACAACCTTGCCTTTTTGGTGCACGGTATAAAATTCTGATTTCCCTTAATTCCCTTAACCTGCGCTGCATTAAATAAAATGATTAATGATTCTTATTCATTTATACTTATATTTATATAACGATGTTGTGAGTAAAAATTACTAGAAACCTCTCTACTCCATTTCTCAACTAAAGCGGTTGTATTTAATTTAGGTGGTAATTGAGCTAATACATTTGGCACACCAAATGGCCTTAAATTGTATAATAAATAATCGAATGTATAGAATTCCTTTGGTTTGATGTAATGAAATGATATGGCACTATGTGAACAACATGGTGTATTCTATATACAAAAAAAAAAAAGTAGATAAAACATGAATAAATCAAAAATAAATAAATAATATAAGCATTTCATAACTCACCTCATCTTTTTTATAAAACAAATAAGCTGAATACCATCGCGAAGAATCAAAGGGTATGAGATGTAATGGTGCCAATGGTATAAAACGTTCTAAACCCTGTTCGTCACGTGAATCACCAGCAACAACGCCAACATTTTGCAAACAAATACCCATCTCTTTATCTTCGGATCGTGTATTATGCGAACATAGCTGGTGATTGTTATACGCTATCGTTGCGAAGCGATGTAACGCTTCTTTACTAAGCACATAACCAGCACCGCCGGACATATACCCCTGAAGTGGCAGAAGAAGAGAAGCTTGTTTGTAAACAAAGCATTTACATATTACTTAATTTATGATGATCTCTCAACTTGTTTGACAAATGGATGAAATTTCGAACCAAAATAAACTGGCGCTTTTGTTGAGTGTTGATAGAGAAAAGCACGCAAATTCTCCATTATAAAATACCTTGATGAATAAAAGCCCATTTAAATAACGCAAAACTGCTACGAATGACACAGCTTACAAGCACTTACGAATCATCATCGGCTTTCAGAAACCAATCAGCGTCATTGTAGTGATGGTCATAAACATAACGAAATGCTTCACGTGTTTTATGCCATAGATAATCACGACCTTCCGGTACCGATAGTTTGATGCTCTCCAAGAATGGATCTTCTTGTGTACTCATAAATAGTAAATGATTACAACGTTTACCCCATGTATTTTTAATTTGCATAGCACGTTGCAAATGATTTTCGGGTGTTGTCATAATCCAACATAGCACACGAGTATTATTATAAAGATAATCTACTAATGACGACGATGTTAATATAGTTTCTGCTGCTGCTGCTTCTGCTTTTGGTGGTGGTGCATAATTTTTTTGCACACGATTCTGTTTGTCATTATTGAGATTTTGCAATTTAACATAATCCCACAAATCAGTTAATCTGATACCAATTACAAGTCCAATTACCAGATATAGCAGATTTTTATAAAACATTTTCTTTTCCAATTAATAGCTATATACAGTGGCTCCCAGCTTATTTCGTACAGTGACAGTTTAAAAATTGCTGCAGTCGTAATTCCTAATATAGCAAAAATTTGAACAAAATATAAATGCCATTTTAGAAAGGAAGGTTTGTTTTTTATTTTCCAAAATTTACTTTTTCAAAATTTTAGTGTTTGACACTATAAAAAAATAAAATAAGAAAAAAATAGGAAAATTCATGTCACAGCTTATTTCGTACAGTCTCTTTAAGTTCAAACTAAAAACAAAGTAAGTTGATTTTAATATTTAGTTGACATCCCTTAGCGTTAATGACAGCCTGGAGTCTATTTGGCATTGAATCCACCAATTTTTGAGTGATGTCTGGTGTGATTTTTTTCCATTCTTCCATCAGTACCTTCTTTAGGTCTTGCTTATTAGAAATCTTGTGTGTTCTTATTTTATTGTCCAAAATAGACCAAAGATTTTCAATCACATTCATGTCAGGTGACTGTGGTGGTGGAGACATCAAGTGTGGGCAGTTCCAAATAAGCCAAGATTGCACAATCCCAGATTTATGTTTTGGGTCATTATCTTGGTAGTACCGAAATTCTTCCCGCAAACCCAGTTTGTCTGCACTTTGAAGTAAATTGTTTTTCAGAATCTCGAGGTACTTCATTTTATCCATTGTTTCCTCAATAAAAACCAATTCACCTACTCCGGCTGCTGACATACAGGCCCAAACCATCACGCTACCGCCACCATGCTTCACTGTGGGCTTAAGGTTCTCCTTGTTTAGCTCGGTATTCGCTTTACGCCAAACATATGACATTCCGTCCGAGCCAAAAATATTAAACTTAGACTCATCCGCGAAAATAACGGTATTCCAGAACGCAGGAGTATTAATAATATGCTCTTTGGCGAAGTCAAGTCGGCGTTGTATATTCATTTTCGAAATGAATGGTTTCTTTCGGGCTACTCGACCGTTCAAGTCATGATTGCGCAGCACACGTCGGACAGTTTCAGCACTGGATGATTTTCCTATTTCACGCTGAACCTCTGCAGCCAACTTCGGAGCGGATAACTTTGGATTTTTCTTAATTTTTCGTACAATATAACGCTCGTCTGAAGCGTTGAAAATCTTATTAGGTGCTTCTCTGCCCTTGTTCTCCAACCGATTTTCGCGAACGAAGCGTTGAATGATGTATTGGACAGTTGAGGCACTTAAATTTGTCATTTCAGCAATTTTTCGCACACTCTGACCTTTCCTAAAATGGTTAATTACCAGTTTACGCTGTTCCATCGTTGTACGACGACCCATAACGCTAAATGTTTAATTTACAGCACTTTAACTATTTAAAATAATAATAATAAAAATTGTTATAATAGTTAAAAAGGTCCAAAAACTCATACAATTCAAAAAAACTTTGTAACTGCGCGGCAGAATGAAACTTACTTACATTGAAGTTTGTGTACGAAATAAGATGTGAGCTGAAAATCAGCTGATCAATAGTTTTTCTCTCTTGCATGACAAAAAGAACAATTTTTGGGGTTCCCCGTTTTCTTATTAGGTTTACTAAACACATACATAGACATCTACATTCAAAACTTATTGATAAGTTTTTTAGTTTCGATGTTACAGCCATGTACATAAAAATATATACACTGTACGAAATAAGCTGTGAGCCACTGTAGGTATATTGTACTATTTATTTTGCTAACAACAACTTAATCACATACGCTACGCTACATATTAGCATTAAATACATTTTCATACAAGCTAGCCACAAGTAAAGGCTACCTCCTATTTAGGGGTCACGAATTAAAATCGCGGAATGTAAGATAGCGCAATACTTGTTTTTTTTTATCGCTGTTGCTTGAGATCTTAAATTCATCGAAAAAACAAACAGTTATTTAAACCAAGGCGTAGTAATGCAAAGTGGTGTTATTACGACAACGCCTACATACCAAATACCAAATACGTAATTGACGAACAAGTAATTTTGATTGATTGCATTTCGCATTATACGAGACTTCGCATTGTACTGCGAAGTCTCGTAAAATGCAAAATGCTAAATACCAGCTGTAATATGAAATTATCGGTAACACAGATTTGGCTCTACAATTAAAGATTATTATGAACGTGCCTTAATTTCTTTCAAATGTCATAACTTTGACATTTTGACGGCCGATTTGCAAATATTACATATACAATGAGCACTATAATTGATTTTCAGGAGTCATTCACCTCCGAGGTCAGATTCGGCTTGTAGACTCAGTAGCTCAGACTCACAAACTTTTGCACTAAATTCATAAACAACAAAACAATACAATTAAAATTTGTTTAAAATTAGTATTTTTATGATGCGTTACTAATGCACCAGCCAAATCTGCTCTCGGAGATCAATGACATCTCTAAAGCATAGGCAATGCTATAAATTATCTACAAATTGGCCATGAGACGTAACATTTATAATTGTATATTATTCGAGTTATTTAAGGAAAATTTTTATGTTCCACAAGTTCGTGCAACATGTAACATATTAACAGCGTTGTAAGAGAATATGTGTGTAATCCAAAAGAAAAGCTGCTTTCTAGTAACACCACCTTATTAATTGCACCATCACTCCAAATTATAAATACGATATGTGCCACCATTTAAGACACCAACCGTAATTTAAATTTCAATAATACTATAAGCAATGGCATTTTAGGTTTTTTTAGCGGTTTCGTTTCACTCATCCTACAGTCTCCTACTACGTATTGTCATATGTGCAATGTATGAATAATCTTTATTTACTTCCTGAGGTAAATTCAGTTGTGATTTAATTTTGTCAAAGTTTCAACAAACAAAATATAGCCACAAATATTAACATTTTTCGAATTTTCTGCGAAAAACGTTTATTTTTATTATTATTTTTTTTTTTTTTTGAATCAAAAGAGACCTTTAAATAAACATTTTTTATATACCAAAAATTTAATACCTATTTTTCAATTATAGTTATTCGTTTCACTGCACAATATGTACTGTCGAAGTATACATGGTGTCATCATCACTGCTACTTACGGGCAGCAATACAATACATTATTGCCTTACCAAACCACATATCACACTGCTTATGCAAGATCCATATACTTATACATGTAGATACTGTAACGTAGCTAAAGTTTTACTTCGAAAGGGTTTATCGTGAAATTGATTTTATGAGAAAGTGGAAGGAAGTGATTGCCATTCATTAACAACACGAAGTAGTGCACATCCGTTTTCAAAAATCACTAGTGGACATATCAGTATAGATCAATTTTCGATTGACATAACATACGCATACCACTCATGTATTGTATTCATTATTGCTCTCTTTATTTAAGTACTATTGTACTGTGTACTTCTTTTTAAATCAAAAATACAACAACAATACATAGCATAGTTGTTATAAAGCCGAGTGGTTGAATAAACAAGTCAATCGTGGGACTTACGTTGATATAAATACTTTAAAATCGAATATTTTGTTAATTTTGTTTTATTTCTATCTTCGCATTAATTATTGAATTTATATACGTAAGAATTTGTGTACAAAAAAAGAAAAAATGCAAAACCTGCTTCAATGTTACCAAAGTAAAATAGATATAAAAACAAAATGAATCAGTATCTAAATATTATTGTTTTCTATTGCCCACACTCACACACATATGACATAGTATTCGCATATGAATTAACAATTAATCAGTGGTGTGTCTAAAAAAGGGATGTAATATTCAATGTGAACGTATATACATTAATGATTATAGAAAATTGTTTAGATTATATTTTATTGTTGTTAGTAAGTTTTTTATATGACGAAAAATATAAAATGTTTTTCATTTCAAGAAATTTCTTATTTGAACTGACTTACTTTTTGGTTTTAACAGTCATCATAAAGCATCGATTTTGTAGGTGAGTCACCCTAAAAAGTAAAGATATGGAGTAAGTATGTTCAGAGAAAATGTTGAAATGGAAAGATAATGGTGATTAGACATAAATATATTTCACTGCTTTCCCGGACGCCTAACATTTTCCCTGAACATAACACATTGTTCAATAAGTCCCGGAACTAAGTAAGAAAGCCCAATTTTTTTTAATCCTTCTTTATTCATCATTTATTCATTCCTCTTTGACTTTTCGATGCCTTGTTTGTAGAACGATTTATCTTTTGCCTCAAAATATGCGTTTGTTTCAGCAATTACTTCTTCGATCTCTTTTCCCTGGAACATTTTTTTTTCAAGTCTACGAACAGCCAGTAGTCGCTGGGATCCAAATCTGGCGAATACGGTGGGTGCGCCCATAATTCGAAGTGTAATTCTTGTATTTTGGCCATTGTTAGTAACAACTTGAGCGCTGTCTTGATGAAAAACAATTTTTTTCTTTTGCATTCCAAGCCGTTTTACCGCGATTTCGTTCTTCAATCGCTCCAGTAACGTTATGTAATATAAGTTATTGATAGTTTTTCCTTTTTCAAGGTATTCGATGAATATTATACCGTATATATCCTAAAATACAGAAACCAAGATCTGATCAGCTGACTGCTGAGTTTTTAGTCGCTTTGGACGACTTTCACCGGTCATCCTCCACTCAACTGACTGACGATTCGATTCTGATATATAATAATGGATCCATGTTTGATCCATTGTCACATACCGACGCAAAAATCTCGATGTGTTCTATGCGGCAGAATCCGGATAACACTTTTCAAAACATTGCTGAGCTTGAACGGTGCTTTTTCCCCATTAAAAATCAATGGTTAACTAACACACGAAATTCACTTTGTTCAGTTTTTTTAAAAATTACAAAAATAGCGTCACTTAAATGATTGTAAGTATTATCTGAATGTTGGTACTATCCAAAAATAATAAGCATATGATGGTTTATAGAGCAATTCCTTGGTTAGACCCGCGACTTATTGAACGATGAGTTACTTACCGTATACAATATCTCAACTTATTACAAAATTGATAGTGAGATGTTTTTTACATATTTATTGATACATATTGTATATAAAAAGCAAAAAATAACTCTGAATGTCCGTCTGCAGAGTCTGCTCGCCTGCATGGAATAAGTCTCCTTAGCATCGCATATAAGGTCTTTTCGGGCGTATTGTGTGAAAGATTGAGGCACATGCTCAACAACCTGATTGGACCTTATCAATGTGGCTTCAGACCTGGTAAATCTACCATCGACCAAATTTTCACACTGCGCCAAATCCTGGAGAAGACCCAAGAAAAACAGATTGACACACACCACCTATTTGTTGATTATAGAGCCGCTTTCGACAGTCCGGTAAGGGATTACCTCTACGCAACAATGTCTAGGTTCGGTATTCCTACAAAGCTCATTCGACTTTGTAGAATGACACTGAATAACTCCCGTTGTGTAGTGAAAATTGGGAAGGACTTTTCCTCACCGTTTAATACCGAACGAGGTTTCAGACAAGGTGATTAGTTATTGTGCGACTTCTTCAATCCTATTTTGGAGAAAATAATACGAGCTGCTGATCTACGACATAATGGCACTATCTTTCGACGATATTGACATAATCGGCATGAACACGCGAGCAGTCAGTGCAGCATTCTCAGAGTTGGAAAGAGAGTCGCGTCGTACGGTGGGTCTTACGATGAACGAGGGCAAGACGAAGTATCTAGTGTCAACGAACAAAGAGTCCCGGGGTCTTGGACAGCACGTTGACAACTAAGAAGGTGTTATATTTGGAACCCGCTGGAGGACGACGCAGAAGAGGAAGACCTAACCTCCGGCGCTTGGAATTTCTAACTGGCGCCAGCTAGCGAAGAACAGAGATGGCTGGCGAAGCATGTTATATTCGGTCTAAATCGATATACGGTTGTTATGGCCACATAAGCTACAGGAATATTATGGAATCATTCTATTGCGTTGAAGCGTTTTAAGCTCGTTGAATTGTTGAATTCAACTAATCAACATGGTTGTGAAATGCCAACTGATACCCATTTATTTAATTGATTTTTTCATCCCCTCAAAAATGTCCCTTTTTTATTGAAATAATCACTTCTTTCACAAAATCGCCCATAGGTGTACAAAGAATAAATAGAATACAAAGGCAAATATTTATATATAATTAAATTTTATTTTTATGAAATATTTATTAATTCAATTTGTTATTGTTGTTGTTATTATAATTGTATATATGTATTTTATATATATATATATATATATATATATATATATATATATATATATATATATATATTTATATAGTTTTGTTTTATTTGACGATGATTTATTTGCATTTTGCATATACAATTTATTAATAATATTTAAACTAATTGATAATATTATATGTGCTATATATTTCATCGTGTAATTTCATAAATACGATTTTTTTTTTATTCTTTATTATTTTTAATTTTTTTTTTTTTTATAAATTTTCTCAATTACACATAAGTTAAAAAGAAAAAAAAATAATACCTCAATTATTAGCGCAAAAAAAAAAACGAACCAGAGAAACCGAAAATACATAAATTATGATATTTTAAAATAACAAAAATACATTCATGTACTAATTGTAATAAAAAATTAAGAATTTGCAACTAATAAGAATAATATGTATGTATATGAATAACATTATCATAATTTGTTTTCTACTTCTATTCGCTATTTGCATTTATATGCTATGTATATATTTATATATGTATGTGTTTTTTATTATTATTATTATTATCATCATCATATTTAATTTAATTCATTAAATGCGTTAATAAGTGCACTTGCCAATTGTTGTTTAGATTTCTTACTTTTAGTTAGTATTATAATTTGTTTTTGTTTCACCTAATAATTTTGTTGATAATTCTATAGTCGCTGCATAGATATTTGTATGTATGTGAAAATCGAGGAAAATGTTCATTACATTTTCGATCTTTTCAGTGTTGATTGTGATCAAATTATATCGCGTTTATATATGAGAAGAATTTTGACGAAATTAAGAAAAATGTTTAACAATATATTGGACAAATGCAATTTGACACATGTAAATGATTCATTTTGTATGAAAAGTGTTGTGATCGTTCAATTATATTTCATACTACTACATACATAAATAAACGATAATAAATATTTAATATAATAAAAATAATATTATACGCACACAGCCTTAGAAACTACTTTGATGAATATGATTAACAAAACAAGGGTTAAACAAAAACTACAAATAACACTTCGGTCAAAATCTCGGAGAAATACATATAATTTTTTTTGACAAAATATTCAAAAATGGTAGCAATTTTTAAAAGATACTGGTTCAATTTTCGACTACTACACTGATTTGGCATGAGAAAATGTATATCGTGTTTGCTCACAGTTGGAGCCTATTATTATTTGGTTGCGGACGGGACTTTTTAACCGATGTGTCATACATATAATTCTAGAATTCACATTTAGCATTAAATAAT
The DNA here is from genome assembly GCA_963854835.1 of Megamerina dolium. Taxonomy (NCBI): domain Eukaryota; kingdom Metazoa; phylum Arthropoda; class Insecta; order Diptera; family Megamerinidae; genus Megamerina; species Megamerina dolium. The sequence goes on along the minus strand of OY978528.1, from coordinate 29,827,857 downwards.
GACAAAAAAAAACCATAGAATAACATATTAAAAATTAAAATAAAAGAATTACAATTTAAATAAAACAATTCAATAGATATGTACCTAATATTACAAATAATATCATGTATCATTTAATATGTATGAATGTGTGTATAGGTTTTTCTACTCTCAAATTATTAATAATACGATGAAACAATGGTTGTTGCACCATGAAAGAAACTGTATAATTCTAAGACTATTTTGTTGAATACAGTAATATTGCAGCTGATATAATTTCTCCATTTTTAATGTGTGAATTAAATTTCAAAGGGAGCCTTTAAACAATTCCTGATTGTTTTAATTGATATTATCCATAATTTTGATGATTAATATGAAAACGTAAAATTACAAATATAATACAATCGAACAAATATATGAAATGAATATTGAGATCTTCGACGTTTGGGACCTATTTCCCTGCATACGCATATATGTACTCAGAAAGATGTCTCCAGGATCTAATCGCAAATTGTTTAAAAATTTTAAACAACTAAAATATTACTGTCTTTGCCCCAGATTCTTGGTGAAATTTCTCGAAAAATTCGTTCCGCTAAAATATTACTGTCTTTAACAAAATTTATCTGGTTTCTTTCATTTATGCTGCAAACTTATTGCTTGTGAAAATTATTTGACTGTGTAACTTTTGAAATATGAACAATAGAATGTATATATATATATATATATATATATATATATATATATATATATATATATATATATATATATATATATATATATATATATATGTATATATATATATATATGAGTTTAGACTAACAAGTCAAGTTGGTTGTTTGGTTGGTTGTTATATTTCAATTTAATCAATCTATGTATGTATTTATTATTGTTTTAATTTGAAATAATTTCCTGTATACATATATTTAAATATATAATGTTGGTTTTATTGTTTAATATTTCTCTTCTTCTTCTTCTTCTTCTTCTTACTTTTTAGGAACCTATTTAAGTAATAATAGTATTGATTATAAAGAGAAAAAAAAATTATGATAATAATAGTAATAAAAGTTGTGATAAGAAAATCCTATAAAAATAAGGCTCATCGCATATGTCGACGGAAGCTTATAAGTATATAATATGTTGTATTATTTTGTGATATAAAAATTGCTATTTTAGACGAGGTATTATTATTATTTTTTTTTTTTTTATTATCTTTTTGTTTTTCATTTCTTATAGATTTTTACTATGATTTGTTTTTTGTCTTACATATTTCGTATACATATCAAATAAATTTGAATAAACCGAACAAAAGAAAACTACAATAAAAAGATAACACCATTCGTCAACTTGGGCAACTTTTCTCAAACAAGCTTTGGAATACTAACGTCAGAGATAAATGTTGCATTGAGAAAGAAAATCATGATTGAATGGAAACCTTAGCGAACTCGAAATCCTGCATACATTACTACATTCGAACCTTAGAATCAGCATTAATTGTTGAAAAATGAATTTGCCTCTAAGCATTTCTATTTTCACGAAAATTTGCCGTGTGAAAAAGATTACAATAATTTTATAAAAAAAAAAAGAAAAACATTTTACTTTAAATAAACTGCGTTAATTTTCATCCAAAATTTTGAGAATCGTCAAATATTCCTAAATACACTTATTATGTTGATGTATTTTTTTTTTTGCAAATTATTATTTTTAGTAAAAGAAAATGAATTAAAAAACAAACAAAAAAAAAAAAAACTTCTCGTCGTCAATCACGATAGCACCTTTTTTTTATATACTATATATATTATGTATATATGTATGTAAATAGATATTTAATTAAAAATTCATTATTGACACCTATTCTATAAGATGAATTGAAATGATACCTTCAAATAGATGCCATATAAAAGTGGTTTCAATATAAAAAATTTGTCATGATAATGTAAAAAGAGAAATAAAAAAAAAAAAAAACGCAATTCAACAACTCTATTGTCTGAGTGGCGTTCAATCTTGATTAAATAACATGTTTCGTGTCTGCTAATAAACATTTCTGAAATGAACTATATACTTATTTATATATGACATGAATGTCGCATCGCATTTCATCTTATATAATAGGTGACTGCAATAATTTTATATACATTTACAATTCTTTAGGTAATTATTACATTCATTATCATTGTAATTCGCTTTCACATATATTTGATTTTTGGGATTTTTTTTTTTCTGTTAGATTTACTTAGTTTTTATATATATGTATTTATATTTTTACTACAATATTATATAATTTTTTTTTTGTGTTTTTTTTATGTAATTTTATTACACACTATGTATTTATTATTATTTTAAAATAAATACCTGTATTCCAATAAAAATAATTTTTATTATATAAATATTTTGATGTATATAAATTAACTAAGAGCTCAATACAAAATTTCATCAAGTGCCAAAAAGTGAGGTTCTATAATTGGTAAACAACAATTTTGACAGAAATGAAAAAAGAAAAACGAATAAAAATATTCTTCATTATATTTTTTGCATATTTATGTAAATGTGTATTGCTCAGCATTAGTATAGTATTAGTACATCACAAGTTACGAGATGAATTTATTTCGAATCGTAATAAATTTGAATGATTTTCATGAATTTCTAATAAAATTTTCATATGTTTTTGAGTTTTATATATTGGCACAAAAATTTGTGTGATTTCATTCATTTATAACAATAATATTAACAAAAATGTATTCATGAATAATATATACCATATTATATAGAATTGTAGATTTGAAAATTTATCGATTTGAATTTATTGATGTTAATGATAGAAATGGGGGCGGGGAGAAAAAATTCACTCGCAATTGGAAGTTTATCAAGTTTGTATCTCTCCTGTTTTCGTTTAATAAGAAACACAAAATTAAATAAATGTCTTAACAATCCTAAACAAGTCACATTATATTCATTCTCATAGATAAGAGAGCTCATTGGCGCTGGCCAATAAATGATGCCACATACAAAGAAGGCATTAATTAGTAATACAGTGTGAAATACTACTCTAAACATTTTCAACTAAATGCCTATTAATTAGTATCTGACATAAACGTGCGATGAGAACTAGCAAGCAATTAAATATAAAATAGAGAAGGTAAAATTAAAATACTAATTGAATACATGTTCAATATAAATATACGTACATACTTTCTCCTACTCAATATTCAAATATGTACCATTATTAAAGCATATTCAAAGCAAATTCTTCATAATGTTGTTTTTGTGAATTTTCAAATTTCTTTTAATTTCACAACTTCACTTATGTATGCATATTCTATTTATTTATTTAAAATCAATAATAATCATATGTTTTTATTTAAAATAGTTCGAATGACTAATGCATTCACATAAAAATGCCAAAAAAAAAAACAACAGAACAATAAAAACAAAACATTATCAAATTATAATGGAAATATTCATATTTCGATTAAGAGTCAGTTCTCGAGTTACGGCGGAAATATTGCGTAAAATAATTTCAAAAATGTCTTAGGTTTTCAGTTTGCCGAACCGAATCGCATCGAAAGTCGAGAACTGATTAAAACAATTCTTTAGTACTACATACTAATAATTCATTTTTCTATTGTTGCCATTCAATTCTACTATATGTTTGCCTGTGTAAAAATTACTTATTTAAACTTAATGAATAATAGTATAATATATGTGGCTTACATGTCTATTAAACAAAAAAAAAATTATAATAATAAAAATGTCGAATTGAAAAGATGAAGAATTTACACATATTTTTGTATAATATCGAAATACCAATTTTTTGCGTTAATATTATTACAATTACAATTTTTCAACAACTATATATGTGAGGAGAAATGTAAAATGTCAACACTTGAAGCTATGCTCGTAAAATATGTAGTTACTTAAATTCTTCATTCATCATATACACGTTCCATAAATATATAGTGCAATAATTGCCAGTATTATAGCATTAATAAGTATCATCAATTGGTTGTAATTCGTTGATATACATATACATAGTAAGTATATATGTATGTAACACACACATAATTTACGAATGTAAACTTAATATTGTAATGATAATTATCAAAGTATTTTTTCTTTTTTGTTTGTGTTTTGTTTGTTCCTTGAATTTAAATTTGTACATTATGAATATATCATCTACTACTTGCTAATCGATTAATTAATTAATTAATTAATGTTATATTATTGTTATATTTGTTGTTATTCTTTTCATTATAATATGTACATTGATGTATGTGCCACTAAGGGGAAAAAACACAGTGCATAGCAATGTAACTTATTTGGTGTCAGATGATGTCTAAATCAAAAGTGCAAAAGAATACGATTACATTTTACAATATACAAATAGGACAATCAAATAATAAGCGAATAAAAGAGAATGTAAAAACACAAGAATAGTGTATGTAATATACACAACAATATTCATATGTTAATGTTAAATATGAATTGAAAATAGGCATGGAGGAAATAAAAATTTAATTTTACATTATGCTATGTACATACATGTGTATATATTTTCTCGATGGAGAAATCTTACTTAAATCTAATTATATTTTGTTTATATTCCAAGTCATAATAGTGAATACAGGCAACATCTATTCTTAATCATTTCATAAAATATGTATATACATGCACTGCACATATTGTAGTATTTATATGCGCCTACATATACGCACTTAAATTTGTAGTTTGAAATAATTACTAAAATTAAATCAGTTTCTATTTACTAACGCCGCCACTAAAACCACCACCACTACCACTACCACCACCACCTACGGACGAAGATGATGTTGACGAAGATGTTGATGATGTAGCATTTGTTGTGGATGACATTGATTGTTGTGGGATGGTATCACAACGTCGATAGTATAGCAAATAAGGCACACGTGGTGTGCGTGGTAGCAACACATGATTCTCACTAACGGGCTTCACTGAACTATCATCATAACGTAGCCAACTGTTGTAGCCGGCATGAAAGACATCGGTAATGTAATGACCTTTGGTCGCCTCCTTTCCATCATGATAGACCACAGCGAATAGACGATATGCCCGTTGTTTTTGGGAATATTTCTTTGATGCAAGAATTTCTAAATGAAAAATTCAGTTCATGATGAATTTGCGTAAGAATATTATTACGAAATGCATTGCTTTTTTCACTTACTTGTATCAATTTTCAATTCAACTGGGAATTCGACTTTTTTCAATATTTTCGTACAACCATCTGAACGATAATCAAACCATTTCAGATGTAAAATCAATACGATTGGCAGTTTTTCCAATGTCATTTGTTGCCAAGCAACAACTTCTTGTTTACTCTTACTACCAGTAACACCTTCCAATTGATCACGTCCAACCAATATTTCCAATGCTTCCTTTACAGAGGCAGCTTTCTATTAAATTGAAAAAACAAAACACAATATTATTTTACTAAACACATACTCTACACATTGACAATCTTACCTCAATATTTAATTGTAATGTAAAAAATGGTTGTATTACATCGGTAGAATGTTCACCTTCACGCTGTAAACGTGAACGTAATTCACCACGGAATATATCACTCAATGGTGTGCGGCCAAAATCAGTTTGACGTGTGATGCTACCTTTATTGCGATTATTGCAAATCATCTGAATGAACAATATTAAAATTTCATATTCATAGTATCGATTTATTCTCACTTTATATAACTACTATTATATTTACCTGCCATACATCACCACCATCATCATTTTCAGATAAATCATTTTGACCGTTTTGCTCCGTATTTGGTTTGGCTATCAGCTTTATGACCTATAAAGTAAAACATCACAAAAAAAAAGGTTTAGTCATACAGTTTCTAGAGCATACATTTACACTAAGGCACTTTTGACGCAACTACTAGTTCTTCATCACATTTCCTATTATTTAAAAATAAAACACTACCGCTAGAGGGACCAAATGTATGACCGAAACCTAATGACTTTTTCTGAAACAAAGCTGCCTCTTATCTCCACCGTTTATGTGGGCTCCCTCACAAAAGTGATGTTTTTATAAAATTCGCTCCCAGTAGTAGCCCTTAAGGGGGTCCACCTGTGTAAAATTTTCGAAAAATCGATTTTTTTTTTACATTTTTCGCATCTTTAACGAGAGCTTCTACAGGATGAGGAAGGGGAAGTTTATGGTCCTGGTATTGCAGATTAAATGTGAGTCTATAATACAAAGTTTTGTTGTGTTTCCAAACTTTGAAAGCGTTTTTCTCGAAACCATATTTTTGAATTTTGTGGGCAGGAATAAAAAAAATCTACTTAACCGATTGACTTGAAATTTTGACAGACTCATTAATACAGATAACTGAAAGTACCCACGTAGCGGTTTTTCGAAATTTTTTTTTTTCAATTTTACAGCAGTTTTTATATCGAAACAAAGCATGAAAACGAATAATTTTTATAAAAACAACTGCCAATTCTTCAATTTTTAAAATTTCGTCAAAATCCTATGTCAGTACCTCAACGATATAAACAGAAATAAGATTTTTTTTACTTTTTGCGTTTTAGATAACTGGTTCGAGCGGAATCTTGCCCACAATTTCGGTATTTCATTTTGAAGGGGTCACTTTGAACGCCCTTAATGAGTACAAGCCTTCGGATTACACTATTGGAAAAATTTACTATTGAAATATAAGCACAAACCTTCAAAATAACGTAAAACTTATTCTTATTTTCGAATTAGTTCTCCTAACGAAAATTCCCAAAAAAGCGTTCAAAATACCGCGCTCACACAGGTGGACCCCCTTAAATGGGGAGTCAAAAGTATAAACGATTACCATTAATTAATTTTCTTTTCTAAATATTTTGCCACAAGATAATTAACTCGTAGCTCTATACCCTTAGAGGCCCTATGGTATGGGCCCCTAAGATATGTGTATGGCGAAGTGTTTTATTTTGTACCTCAGCCCTCTTAATTTTAGAAGAAAATATTGGGGAAGAAAAAATGCACTTACGGAAAGATAAATGGGGGTCAGTCAAATATTAAAACCCTCTAGGAACATTTTAGTGTTGCGAGCGTATTTAAAAAAATATAAATTTTGTAATGCACCCTAGAGGGTAATTATGTTTCGGAAAAGCGGAAGCATTGGTGGGAGTAGATTTGATCAATCAATTATTAATTTATCAATTGAGTAATATCTCCTAATAGGGATGAAATGTTAGCAAGGAAAAATAAAATATTTTAACTTGTGCATTTTGGTTTAGACGGTGGTGACTTTGATACAACCGATAAAGGAAGTGAGGGAAGGCCAGCTACGTTTGAATACGCTAAATTAGTGGCTTTATTAGACGAAGACCCGTGTAAAACTCAAAAGGATATTGCTAAATCTTTGGCAGTGATTCATCAAGCTATTCAATCGCTTCTAGAGGACATGGGTTCTATCGAGAAAATGGGAAATTGAGTTCCATATGAACTGAAACCAAGAAATATCGAAAGGCAATTTTGCATGTCGCAAATGGTGCTTCAACGGTACAAAGGGGCCTTTTTTGCATCGTATCATTTAAGCGCAAAAAGTCATAAGTGAGACCTTGCAAACCAGGCAAACCGACTCCAAAGCCGAATATCCGAATAGCTCGAAAATTATGCTGAGTATTTGGTGGGATCAGAAGAGTATGGTGTATTATGAGCTGCTAAAGACGGGTGAAACCATTAAAGGGCAACGCTACCGAACAACTTATCAAATTGAAGCGAACATTGAATCATCTTTAGGTCTTGTGTTCGATCCCAGGCTGAAGCATAAATTTCATATCGAAAAGATTTTTCTTTCGAACGGTACCACCTGTCAGCAAGCAATTTTCAGTTCTTCCGGCAGACATGAAAACGCTTCTAAAAGAGCTCTGTGACAAAGCTAAAAAAAAGTGATGTAATCGGCTAATATAAATAGATCCCTTCTAATACTGTCCAAAATTTATCACGCGCAACATTACTGGAAGAGAAGCTCGACCAAATGGACCTTCGAGGCCTATAAGTGCCACATAAAAAAAAAACTTCCGGAATGGGCGACGAAACAAACACGTTAAAACGTACTTGGAAAATAGCGGACGGATAGTCTTACCGCACCTGCCGTATAGCCCAGACATTACACCCTCTGACTACCACTTGTTTCGATCAATGCAGAATGACTTGTACGGGATACGCTTCACTTCACTCGAAGGTATCAAAAATTATTCTTGGCCTCAAAAGATGACCGATTCTATTGGAACGGAATTCATGCGCTCTCTCAAAGATGGGAAAAAGTTGAAGCTTCCGAAGGAAAATACTTTGAATAAATATTGTAGCATTTTTTTTAAATAAAGCCTCAAAATCAGGAAAATATCATTTAAAATATGCTCGTACACCCAATTGTTAAAAATAAAAATAAAAGATAAAAGCGGCATAGTATTGTTCCGACTTTAGTTCTAAAACTTCATCAATCAGGACAAAATATTCTATTTTTAATTTTTTGATAAAATCGATTTTATTTTCTAAATAACGGCTACGTTAGTGTTCATATATAGGAATTCAAGGCGGTAGTATTTTGTTTTGTTCTCCAGCAACAAGGGTCAAGGACAAATTTTCAAATTTGATGGACTATCAGTATGCATTTTCTTACCTCCAACATTTCATCGTTAAGCTTGTTCAGTACATAACCTAAGAATTCTTCAGCATCCTCTTGACGTCCCTCAACATGTTCTTCACGACTATCGTTCCATAGCTTATAAATCTCAGTCGGCTCAAATGCCAAATCACATTGTAAATCACCGCCAATGTCATCTTTTCCTTTGGGTCCTTTATTGTTCATTCGCAATCTCAAACCGCTGGGCAATGTTGAAAAATTGTGCATGAAATTCATCCTGTGGGAGAACATAGTTTGAATATAAAAGCATAAAGTAATGGAAGAACCGCATAATTTTGATCAACTTACATTGCATTTACGGTGGGTGTTTTGACCTCAGACAGCGCAGCTGCATGTTTGGGTATCGAACGCATCAGATTATAAAGTGGTGAGCAACCTAGCAGTGCTTGCAGAATTGAATTAATGTAACAATAATTGGAACGATTAGTCAGACCACGTGGACGTAAACTAACTGGAGCTAATTCGGTTTTGGCATTGTTGAAAAAATCTGCATATTTACGGGTCCACTCGTCGAGATTAGCGCTTGCGCGAATCGCAGCTACTGCGACTGTCGCAGCTTCTGAAGGTTTGGAGCTTTTAACCGTTGCAGCTGGTGTTGGTGGGATGCCTTGTGCCGATGCAGCTGAATAAGACATGGCGCCTGGTGTAATTAACGGTGGTGCTGGTGTTACCGGGGTAATGCCCTCGTACGGTGCTACCTTTGCAATAGGTTTCTTTGAGGAAAATGGTGGTGGTAGTGCCGGTGATGATACACTTATGTTGCTGACGTTGGGGAGTTGTATATTGCCACCAGATGAAGTTGCGTTGGTGCTGCTGTTGCCGCTGATTGTGGCGCTACTGATATTTTTATTTGAGAACAGACTTGCCCATGAGGTACCTGATGGTGTTGATGTAGTTGCTGTTGTCACTGGTGGTGCCAAATTAATTGTAGGTGTTGTTGTTGCACTTACTACATTCTTCATTTGCATCTGTGCTGCTACTGCTGCTGGTGCTGCTGCCACAACATTCGATGTCTCAGGTGTTGAATTATTTTGATGTTGTTGTTGGGCAAATTGTTGTGGCACCACTGTTGTGCTTGCGGTTGTGGTATTAGCCATTGCTACACTGCCTATATTCGTTGTGATTGTATTGCTGCTGTTGGTATAGCCACTATTGCCAACACCACCAGTACTCTTTGTTGGTTGTTCTACAACAGCATGCTGCGGCTGCTGCTGCTGCTGTTGTTGGATACTGTTCTTTCGTTCAACGGTCATTGACGGAGGAGTTGCTGAACTGCTAATAGGCGATGAAGGCATCTTCATAGCACCATAATTGCGCATTTGTGGTTGTGGCAGATAGTTTTGTTGCTGCGGCTGTTGTTGTTGTTGCTGTTGCTGCTGTTGATAGTGATGATTTTGATGTTGTTGATTGGTGTAAGTGCGACCACTATAGACGCCAGTCTGTCTATTGTTGCTATTGCCACTACCACCAGTGTTGTTGTTGGTCGGTGTAGCGGTTACTGCCACCGATGCGGTGGACTTTTTATGTTGCGATGAATTAGTCCATGACATTGTCTTCGTTGTTTGGATGGAAGAATCATTATTATTATTAGGCACATGTGATTGCTGCTGCTGCTGATGATGATGAGCATTGCTATTGATGATGTTGCTGTTACTGTTACTGTAATCAGAATTATATTTTCTTCTCGGTTGTTGATTGCTATAGGCTTGAGACTGTTTTCGTTGGTCATGTTGCTGATGGTGATGTTGATGGTGTGACGATTGCTGTTGCTGTTGTTGTTGTGGCGATGTGTTAGTTTGTTGATGTTGATGGTGGTGCTGTTGTGGCTGCTGCTGCTGTTGTGAATGATGTGCTGAAGGTTTTTGCTGCTGCTGCTGCTGTGGATGATGTTGTTGGTATTGTGACTGCTGTTGATGATTATGATGCTGTTGCTGAACACTCTGCTGCTTTGCCATTGGTTGTTGTTGCAATTGTTGATGCAATGGCTGCTGTTGTTGCATTGAGAGTTGCTGCTGCATGGGCGTAACATTCTCTTGTTGTTGCTGTTGATGGTATAATTGCTGTTGCTGCAACGTTTGAGCAACTAATTCGTGATTTGGCACATTTTCATTGATTTCATTAGCACTCAACGTAGTGGTAGAACCAGTTGTTGATGCTGCTGCTGCTATTATTGTCGATGCTGCTGTTTCAACAACATTTTGTTGTTGTTGTTGGTGCTGCTGCTGCTGCTGTTGATAGTCTTGTGCTATATTTTCATTGCTTTGTAAATTAAATTCATTCAAACTGTTCAACGAATCAGCAGATTGCAAATTGAAAGATGATGATACATTGGTCTCATTGAATTGATTGTTGTTGTTGTTGTTGACGAAATTACCAGCAACGGTTACAATGTGTTCGGCAGAATCCGCTGTTAGTAACAAGCATCAAATTAAATGACAAAAAAGTATTATTAATAAAACGTTATAAAATTTGAATATTTCATCACAAAAAAAATATGTTCGCTTCATATTTATTAAGCCTGTCTCCGTCTGTGTATTAATGTTGAGCAAGCAAATAAATACCACCCATCTTTATTCCACATTCTCTCCCCATCATTTTTTAGTACACTAATTGCCTGTTGTGGCAGCAACAACAAAAACAATTGTATTTTATTTTTGCCCAACTATATTTACCAATACATAATAATTGATGATAATCAACATCAATTGACTGTGGCGGCAATATCGCATTTAAATGCATTAAATGCCTTGGCTTATTGTAAAGTACTACTATCATTATTATTGTTGTTATTTTGTATCGTCGGCATACAAATGAATTATATTTTCATATCCATACAAATTCATTAAGTTCTATTTACATTTAGTGTCAAATGTTTGTTGGTCACTTTTTAATTAGCGCATTGAGGTCTACAATGTCCATCAAAGAGAAGAGGATGGATTTTGTGTAATTGAGTGAAATATTGTATAGGTCTTAAATGCTTAAATTACTGACAAATGGATATTTGATAATCAGACAATTACCGCTCATATTGTATGACAAAACAAAAAGCACTCGATGTCAATGCACTTAAATTCCCATTAATTCAATCAGCTGTAAATAAATGGGTCTCTGGCAACTTTAGAGTACATGGTCATACCTCCAGTTGTAATGATTTTATGCAGCCGTTATCTAATACTGAAGTGGCGCAATTGGAAAAATAGGCATCGGGTGGGGCGAAATATAAATTGTTGGTGATTTGTTAAAAGAAACAACACAGGTTGCATGTTTATAATCATGGAATAGCGGGATTGTCATGGTTGACCAAAAAAAATGTGACATGCAAACTGACTGTAGTATCACTCGTAATTATGTGTCTGGCCATTTGCGAGATGTAAGTACTTCCAAGGGACACTGCAGCTCCCCACACAAAATGAATATCTCTCTTTAGTATAAAAAATGTGGCACTTAAAGCCCCGAAGGGCTCATTGGCCGAGCTTCTCTTCCATTCCTGTTGTGCGTTTTAAATTTTGGACAGTATTGGATGGGACCTACATATTTTAGCCGGTTCCGAACGGCAGAACCCTTGTGACATCACTTTTTTTGAGCCTTGTCACAGAGTTCTTTTAGAAGCTTTTTTATGGCAGGTTGTTACTGTCGGAAGAATTACCAATTGCTTGCCGACAGGTGGGTACCGTTCGAAAGAAAAATCTTTTCGATATCTTTTCGACCTGCAGATCAGAAGGCCAACACACTAACCACTGAGCTACGGCACCCACCTCTTTGGTATACATCGCATTATAAAATACAATTAGAAATTCTCTTTACTGGTGTTTCACCAAGAGTTATTGAACTATCAGAATTTTATCCTACATATTTCACATGTATACGATAGACATCAACGGGTTGTATTTTGTCAACATGTTGCGAATCATCTCAACAAAACATTGTTCGTAAAACGAGGCAACATCACTAAAATGAAAGTATAAACACAACATACTATAATCGATTTAATTTTAATTGATAGAACAAATATAAAAATATTTAATATCAATATTAAAAAAAAAATAATACGTGGCTTGTACACGTAGATATGTACACAAATAGTTTACGATAGCTATCAATACCAACACTAATGAAAAAAAATAATAATAATTACCAAGTCAATAGAATTACTAATCTATAATTGAAATGACAATATTATAACAGAAACAATGTATAAATTAAATGTAAACCAATGTACGCATGTATCAAGAAAATGAAGGAAATGCTGATATTTGTTCGCATAATCTTTGTACTCTTCTTTTTTTCCGTCAACTAAATATACATTTAAACAGTGTACAGTTCTAATCAGTTGCAATGAATAAATCCACACAACAATGGATTGAAGTAGTAGATGGTATATTGTATATTCTACATATATATGTCATTCTGAAGTGTGGCGATAACGAAAGTTGTGTAAAAACAATAAAATATGAGTATGAAAATTGGATCACTACTTGAAAATGCATTTAATGCGTACTATTTCTTTTATTTTATTAGTATTAAATCTTGTCTATTTAAAACTCTTATAGCTTCATTCTTAAATAATAAACGGACATATTTTGAATTTCACTTTCGATCGAAATTGTTTTAAAGAATTTGTTCAAAAATATAGTACAATAGTTTTAAATGTTTGATCAGTTGATAGACTCGATTAAAATGTTTATCTTTGTTTAGCATTAATATGAAGCAATATCGACTATTACACTGTTCTAGTTTTTGACAAGCAGCGTTCTAGTAAATTTTGTCGGTTAGGGGCAAAATTTACAATATCCGACAAAATTTAAATTTTGTCCGATTTTAGGTTAAAGAGATAAAATGACAGCTTTTAACATGCATTTCTTTTTTTGGTTTTTTTTTTTTTTTTTAGAAAATATTTGGTTTTTCTTCAAGGATATTCAAAGATAAATTAAAAAATTTATTTTCCGTCATTTTTTCTTCAAAAAAATTTTTAAGTAGTATATTTGCTCAACTGCTGCTAATTTTCTCTTTCGCTTGATACTGCGTAAAGTATAAAAATATTTTCGATTTTTTGTTTGGTGCAAAAGGGTGGGAAATTTAAAAAATCGATTTCTCGAAAATTTCACGTGATAAAGCCCTCTGGTGGGTACCGATTAATTCAGATGGCTTGATCATAATTTATTAGAATAACGCTGATAAATTTTTCGACTATAACAGTGTTATGCTTTTTAACCCCGGAAAAATATTAACGCTTTACATGTGCGGACGGAAAAAGACCTACGAGTATGTGCAAGTGATTTTATAAGAATTCTAAGCAAAATGAATGAAATTCAAAATTCAGCGCCATCTAGGGTAATCAAATGAATAAACGCCAATTGCATATATTTTTTTCAATTTCACTTGAATTTTATGCATAAATATACAGTCAGAGACTAAAGTTTAAATACACCCCACAAATATTAATTTTAACTCGTATAAAGCATTGCTGCGAAAATCTAAGTAAGCAGTTTTTTTGCAGTCTATCAGTAAGCAAACACAATAACAAAAAATTTGTATTTGTCGCATAGATAACTGTAAATTCATCAAAAACTCAAAAAATACGCTGGACAAAAGTTTAAATACAATACAAGAAAACACGTGTTTTTGCAATTTCTTTGGAAAAGTACCGTTATATTTTTTTTGCTTTCTTCACTTACGCATATTTATTCAGTATTATTAGTGATTTCATCGTTGTCGGTAGACTTGAAAGCAAAATAATGGGCAAAGGAAAACAAATAGAGTCTGGTGTTAAAGATTTAATAATTAAACCCTTTAAAGAAAGCAAATCCTACCGTGATATAGGAAAAAGTGCAAGTTGCAAAACGTAATAAGAAAATATAAAACTTACAAAACAGTGGAAAATAGGCCCAGAACTGGTCGACCAAAAAAACTTTCTCGCCGAGATGTAAACCTTATTCTAAGAGAAGTGGCCAAAATCCAAAAATAAGTGCGCCAAAGTTAGCCGGTAGTATTGCTGCGGTGTCAGGCAAACATGTTCACCCAAAAACCGTACAAAGAGCTTTACGGTATAACGGCTATCGAAGTAGAGTTCCACGTAAAAAACCGCTTATTTCTGGAAAAAATAGACAACTTCGTCTGGATTTTGCAAACAAGTACAAGGATATGGATGAGGACATTTGGCGAAGAGTCTTATTCACAGATGAATCTAAATTTATTATTTTTGGCAGCGATGGTCGCGCAAAAATTTGGCGCAAGCCCGGCACAGCACTTCAAACCAAAAATTTAATACCAACCGTTAAACATGGGGGCGATAGTGTGATGGTTTGGGGAGCAATTGCAGCAGCTGGCGTGGGACACTTGGCTTTTATCGATGGAATAATGGACAAACACGTGTATAAAAGTATATTGGAACAAAATTTGCAGCCTTCTGTGGATAGCATGGGTCTGGGAAGAAGTTGGATATTTCAACAAGACAACGACCCTAAGCATACCGCGCATTTGGTGAAGGACTGGTTGCTGTATTATGCTCCACGTCAGCTCTGTAGTCCTCCCCAATCACCGGACTTAAACCCAATTGAACACGCTTGGGAATTATTGGACCGAAAAATCAATCGCGCAACTTTAAAGAACAAAGAATCCCTTAAAGAGGCTCTGAAAAAAGCCTGGTCAGAAATCAGCACATCCGAAACAGAAAATTTGGTTCTGTCTATGCCACGTCGTCATTGAAGCTCAAGGCGGACCTACCAAATATTAATTTAAGTTTAACGTTTTTTAATTAAACTCAAATTAGCTAAAGAAAGAAAATTTTGTATTGTATTTAAACTTTTGTCCCATGTATTTTTTTAGTTTTTGATGAATTTTAAGTTATCTATGAAAAAAAGTGAATTGTTTTGGTTTTCGATATTGGTCATTATTCAACTAAAAATAAACTGCATACTTACATTTGTGTTAAAATGCTTTATTTTTATTTAAAGCGATGTTTTATGGGTGTATTTAAACTTTAGTCCCTGACTGTATGTACGTAATTGAGCAAGTATTTGTTCTCAATTTTGTTATTTATCGTTCTAATATTTTTGACAAGGCCAAATTGTTAAAAAATCAATTTGATTTGTTGTTTGATACCACAAACGCAACGTAAGTACATGGATACATATGTATGTATGTGTAATCTATAGGTGTGATAAGCAGTTATTGACAAACAATAAATTTATTTGTGATAACCACCAACAACCACGACTGTAGATAACAACAAAATTAACAATTTTATAGTAAATGAAAACCAAATATCCACATAGTACAACATATCTTATCAATAATTTGATCGAGATTTTAGAATTAATTGGATTAGGTAAAATAAATTAATAGGGCACAG
The DNA here is from genome assembly GCA_963854835.1 of Megamerina dolium. Lineage (NCBI taxonomy): Eukaryota > Metazoa > Arthropoda > Insecta > Diptera > Megamerinidae > Megamerina > Megamerina dolium. Next base: position 29,811,852 of record OY978528.1, on the reverse strand, counting down.
CAACAGCAGAAACGTGTTATATCAACACCTAAAACATTTCGTTTTTGATGCTTTCACGCGGGTAAACAAAACTATCCTCAAACGATAACATTTGACTTCCCTAATACCATTCTGCTCAAGAATTAAGATTATATTTCGTTTTTTACATGTTACCTACAATTCGTACATAGAAGTCATTTGTTTTCAGTGACGCTTAGTCAAATTTTTTTATGAATATTTTTGTTGAACATTTTAATCCTTGACCTTCCTCCAAATGTTGACTCTTAAGGGATTTTTCGAAAAAAAACAAGGTCCAACATGACCCCGGGTGGTAGTTAGAGGGTTAAAATGTTCAGAGCAAATATTTCTCGTAAAATTTTAATATAAGTCTCCGTAGACAAGAATTATCCTAAATATAATTTTACAAGCGATTCCATGAATCTATTTTTTAGCGAAAACCCCAATAGGGGTTGAAACCACTGTAAAAAATTGTGACGTATGGAGCAAAAAGAAATTAGCGCTTTTGTTAGGGCTAGTTTGGTTCACCCTCGTGGCAATGACCCTCAAATTGTGGCATAGTGTTATTTTTTTCCCATACAAAATATGTTAACAACTTTAACCGAAGAGTTTCAAAATATGTCCATCTTACTCTCCATCTCACTTAAATACTGTATCATAAAAAGTTTCTTTGATTTGCCTCCACCTTGATTTTGGTCTTTCCAAAAAACTTCAATATAACGCATACATACAAATCAAAGTGACTTGCAATGCAAATTACAGCCTACAGAAACAGTTACTGCTGAGTTATACTGCCAGCAAATAAAACGGCTCTATTTAGAACCATTGAAAAAGAAGGCATATTTAGTCTGCCCGACGTTCATAAAAATACATGCTCCGTCCGACTCTCATTTATTCAGATATCTGAAGCGTTCTTGAAAAAAAATAAAATATTCAATTTGTAGGGGATCTAAAGAAGAAGCACCTTGAGTTAATTTTGCTTCACAGGGTCTGTAAGACTTCTATAAGAATTGGGTTGAAATTTTGCACAAAAGATGGCAAACTATGCTTGTTCATAGGTTTCATAATAATTGATTACTTATCGATGCAACTCGAAATTTTGTAGGTCTCCCCTCTTGTACCCCCGTCTGTACCCACCGACTGAATAAAATATTGAGTGATTTGATACACATTTGAAATGGAATAAATTTACTTTGAATTAATTATAAATTTGGAAAAAGTTTGGAATAATATAATTCCTACTTGATGCCAGCATTTAATAGAGCACTAGTGTACATACTATATATAACATATATGTATGTTAATACTCGTAATGTATAATTTCTTAAAGCTATTTAATATGTTATTAGCAAAACTGTCATAATTGAAAATTATATCAACATCAATACAAATGTACAATATATTAAAATACCAGAGCAAAAGTATTATTATCATATGACAGAAAATAGCCACCAATATGTTAATTAATGTTAATTAGTGATTGTGTGAAAATTTTCAACGAAGCAATAATCAAACGAAGCAAAAAAAATAGAGTACTTAAAAAGAAAAACCAAATAGAACTGGAGTTATAATGAAACGAAATCAATTAAATATTTATCATATACCTATGTAGTATTTTACAATTAAATTTAATGTAATATTATTTTAATATTCCACTGCAGCATCGGTATGACATAATACTTTTGTAATGTATATATATATATATATATATATATATATATATATATATATATATATATATATATATATATACATACATATATATATATATATATATATATATATATATATTTATATATATATATATATATATATATATATATATATATATTTATATATATATATATATATATATATATATTTATATATATATATATATATATATATATATATTTATATATATATATAACCTTCAGAATGCAAATGAAATGATTTATTATAAAATATTAAAATGAATAGAAGCAAAATAGCAAAAACAAAAGCAAAAACAGTTTTTGTCTTCCACAAGGAAATCAAGAATTTATATTGAATTAATTCGATAGTGTATTAACAACTCTGACAGCTACATATTTACAAGTTTCGACAATACATAAAAACACATAAAAGAAAAATGTAAAATTAATTGTAACACCCTTTACATGAAATGAATTTTTTTTTTTTGCATTGAAATCCCACTAAGCAAATCGAAAATATAACATACATTGGATCTGACAAGTACGAGAAATATCTACATACAATGTTGTACATATATGACAATTATATACAAATACAACTACAACTACAATAGCAAAAATATTAAATAAACGCCATGTAGTATGTAGTATATATTGACTTTTTCTAGGTTACGGCCGCGACATTCGTATGCATAATATTTGTAATACAAATTTGTATTGTTTTGTAGAAATAAATAAACGAGAATTACATATATTAATAAATTAGAGGATATAAAGTCATGTGGATGCGACAAAATCATATCTTGTTCTATTCGAAGAGTACACGACCAGACGAAAAGCGAATAAAATTTCAATTGATAGAACTTTTAGTTTCAGAAATAAAAAGTGGTTGATATTCAGAGTATAAATAGGCAGATATTATAATAAGAACGATAGTTTTTGACTTAAAATTAGGCAAGCACAAACTTAAATTCTCTTTCTTTAGTTGGTATGGTTTTTCGGGAGTGCACTGTATATATATTTATATGGATATATTTATATATGTAGATATAAGTATATATGAGTATGGTGGATCAAAAACAATTTCAAAATATGCAATGCCATAAATAAAATAAAAACAAAGCCACTTTAAACGCATAAATACATCTTACTCCACACTGTATGAGTAATAAGAGAACTCAATACATACGATACGAACGAGTAGTACATATTCATCTTGTATTAATTATTCTCATTTGAGAATCGAACAAATTGTTGAACTTTTTATCTCAATTCTTCGCATTAAAAATATGTGTAAATATAATGTATTCAAAATAGCACTACAAAAAAAAAAAAAACTTGGTATGATGATAATTGAACTTGCATTCTGAATGCTTAACGCTCCTAAAATCCATGTAGTATTGTAGTAATAAATATTATAAACTATTATTGTATGTATGAGACACTCTAGAATAAGTAAAACATTTATTAATTTAAATGAAATTGTTTCCGATACATGTATATATGCATGTATATATACACACTATGACTTTAATTGATTTAAACTGCAAAAAAAGGCACAAACCACAACAAAAATATATATATATATTTGTTTTCACAATTTAATTGCCATATGGCATAATAAAAAAAATATGGCATAATAAAGAAATTAAATATTACATTATTATGATTTATATCCTCGTAAAATGTACATACGTCCAGACATATTTAAATGGCATCATAAGATGATATTGATATATAGTTCTATTGATGGAAAGTTGATATGCTATTTGAATAAAAACTAGCCGCAAAAAAAACCTTAAAACTCAACAATTCTATTGAATAAATTTTGAATATCATATAAATATCGTATAAACATTTGTAGACATTTTTCTTCACTCTAATTGATTGATTGGTGATACAAATACTCTAGGCACATGTATACTGTATACATGTGCCTATACTAACACGTACTCAGTGATGATCAGCGATCATGAATATGCTATTTGTCGTACCATTTTATAGAATACAACTCGCAAAACGCAATTATATGTTGATTGGCATAAATGATTCATGGGAATTTTTATTTTAATATATCGTACGTATACAATAAATGGTAAAATGTTCTTAAAAATGTATGTATTTATAAACAAAACAAAAAATTTGTTTTCCTTTAACTTTCACATTAAATTCATTTCCATATATTATTGGAGTTTTAACATTAGATATATTCACATCGATTTTATAATATTATTCTAATAAGTAACACCTTGTTTACTGTTGTTCGTTCATGAAAATATTACACAAGTAACAAGTAACCAAGTGTGTTTTCATTTTATACATGGACAGTTTTATAATTTGCCTATTATTTTATATGTTCATATCACTAAATATAAATAGATTATTTCTCAACATTCTCTCTGCAACATTTTGCGTATACAATTAAAGATACAAATTTGCATTTGTCAACTTTTTACCTTATGAATTATATAAAATCGTGTCATATAATTTAAATTTGGTAATAAAAAGTTCAATGAAAAGAATCAGCCTGCATTTTAAAATGCAATCAAAACGATTACATATAAATTACAGATATTTGCTGATTTTAATATTTACTGTATCACAAGTGTAACGCCTTTTATTTTTATGTATGATCAAATAACAGGCTGACTTACTTGTGAATTATACGCAATATATACATGTATAAAGAGAGTGATATCAACTATTAACGATGTAGGAAGGTCAATGTTATAAAAACAAATACACGTAAAATATAAACAAATAATTGAATGCAAAGAAAATACAATTCATACGCAAAAATCTAAAATTTCTATTAAAAACAAAAAGAAAACAATCGTTGAAAACAACAATTAATATATGCCGCACACGTTCAAACGGATACAATTAAAACATTAATAATAACAACAATAACAAAATTAAAAGTCACTCGATAAATATGTGACAATAAAGCTTTCGCATACACGTCAAACAACAAAGGCCAAAGAACTGCCTTTTCCATAAAAATAAAAATAAAAAAATAAAAACAAAAACACAAATTTATTTAAAAATAAACAATAACAAAAACATGTCAACAATGACAATTATAAAATCAATTTTCCCCTCTAAGCGCCAATACTAGTGCCTACATATAGTATAGTTATGTTACCAATTTTGTTTACCTATACTGCTGATTTATTTGGTCGCCGATATTTAACACATATATGTAGTATGTATATACATATGTACCCGAAATAAAAATCTATGTTGACATCTGTCATAAAGTGCGGGTTTCTCGATAAGCCTTACAAGATACCGACATACACAAATTTTCGGAGCTCAGGAATCTGGTTTTTAATTTTATCTCTGATTATGCAAAATCGGACACTATGATTTAATACATCGTTCGTTTCATTTAGTTTTTAAACTAGTGATGTAAATATCATTGCTTCGTGCTTAGTTTTGTATATTTCCATTCATGACTGTATTGATAGATCTCGTTGTTGATGGGTAAGCCCTGTTCTTTTCTATAATAAATTCTGGATATGAGGATTTCCAATGCAAAAATTTCAATATAAAAATTTATTCGATCACTGATCATTTGAAGTGATTGAGCCTCACAATCATTGACATCCTTCCAAAAGATTTGTGGGCTAATGCAACTAGTGTAACAGGTATTTTTCGCAGAAGGAAGATTCCCTACATGAGTTGTTAGATATCATTAAAACGACATACGATAATGATATCTCTGATAATGGATTAAATGTGACAGTTTTACCAACAATTAATTGTAATGATGATGTCACTGATAAAGATTCCATCAACAATTTGCATGGCAATCAAGTTTATGTAGAAACATTTCTCGTCAACATGTTTTGCATGTAACATATTCATCAAAAATTACATAATCCCACAAGGCTCTTTATGGGTGGATGTATAGCAAATGATTGCAAATGAAAGTGAAAGTTATGGGAATATTTCATGATGATACCATGCAAATATGTATAAATATTTTTTTATCAGCTTAGAGAGGGCAACAATTAGGCATTGTTTTCTGCGTATTTGCCAAAATAATACAAATTCTCTGCAAAGCAAACTGATTAGTATCACTTGTATTTTTGAGACTATCATAAATAATGCCAATTCAAAATAAAATCATATATTTTATGAAGAATTCATAAAAACATTTATAATTTTGATAAGAAATTTTATCAGACCAATGTATGTATATGCCATATGTACCTATATACAAATACAATAATTATTTATAAGACACAAATACTCTCATCCATATCAATTATAATAAATTTCATGGCTCACGCTCATAATCGTCATTAAATATTTATTACTTGAGTTGTTCTTATTATTTATATGCATATATATTTAGTATATGCTATACATACTAATCGTGAATTGATAACTAATCATACATCCACTACAATTATATACATGTATGTACTCATTTGTCCCGCTGTCCATTTATCGACATTATTGGTTTGATCAACTCATGTAGCACTTTAATTGTTGACGTCCTTTCAAAATGTATGCAACAACAAAGCAACAATAAATAAGTAACAAACATTCAATTTAATGCTGCTGTTGCTACTCGCATCAAATGAATTCTTTAATTTCTTAATTTACAATACATGATGAACAAAACACTTGAATTTTATCATTGCCATGTTATTACCACAAAATAAATACAATTACAGTGACGCACAGAAATCATTGGAATTTTTAATATTTGTTTATTTTATTTTAATATTGTATATTTTGTAAAATAAACTGTATATTGAGAAAGTTCCATTTTTGCAAAATTAATCCACGTTGATACGCGGAATTGGTTTATGTGCGAGAGTTATACCAAGGATGTAATCAGAGGGCTATATATAGCCGTATTTGAGATATCCTTAGTGGACGACTAGCAAAATTAGGTAGGAATATTTCGAATATCATCTTCTTCAATGAAACGTATTACCCGCTTCACAAACATAGAAATTAATTTAATTGTTCAAAAACTTTAACTCCATAATGATGAGCGAACATTATTTTCTTGACATGTGGATGAGTGCAGGTTTTAGTGATACACTGCCAAACCTCAAACAAAAATCTACTAATTGGCCCAAGCTTCATCTGATTGAAAACTACTGACTATACTATACGATATCTATAGAATTGAAATTGCTCACATAACAAAGCTTCATTTCATTTGATTTCAGATGAAAACCCTTAAAGAAGTATCTTTCGTAAATCATTAGGAAGTAACATCTCACAATATTTGACATTTCAATCATGCCCTTAGGCACGCATAATATTAGGTGTAGTAAAAAGAAATCCATTATTTTTGCATTAAATTGAAAGTTTTATTTAGCATAGTTAGAATGATCCGATTTAGATCAAATATGCACAGTTTGTTCGATAACTTGTTGCCATTTTGAAGGTAATTTCATAATGCGACTCTCATAAAAACCCTCGTCCCTATTGGTAAAAAACTGGGACAGTCGATTTTCACAAGCTTCTCTTGAGGCGAATTTTTCACCAGCAAAATCATTCGCCATAGACCGGAACAGGTAGTAATCACTTGGTGTCAGGTCCGGACTATAAGGTGGATGCATAAGATCCTCCCAACCAAGCTCCCGGAGCTCCTGGCGAGTCACTATCGATGTTTGTGGCCTGTCGTTGTCCTGTTGATAGTACAGGTCCGAATTAACAGTTTAGCCGTAAAGGAGCAGCTCATAGTAGATGATTCCCTGCCAATCCCACCAAACACATAGCAAAATCTTCCTGACCGTCAATCCTGGCTTGGCCACCGTTTGCGCCGGCTCACAGCGATGGGACCTCGACCGTTTTCGCTTGACGTTGTCGTAAGTGACCCACTTTTCATCACCAGTAACCATCCACTTCAGAAATGGATTGATTTTGTTGCGATTCAGCAGCGATTTGCAGATGGAAATTCTGTCCATGCGGTTTTTTTGCGTTAACTCGTGTGGCACCCATACATCGAGCTTCTTTTTGTATCCAACCTTATTTAAATGGTTCCAAACGGTTTTTTGTGCAATGTTTAGCTCCTGGGCAATAGAAACAGTGCTTACATGATGGTCAGACTCGACGATTTCCATTATTTTATCGATACTTTCGACAATTGCCCTTCCAGAGCGTGGTGCATATTTGACATCAAAATTACTGGAACGGAATCGACGAAACCAAAATTGCACATGATTAGTTGTTACAGTATCAGGACCATAAATACTATTCACGTTTTCAGCCGTCTGGCTTGCGTTTTTGCCTTTATCGAAGAAAAATTGTAAAATATGGCGTATTTTCTCTTTACTGGTGTCCAACTTTGACGCGTGCTCAAACAATACTGAGTCAAACAATCACAAAACTGCCTGAAAAGTTTATTTAGTACGAAATCCTATCTTTCTGACGCCATCTAGCGTAACCCGATCGCACTTATACAATGCGAGATACAGATTACTAAATCTATCTACTGGAAAAGTAGTGGATTTCCTTTTACTACACTTAATATTTGATCAAAAGTATGACTTACTGTAGACATCGATAAACGCAGCAGCAACAACAGCATTCATTAAGAATGAACTTGATTTAATCGATTTTAATATTATTATTTTGTTTGTTCATCAATTGACGAAAAATATGTTTCAATTTCATAAATAAGTACAATATATTCAGATATACCATATATACTTGATGAGCAGCTTGAGGACAGCAGTACTGTTTCATATTAGTACATATTGTTATAGTATCACTGATCAAAGATATTAATCAATGATATAAAAATTATAAATTATAACTAAATACTAAGTCTTTTGCTCATACAATTAGAAACTTTTTATACTAATGAAATTGATTGGTAGATATAAAACCGCATTATAAATACATAAAAGTGCTCACCAACTATGAAACGGTGTAGAGGTAAATAAATAAACCTACAATTTTGATAGAATGTCTCACGAAGAACAATAAATATTTGAAACAAATTGGAAAGGGGATTAAGTTGAATTTGATCATTACAAATAAAAATATATCGGTAATAGCAAGTCTTGTGACATCACTTGGATCATTCATAAACATGATAAACACATTTTTAATTGTAATATATTGCAAAGAGCAAATTAAATTTTATATTTTTCTTAATTATTCAAAATTTTCCAGTAAAAATATATTATAGCACCACAAAGACGAAAATATAATTTATAGCGTAAGTATATATTTGCGATTTCAAAATAATATTGCATCTCTGACGCATTTTCATGACACACACTTCGGAAATAAAAGAAAATTGATTTATCATTCTGGGATAATATCAGCGCAATGGTATACGAACTTTCCGATGAGAGATTGCTCTTCAATAATTTTTAATATTCCAACACTAGAAAGTTCAAAATACGAGAAGAAAAGATAAAATGTCTTTCATATTTTTGCTCATTTGTTCGAGTACCAAAAAAATAAGCACCAATTTTTCAGTGAATTGGAAACGTATCGACTATGTTAACACTAGAACACAAAGTATGACAAAGTTTTCTTGTCGCGTAGCTACACTTGTAAAATTATTAGATTTATAATCATTTTTCAAGCATGCTTGGGAAATTGTTTACATTTTTATGTATAAAAGCGTTTACTACCCTGCAAAAATCGTTGGATCAGCGGAACAATTCACGTCTCTATACCAGCTAATTGTTACCCGATCATTACTGAGCGCTCTCTGCGTCTCACACGTACATTCGAGCGCGTAATAGCACAAAAGCAAAGGCATGATTCAGTGGCTGATGACTTCCGTTCACTTATGCGCATTAATCATTGTTATTCGTTCATTATTCGATTCTCAAAGCATACACTCTCACGGAATGAATTGTTTGAATGTGTGATAATGCCAAAAACTGATTTATATAATCCTCGATAAGTGCTCCATGGAGTAATACCTTGGCTACTCTGATATAATGCAGAGCTGGAGTATATGGTCCTAGGCCACATTTTTTTATATGCATTTTGGTTAATTTTGGAGTAATCCCCGACCCTTAGAGAGTACTTTTTACATACGTGCATGGAGAACTCGTGATTTTTGCAGGGTACAAGCAACCCTTAGAGAGTACTTTTTACATACGTGCATGGAGTACTCGTGATTTTTGCAGGGTACAAGCATTATTTCTTTATGCTTATACTTACTACATTCGTATGTACATATTTTCAAGAAGTATAAATATGTATAACATATATTTATCATTTCCTTAAAGGATTATTGAACTTTTTGACTCTTTATATCTTAGACTCAAAGAGTCAAAAGTATATCAAGTTCGTGCGACCGTTTGTAACACTCATAAGAAGAGGTGACATACATCTATGGAAATATAACTATATTATTGACCAGCATCATGATCTGAGTCGATCTGAATATGATAACTATCGTAATTAGAAAGCGAACGATTATTTTCAGCAACAAATGGACGAACTCGATAATGGGCGAAATCGGATGGAAATTACTCCTACCTCCCATACAAAATTATGTTCTCAACTGCATTGTGTGGTCAAACAAACTGTGGCTTTAAGACTGCTTTTCGGATATACGATTATGGTATATTTAACGGTATTACCGAATTTAAAATATCCAATTTTTTTTCTTTTTTTTAATTCAACAATACTGTACACTTAAAGAAAATATTTGGACACGTATTCAAGGTCATTACTTTTTCTTTGCTTTTAACCGATTAATTTTAAGCAAATAAATAATGATGAGACATTATAGATGTTAAACATTTTTACAGTTTGCTTTTATCTCTATGTGAACAAATTTAAATGCTGTGTTTTAAAATAAATCACTACCACATGCGACTCTAACTTTAAAGGCACGCGTCTAATAGTCTAATATAAAACAAAAAAATATAAATTAATCAAACCGTTTAATCAGTACCAAAAACAAATGCATTCATTTTTCTAACAATTGGACATTAGCCAATAGCAAATCTCTTTACTTTGTTTACTAAACAATCTCTCTCTAGTTGAGCGAGAGTGAGTGATGATGTGAAATAATGTCAAATACAAGAAATACAAAAAAATATTTAAAAAAATATAGAAAAATAAAAATAAACTTGCAACAATCAGTGAATGCATTTTGAGATTCGGATTTGTAGATTTTCAACTATTCGCACATTTTCGGTTAACGAATACTAACATTGCTCGACGAAAATGTATTAAAGTTAATTTAAATGACTAACTTTAATATTTTACCATATATCAAGGCGAATATGAATGTTTTTTAATATTATTTTTTTTATACACAAAATATGGAATTAAAATGGCTTTGGAAGAATTATCGTATTAATTGAAGAAATTAGAAAAGAAAATTAAAAAATTCATGTAAAAATAAATTTTATTTGAATACAAATAATATTAGAAAATAAATAGCTGATCGAATACTAAAAAAAATTAACCGGTTAACTGAAACCGATTTGGAAATCGCAAGATGATCAATACCAGCAATTGTGGCAACTACATATAAATACACATATATGGACATATGTACATAGGTGATAAAATGGTTGGGTGGTTCGTTTAAAATATCTTCAAAATTAAAAATATATTCATTATGGCTCATTAAATTTTATCTTCAAAGACAATGCAATGTATTTTTGTGAAACAGTACTAAGATTAATAAAAACAGTACCCTAGACAGACGGTTTTTGAACAATTACCTTGAGAATGTTCTAAGAATGTAAACAATTTTTTCTTTCGGCACCCAGTAAAAATTGGTAAAATTATGTTTTTCTTATAACATTAATTTGATGTCCGGTTTTAATGAATAATACAATATAAAGTTGTACCGGTAAAAAAAATCAGAAAATATAAGAAAAAATCATTTTGCCGTTTTTACAGGGTGCCGAAAAAAATTTGTTTACCGTCCTAGAACATTCTCAAGGTAAATATTTAGAAAGAATTGGAACAAATTGGACTTTTTTTCTCTATATATCGTGATACGGTCTACAGTGCTCTCCCTTACAGTGTAAGAACAAAATACGTTCATTTCTAGTGAAAAAAGAGAATTTAAGCATTTTGAAATAATATGCCGCAAAACTTTCAATAACTTGATCCCTGTCCATTTAAATACAATATATTGTATATACATTATGGTGGGTCAAATCGCACAATTTGACTGATTCGGGAGAAAATGGATAATTCCAAGCATTTTTTACAAAGAAGCAAAAAATTCCAGATTTACACCCTTTCAATGGCATAGCCAGGAGGGGATCAGGAGGATGAACTTGTTAAAAAAGAAAAATAATTACATATACTTAAAATTCATTCACTAAAATTTTTCTCTTATACATCTTTTTCATCCCCCTTGCCTAAATCCTGGCTACGCCACTGCACCCTTTACAGTTTTAGACTTTTTACTTTACAGTTTTTACGGCTTACGTTTTAATTTATAGTTTATAGAACCATTAAAATGCCTTTATTCCGTTTGGTAACCCCCCTATGAGGTAGAAATGTTGGGCTAAGAATTTTCGATGGAATCATTGGCGAAGAAAAATTGATGAGGGTGAATGAAATTACATTTGAAGGAAACGTTAGGGAGGAAAATTTAATGGAGAAGACCATGTACGGAATAAATATACGGGGTGGGTACTTAAGTTTGAAGTAAATGTTGGGGAAATTAATGGAGGTCGGTTATATATTACACCGCTCTATGCAGCTGCGGGATTGTTTGGCGATTTGTAAGTATTTTTGTAGAGGAGCTATACATGTTAAGTGTTAGGGGTAGGGTCATTCGTATTCTTCGCCAATCTATGGGCGATTCCTGAGAAGCTATTTCGTTCGGTAAATTTTTTTTTACCTATAGCCATGTCTTATGTTGGAGTTGCCGAAAACAACTTCCAAAATAAAGACCACTGAAAATGTAACCTGCCTTAAGTATTCACGTAGAATTAGCCAATACCGGATTAGAGCTTTGTCTTTTCAGCCATTTCAGCGTAACTTGTATGTGTAAGACAATGGAAAATGGGTTTGAAAAAAAACAAATTTTGTATTTCTGAAAAATGCTGCGAATCTGTAACCTCATGATAAATGAACATGAACACACAATGTCATTTTATACATATTTGTTTCGAAAGGCAACAAAAACAAACGACATTGAATATAGAAATTGAAATATGTGTATAGTACGAGTACATAAATAAATTGTCAGCGTCATATATGAATAATAAAATCAATCTGTACTCACACCCATATTTATTTCAATGAGACACTAGCTTAGTGACACACTGACACTATAAAATCGACAACATCATCATCATCGTTGTCGCACACAAATATTCATCGACTAGAGTATTAATGTGTGTGCTGAATGAATAAGTTATTGTAATTCAACTAATAATGTTCTCGCCATAATAATACATAACTATAAATGTGATATTGTAGATATCTATGTACATTAGAATGGTTCTTAATTCTATATAAATATGCAAATCATTCAATTCATGCAAATCTATTGAAATTAAAAGGTTCCTCCTGAAGATCCAAGATATTTTTCTTATTTAATTTTGTGGTTAAGGAAGTCGCACGTCAATTTGTCATACTATTTTCGAATTTTGTTTTAGAAATGTTTGAGGACCATTCTAATGTGAATACGTATACTAAGATGATGCCGGCTGGTGGGTAATTTCATATGAAATATAATATGTATTTACATATTTTTATTATAACAAGTTGTTCTATCATTATTATCCAATAGTGAAATGGCTTGATATTGAAAAGCTACTTTGCACACGTACAATTATAATTAATAAACAACAAAAACAAATAAGCGGAAAACTAATAACAATTTATAATAGTTAGTATTCAGATACAAGTTCAATGTGCATAGTAATACACATAAGATGTAGTCATTTTAATAGTACAGACATTTATAAATTTCTACTGGAAATTTCAAAACTCTATCGACTCGAACTTGCGCCTACTTAAAGGATCCTGTTCCTAATACTAAATTAAAATATAAATTCTTTCGATAATTCTACTCTTCACTGTACTTTACGCACATTATAAATGCAAATATTGCGTCAAAATTTCTTCATGCTCATAATTCGCCTCAGTAAATTCAATCTAATTTAATGATGCTAATGTTAATGATGAAAGATAGAAAGAAAAATTTGTATATAAACAAAATTCAAAAATAACAAATGACAAAATTATAGTCGATCTAGACCGATTCAGTCATGGTATAATAACGAAATTATGAGGGTGGGGTAGAGGAGGTTGGTCGTGAGTGTTTCTCCCAAGCCCAGAATATTTGACCAGTTTTTTGTAACAAATTTTTTTAATGAAAGCCAATCAACTTTCAAGCTAATTTTACCCGAAAGAAACAATTATTTACATATAGTTTGTTAAACTATATTTTATTGTTCATTCGTTTCATAAAATTTCTATCTCGGCCCAAGCGAAGTAACTTGACATGCATTTACTTCTACTTCTGACTTATGGATGTCTCACACTCATAGGAATATCATCGACTGGGTCAAAACTGTATCTTTCCTTCAATTTGTTGCAAACATCTGAACGAAATGAATATACTCACTCCCTTGAGTGTAGGGTGTAAACATGAGAAATCTGTATTTAAGAGAAATAGCCATTGTCAATGTTATGGCAACTACATATAATATTACGTATAATAATATAATATAAATTAAAGAAAAAACAAAAGACTCTCGAATTACTTTTGTTACTTTTCTTCAAATAATTATGGCATAGCGTATACGACGCACCCAGAATTTAATGAACAATTAAAAAAAAAACTCTGTGTAAAAATGTTTTGTAATATTTAGGCTTCATATGTGTGTGTGTGTGTGTGTGTGTGATATGTATTCACTCATACTTGTTTGATTACTATCGCCTTGGTGGACAATCGATAAGGACTAGTAGTCCACAAAAGCTTTTCTATCTGTCAATTAAAATTAAATAAAATTAAAGGTAAAATCACTAATTGAATGAATATTAAAAAGCAACAACAAATATACATGCTTAGACAAATATGTATATTATGTGGCTATATATAGTTACATTTTGATACATGCTCGCACTCCAAAAAATTGACATTGCGAGTGCTACGAATTTATCGAAAAATTGATTAACTATAATCATGGAAATTCTTGAATTATGGTAAGTACAATATTAAAAGTAGAAAGCGGTGGAAAACTAATCCACGAAGGGATTATATAATTGTTTCCATGAATAACAATCAACTCAATCGGCCATTGGATGTTGCTTGGTCTTGCTGTTGTTATTATTGCAATTGATTAATTAATTAAACGCACGACTGATGGAATGTGCTTATCAATTAGACATATGGTTATATAGATTATCTATATGTCGCCGCATTAATGTCTCAATTGAACCACACTTGAAGCGAATTACTTTTAGCATCAAAGTATGTAGGTATGCTAATATACAGTGACTAGTAAAAAGGCTCATGGAAAACAGAATTATTTTTTGTAAATTATTTTTTGGGAAAATGGTGCAGAAAATTTATTAAAAAAAAAAAAAACAAATATAGGCAAATATCATTAAATAGGTAGGTATACTAATATGGGCAAAATATACAGGGAAATTAGAACATAAATGGCGTTAATATTTCGATAGGGTCAAATGTATTTATTTTCAAGTTGGTACATAGTACTATTTCTGTCATCTGTATGAAATTTCAAGACATTGTCTCCATTATTTTCATGGGTGTCGTAGTTCAATGGTTAGTGCGTCGACCTACCGATCTGTAGGTCGTAGACTCAATTCCCGGCAGAAGCCCAACTTTAACATCGAAAAGATTTTTCTTTCGAAAGGCGCCCATCTGTCGGCAAGCAATTGGCAATTCTTTCGGAAGTAACAATTTCCCTTGAAAACGCTTCAAAAAGAGCTCTGTATCAAAGCTAAAAAAAATTGATGTCACAGGGGTTCTGCCGTTCGGAACCGGCTAATATAAGTAGGTCCCTTCTAATACGGTTCAACAATTAAACATGTACTAGAAGAGAAGCTCGGGCAAAGGGACCTTCGGGGCCCATAAGTGCCACATATTTATCTCCATTTTTTAAATAGTTATGCCTGCTTTTTGTGAACAAACAGAAGTGAATTTTTCGATTTTGACAAAATCTCAAATTATTCACCGAAGAAGTTTCATTAAAGTTTGTGCGCTGAATGAAATTTCTGCAGCTGAAACGTTAAGAGTGTTGCAAACGGCTTTCAGGGAACAGGCCCAAGTAACAGAAACGACTATCTGAATGGTATAAGTTGTTGAGACAGGATCGAGAAAGTCCTGGACGACCAATCACATTAACCGGTGAACAACACGTCAATCAAATCAAAGAATTGGTGCTCGAAAATTGTCGATTGAGATTTAGAGGCCTTACTGATATTATTGGAATATCGGAAGGATAAGTGAAGTGACATTTTGAAAGATCATTTGGGCCTGAGTTCGGCTTCCAAAACCACTAAATTTTTCGGAAATTTTTTAAAGTGTTTGAAACAATACTTTCGGACTATCAGGACAATTCCACATTATTACGGAAGATTAGTCTTGAATTTAGCTCCGTGTGACTCCGGAATATTCGTTAAACTCAGAAGACCGCTTCATGGACACTGTTTTGAGTCTTTAAATGAGATACAAGCTGAATCGAAGAATACATTGAACGCTATCTCATATTTAACAAATTGGCATAAATGTATTGTACTGACTGGGGACCACCTTGAAGGGGATGAAATTAATTTGATAGAATAAAGATTTTTTAAGTTATAACCAATATCCCGGTATTTTTTGCCAACAGTAAATAGTTTTTAATATTTGAAAGCGCGTCTACTTTTTTTTTAAGATATAACAACAGTTTTTATAACAAACTGCATAATTTCTCCTTTAAATTTAATGCATTTGCTACTCATGATTCCAAGAGAGTTTAGTTGATGCTCCATTAATTGACCGAAGAAAGTAGGTAACTCTCAAAGAAATGTAATTATTAAGGGCATACATAGGGAAATGAAAAATTGAACTTTTTATTTGAAATGGGCAGATTTTCGTCAGATTTTTTTTATAGTGTACAAGTTCTGAAAGTCATTAAGTACGATACCTATATCCAAAGATAAAACCATTGTATTGTTTATAATGTTTTTTTTTTTACTTCCTTAGAATTGTTATTAAGAAAATATTTGAACATTAGAAATTTCATTTGCTCAAAATTGGTCAAAGTTATAACCATTTAACGCTGAAGATTATGTTAATCTTAAGTGTTAGTTTACAAAAACCCATTTTTATGAAATTTCTCAATAAGGTGATAATTACAAAAACAATTTCACGAGATACTGTATATTTTAGAGCAATGTGTAGACTTTTTATTGTATTATAAAATATCTATAAAATGCATATGTATGTATGTCAACTACAGGAAATTATGATATCAATCAATTTAGTTATATAAGCGCCTGCTGTGAGCACGAGTCAAAAGAAAAAATTATAAATAATAATATTAATAACAATAATAATATGCAATATTGGATTAAAAAAAAGCAAAAGAAATGTCAATTACATTAACATATTGTCAACAACAGTGGCAATAGTACAAAATTAGCCATAAAATTACATAAGTGAACAACCAATAGCACACACACACCAGGGGCGGTATAAGTATCATTCTCATAGAAAAACAGTAAAATGAAATCAATGACAGAGTCACTCACCAAACGCAGTAACAGCAGAATTGAATAAAAAAATATGCTAACTCTAAAGTTGAAACAAAAATGCTTGTGAAAATCTGTGTCTTAGGATGATTATACATAACATATATGAGAAGAGGGTGTGTAGCTACATCTGATACATATGTGTGTTGGTATACATTTTAATAGTATTGCATTAGTTGCATACAAATTACATAGCAACATGTCCATGCTAGTGCATATACATGTATATAAACGATGCTAGGATACATTGTTGCCATTGCAGTAATTGATATCTTACTACTCGAGATAATGTGATAATGATGGTCTTGGTAATGGTAATGATGCAGTTTATAATGCTGAGTGAGTTACAAATGTAATTATATACAATTATAAATTCTTTTAAACAATTTCTTATTTAAATATATATGTATACTGATGTACAAAAAACGGAAAATATTATTTACGCTATATACGCTTACTGTGACAACATTATATCACACGCCCTTCTGTATGGAAGAGTCTCACACTTTACTTTCCACTTATGTCATTTGATAGTTTATTTTTATTTTACATTTTATGTCATTTTACATTTTATGTCCACGCATTTGCTGGTAAGTGAAAGTTTTCAAGGTCAACATTCATTTCTTCTGCTTGTTTTTTGTTATTATTACGGCTAAATTTGTAATGGTAAAGCGTATAACAAGTATAACAAGTACGTATGAGTAATCATCAATTATGAAATGAGCTGAATTTAGTGGCTTACAAATATCGCAGGCATCAATAAAAATGTTTAAAAAGTTTCTTGCCCATCTCAACGTATTAAAATACCTATTAGTCGCACTTTTTTTTCTCTCTAAACTATTTGTACTTTGTATGCCGACTAAAATGCACTAGTAGCAACACGCTTGCAAATGACGCTACTCTCTCCTATTTTTATAAATGACATTGGCACACGTTTTCAAAAGAATTTCATCGTATCATATTGGTGCCGGAACAATAAGCACAGCTAGACAGATGCCACATTGTATGCATGCAATAGCATTCTCACAATATTCTCACCAATACATACATTAGCGGTGGGAGCTGTGTCATTTGCATTTCTAGTAATCTGATTTAATTTATTCCGATAGTAATAGTTGACTTGTGATACAATTTTGCTAGTAAACTCAGGACAAGTGTTTTCATAATTTTCCATTCGAAAATGTAGTAAACGAACTAAATTCATTGTAGCGCGAAAAATTGCACTTAAATTGCAGGTGCTGTCATATTATCACACCGATACCAATCAACAGAAAATATATAGTCGCTCTACTCTTTGTCTGATGTTGCTCATATTGCTGTATTTGAGATGCAACTTACTCTCACACTCTCTCTCTCTCTCTCTTTGCATCTGTCCAAAAGACGCCTCTATGTCTTCACGCACGCACTCGTATGTCACATGTTATCGAATGATACATAGAGAAGGAGGCAAAGAGCAATAAGAACAATAAAACACGTCTCAAAGAAAATACTATGAGCGGATGGGTAGAAAAAAAGGTAAAAGACACTATAGTTAAAATGGAATACGGAAGAATCAAAGAAAATGAGCAAATATTTGCAATTAAAACAACAAAAAAAAAATGTTTTTATTTCGAATATGATTAAAATGCGCAAAATCATTGATTTTTTGTCGTCTTTCCTGCAAAGGTGAGTAAATCACATTACAAAGACAAAACTGACAAAACAATAAACTATTCGAAAAACTGTTATACCACGTAGGCATTTTAATTGATTTGATGTACTTGAGAAGCTAACACGAGAAGGAAGTCGGTATAAAAGAGGCGGCATAAATGTCATATACTCGGCACTTGTACGAATGCATGTTGTTGTTTGTTGCGCTTAGTAACGGATTTATATTGAATTATGACAGGGTGACCCCGACAATTGATTTGAACTTATACCAACACACCAAATACTTAGATGCCCAATGCCCAACAGTCATTACCATATTTCACTTGTCCTCATTGCACTTGCCTGCTGTTTATGCCTTTATGTAGGTCACATTGAAGTGAAGAATCAAATAGAAAAACAATAAAGCAATGTACTTACATATATTAGTAAAAATTGCAGGCAACAAGTAAAACGATTTTTACATAACTTAATGTTTGCTCATCTCAATTTTTCTAAACGAAATGCCGCAATGCTCACCTGCATTACCAGAGACTGCAATGATTGTATAAAAAAAAGCCACGTGTTACAGACATGAGACGTACAGAATGAACAACAAATTGTTTATTGTGCAAAATTGTAATTAAATACACATAGATGAGGTAAACAATAAGCAAGGAATAAATCAAATTGAAGAAATGTCAACTAGCAACATGTGAAAAAGTTAGGTACAGAGTGTTTTTCAAGAGGTGTAGTATTGCATATTGAGTTAGAAAAAATGAAAAATGAAAATTTTTTTTTATGGGTGGACATAAATGTACTAAGTTTACATTGTCGCTGAAATATGTTTTCAGGCATAAGGCCATCACTGGCGTGTCTGAGCAACAATTTTCGACTACTTTTTCGAGCATGTGACAGTTCGATTTTTTCCCGTTTTTGAAGAAATAAGACTGATTTTGAAAATAAACTTTCATAATTTACACATGCTGCTCGAGTGCAAAAGTTCAGTTATTCAAATGTATCGTATTGCAGAAATTTGTAAAATATCGTATCGTTGATAGTCTGCTGATAATATAGGTTGACATTGAAGTATTGAAAGCGACACGTATTAAGCAGTTGAGGAATCAATTTATATACGCCATTTTAAGATTTCATCTTTCATTTGAACAATCAATTCATTTGTTCTTTTTAAGCCATTTGAAGTTGACGACTCAATGTATTTTTTTTATTTAAAAAACCAATCTTTTTTTTGCAATACTAAAATTTATTATTTTGGGAAAGTTTATCAGCAACAGAAATTCATACAAAAATTGTGAGTATGTTAAAAAAATATGTTGCTTTATTTCCAACTGTGTATAGATGAGCTTGAGAGTTTAAACGTTGTCGTAAAAGCATTGACGATGAACCACGTAGTGGACGTTTAATTTGATTGATCACCCACCGTATTCAACAGATTTTGCTTCCAGCGACTACTACTTCTTCAGAAACTTGAAACAATTCCTTCGTGGAAAGCGTTTATTGTCGAATGAAAAATGGATTGCAGCCGTGAAATAGTATTTTGCAGAGCTTCCGGAAATCGTTGCAAAGATGGTATAAAATTATTCGAGGATCATTGGAATAAGTGTATTGAAGTTGAGGGGGATTATACTGAATAAAAAAAATTATTTCTTTTAAAAATGTACATTCCTTCATTTTTGCTTACAAAGCTTTTCAATTAACCTGTAGAATTCTACGATACGTTATGATATTTGACATTTGTTTAGCCATTTTCGGGATTTCTTTTCATATTTTTCAATGCGTATTTATGAAAAAATAGAAACATATTTGGAAAATTTAAATCTCTTCTCACAAGAAATAGTTTTAAGTATTCAAAAAACTGTATACTGTACACAGAGAAAAATATGCAACATGAAACTTAACGGATTGTCATCTTAATTTTGTTTGTAGGGGAAGAGTAAAATGCAAGACAGATGTGAAAAATGTGAAAAATCTTTATATTTTTTTTATTTTTATTTTCAATTGATTTGGTTTTAGTACACATCTAGCTGACCGTCATACAAATTGGTATTTAGAACGGTTGTGCTATCGTTGACTTTAGAGATCGTGGATTAAAATCTCGCCGCGAATCACTTTTATTTATTATTTTTTTTTTAATTTTAGAATTTTTAGTCAATTTCGGTAATTGCTATCAACACTATTACGATTCGTTAGTGGGATTGGTTAAATGAATTTGAAGTTTTTGAAAAATAAAATTATGAATATGAATATAAATGTAAACTATCATAATATCATAGTTTCTGCGTAGTGTAAAAAAAGGTCTTAAAAAAACACACTGTATAAAATAATGCTGTATTTGTAGATTTATGAGACACAACCGAAAAGCCGTTAACAAGCTTTAGGTGTAAACGACCGGTTTTTTCCCTTTCGATGTGCTCAAAATTAAAATAAATAAAAATAGTTGGAAACATTCATCCCCTTTTCACAAGTGAAATGAATATTTCTGGAAGACAATAAACGAATGAGAATAAGAAATTGAGATGAAAAGGAGGAAAAAACCAGAAATAAGATTGTGCTAGGAAGCTTTCAAACATGATATATTTGTCATCTCCATCATTTTATCTTTTAAGGAAGAATAGTGGCGACCAACAATGGCAACACAAAACTTTACCAATGTTAGAATAAATGCCGGGAATGAATAAAATTTCCATAAACGACAATAACAAAATATTTGTGCATGTACATTTATATACACACATCGTGCACAAGTTCCATCACTATGTTTCGAGAGAGAGAGAGAGAGCGTGACAGAGCGAAAAATGAAGCAATTATTATTTTGGGTGGCCCAATGCCAACAACAATAGCAACACAAATTGGCATCAGCTGTCAAAATTGAAAACAATTCATGTATCTCTCAGTCCACCTCTCTCTCTCTCTCTCAGTGTCATTCGCTCTTTGCTTGTACTCTCATTGTATGGGGTTGGTTACATTATATTTATGTATTCATATGAATGTATGTGCTTGTGCATTGTGCTTTATGCTCTTTTAAGCGTTGTAAACGAGAATGTCAGTCAGCAACAAAGCATCACATATACATACGTACCTACATATTCAAATGTGCAATACCTACACAGAAAACATACGTATTGTATACAAGTAAACGACGATAATTATGACGATAAAGCACAAGAAGTAGTAGAATTTTGTATAAAGTTGTTTTTTTTTCTGTATTTATTTTATTCTCATGTGTGTATAACAGTTTTCATGCAAACAAATTGCTATGAAGAGCATTTTCATTTCATTTTGCTAACGATACACAGCAGTCACAACGGGCCAGAAAGGAGTAAAGCACGTACATACGACGTACGTACTCATACATTCATATATAATATACATTTATAAAAAATTATATATATTTTTTGGTATTACAAAGTGTGTTAAATATTAATTGAAAAATTAAAAAAGAAAATCAAAACTTCTATATACGTAAATATTAGGTGAGGTGGGGAGGGGGCGCAAAAATGAATAAAATAAAAATAAAAACACCGTGCTAAATATGCTTATACACAATAAAACATAGCGAAAATGACGACGACGACGACGACCACTACAGACTGACAGCAGCAGCAGCACCACCATCAGAAATAAAAGAAACTAGTGGCACAAAACTCTAGAAATTTACTCCAACATATAGTGGAATATTATTTCAACACCATATCGGCCAAATAAAGCCTTATGTTTTGCTTTTTCTGCATTTTATGGTGAATAATTTTCATTTGATTTTGACAACTTTTTTTTTACGTATTTTTATATTCACTTTTTACAACGCACAAACACATGATGGACGGCGAACTTGATTTAGTTCTTCTTCTTCTTCTTTATTGTTTGTTTTAATTTTTTTTTGTTTTTTTTTTTTTTTTTTGTGATGAAAACATTTATCGATCATTCGTTGTACAACAAAAACGGACAGTCAGTCGGTCGGTCGGTCGGTTGGTCGGTTGTTTCGTTTAGTTAGATGAAATTGTAGGGAAATCTAAAAAAGCCTGCATATACAAACGCACACACATCTTAACACCACCACCTACCCCAAAAGGCGTGTAGCAAGCAAATAAAAAAAAAAAAACGAAGCAAGATAATTGGAGTACAGCAAGTAATAATAATAAAAGAAAATTGCTAGTGCAAAAATATTTGAAAATTCTTGTCGAAAAATGCTCATGTGTATGTGAATAAAATCCTTTTGTGTTTTGTCATCAAGAATATGACCCCATTAAAAAATTTAAAAAAATTAAAAAAAAAAATTATTCCTTCAATATCACAGCCAAGCACGTTCGAGACTACAAGGAAATCTGCAGTAGCACGCGCTCTCTACCCAAGAAACAACATTCTGTTGTAAACGTATATATATATATATATATATATATATATATATATATATATATATATATATATATATATATATATATATATATATATATATATATATATATATATATATATATATATATATATATATATATATATATATATATATATATATATATATATATATATATATATATATATATATATATATATATATATATATATATATATATATATATTGTTTTTTCAAGATTTTCATTTTATTTTGAATATATATATATATATTTTGTAGTATACCAAATAAAAACATATGTGCATAAACACATACATATTGATGTATATTACGGAGAGACGACTGTGCAACCTCCTCATCATCATGTGCTGCAGAGTAGCAACAGTATTCGGTTGTGTAGTCGTCGCCCAGCAGTAAAACAAAGCAAATTAAAAAAAAAACCAAAAACTAAATTTTTGCCAACGTAATTTTATAAATGCAGCAAAAAAAAATGCAATATAATTTTTCTTTTTCATTTTAGTAACATAAAATTGTATGAATGTGCATTGATGAGAAATTAAATACTTCATAAAAATAAAAGACAACAAATAAACACGCGCTCACACAAACACACACACACGCACACACACACATACCAAGTGGTAGAATATGAGCAGCAGCAGCAATAATGTGTGACTACGCTATGTCATGTGTATTACAACCCTCCAAACCATGTACTTAAAGTGTTTCTGTGTGTTGCAGTAGGAAATTATTAAAATACAAACAACACCAACAGCCATTAGCAACAGTAATTTAAAGCAATAAACCTCAAATAAACCTCTTTTCATAGAATATGTCAAATAAAATATAAATCAACTTGATCAATTTCTTAAGCACAAACCTATAGCAGTACTGAATAACTTATATAAATAACAAAAACAACAACAACAATAATTGAGAATGAAACGATAACAACAATAAAACAAATGTGAATAAAATATTGTGATTTATAAAAATAATAACAAATACATACATATATATATATATATATATATTACATCATTTCAATTGGGCAACCAAAATTCCACGACCATTTATCCAAAGTACCTTCTACCAATTTTATCAATTTTTCTCATTTTATATATAAAATATATAAAAAAAAAAATTGTTTGATAAAATTTATTTATTCATTTATATGTCATTGCATAAACGCCCATTTAATTGTTGATCAATACATCAAATTCGAATGAAATGAGCATGGAATTATAGTACGAGAATACAAACAATCAATCGACTCGATAAAGCAACAACAACAATTATAATTATCAAGTATTATCGCAAGCTTAAACTATTGACTAGCGGGTCTAGTAATAGTGGAGAAATAATTGAATATAAATTGTGGCAAAAATACACACAGAGAGAGAGAGAGGGAGAGAAATCATCAACCAAAAAGAAACGATTGAGAGTTATATGTGTAAACAACAACAAGAACATTTAAACAATAGTTTGAAATAACAACAATTACGACACTTTATCATCAGAAACTCAAACTTGCTTGTGTTATAATTTTGTGCGCTCGCTCACCCGCTCTCTCCCACAAGAATCACACCAAAAGATACTACTCATCTCTCTCGCGCGAGTGTGTGTATTTGCAAGTGTGCGTGTTGTTAGTCAATTGCGATAAACTTTAAATTGTTGAAGAATTCAAAATTCAATTGAACTGTGTGCGAACAATACAATTGACCAATCGTCAATTGGTCGTCATCATTTGTCGTTGTAAACCAACGGCTGTCAGTCGTTGTGAGACTCCTTCGCAATTAATATTTGGTGAAAATAATCCGCAAAATTAAATAGTCAAAGAAAGGAATAGTGAAAGGACCGCGTCCGTGTCGCGGTCAATTTAACACAAGTCACGTTGTTCACACGGTTTAGCGTGCATCGCCCCTCCTTAGCAATCCACTGTTACCATATGATATATCCCCTGCGGCTCCTTGCAAGTGCAGTACTGTGGTTGTCTCGTAGGAATACGTAAAATAGTATTGAGTGAGTGGAGCTACTTAGATAGTGAAATCGTGAATAGGAAAAACATAAAATGGGTGATGCAGCAGCAGCAGCAGCAGGAGTGACAACCGGTTCCGGCACGCGCCTACGTAAATTCGATCGTACAGACAGTGAGTTGGCTTGCGAAGAAGCTGCTCGCCTTACAGCCGATGGTGGTGGCACAATCAGCCCCGAAGATGACGACGATGAATTGAGCAGTGATTATGGCGAATTGCCACCACCGCCGGACGGTGGCTACGGTTGGGTCATATGTTTTGCCTCGTTCATGTGCAACATGATTGTCGACGGCATCGCGTACACATTTGGCATATTCCTCACCGAATTCGTTGATTACTTTGGCGAGGGTAAGGGCAAGGTAGCCTGGGTGGGTTCATTACTGAGTGGCGTTTACTTGGCAGCTGGACCCATTGTTTCGGCGTTGGCGAATAAATACGGTTGTCGCACGGTGTGTATCATCGGCAGTATAGTTGGTTGTGCCGCTTTTGTACTCAGCACGCTAGCCACCTCCGTGAATATGCTAATGGTGACTTATGGTGTGATTGGTGGTTTCGGCTTCGGCATGATTTATTTACCCGCTGTCGTTGCGGTCGGTTATTATTTTGAGACGAAACGCTCACTCGCTACGGGCATTGCTGTGTGCGGCTCCGGTTTTGGTACGTTCGCATTCGCACCGCTTGCCACATACCTGCTGCAACAGTACGGCTGGAAGAATGCATTGCTCATATTTGCCGGTCTGATCTTAAATTGTGCCATTTTCGGTGCCATGATGCGCCCGCTCACCTATCCGAAGAAGAAGAAAGTGAAACCATTGATGCAGCGCATGTACGAAGAAAAGCAATTACAATTGGAGCGTGGCTCTATTGCCGGTTCGTTTATGGTACAATTGCCCGACGGCACGATGGGGCGTAAAATGAAAATGCCTCTTAATGCCGATCCTGGTGTGCATTCCAGTCTCAATTTGGAACTGTTGGCACAGCAGAGCGGCGGCGTTGGTCTCAGCGGCTCAACATTACATCCGGTCTCAACATTGCCGACGATTACCGAAGCGAAGGTAATCGATCAGCAGAATGGCAATCAAAGTCCGCCCACAGTAGATAGCAACGGTCAATTAGATGTCAAACGCACCGCTGGTAGACGTTCGCATCGCAATTCGGAAACCGATACCAGCCCGTATAACTCGTCAGATGTGATGACACGAAATGCATCACAGCCCGCCTTTAGCGCCGATCATCAAAGTCTTCCAAAGAACGGCTCGGTGCCGTCGTTCGGTCGTGTACGCAAAACCTCAGCCAGTGAACGATTCCAGCCATCGCTTGCCGCCATAAGGGCATCATCACGTGGTGATCTCGATAGCAATGGAGTGGAGATGGGTTTCACCGCCTCCAAAATGTCTCTGTCACAGCGTCAGGATAGTGGTAAAATGGTGCGCCCAATGTCACGCAAGGATATCTTCTATTCGGGCTCCGTTACCAATCTGCCTCAGTATCAATCGCAAAAATCGCTAACAAACTATCGCAATTCGGTGTTGTCGCTGACCAAGTACGAGAAGAGCATGCAAAGCGTACGTGTGCATGATCCACTGGCCGAAGCGGAAAAGGAACGCGATCAATACGACCTGTGTCCATGTCTAGCTATACCCGATTCCGTCAAATCCGTTTTCAATACAATGTTAGATGTCAGTCTGCTAAAGGATCCCGTCTTCATGCTAATCGGCATCTCAAACGTATTCGGTATGGCCGGTCTGTATGTGCCATTCGTGTATTTGGTCGACGCGGCAAAAAAGAGCGGCATCGAAGACAACTCCGCATCGCTTTTGCTCTCAATTATCGGCATCACCAATACATTTGGCCGCGTAGTTTGCGGCTACGTTGCTGATTTCCCGCGAGTCGATTCGCTCTTTTTGAACAATATATGCTTGCTGATTTCAACGGTTGCCGTCACACTGACACCCCTATGCACTTCGTTCGGTGCCTATGTGACCATGTCCATCTTCTTCGGCCTCGCCGTTTCGGGCTACATCTCACTAACGTCAATTATACTCGTCGATCTACTGGGTCTGGATAAGCTGACAAATGCCTTCGGTTTGCTAATTCTTTTCAGAGGTTTTGCAGCCATCATTGGTTCGCCACTTGCGGGTGCCGTTTACGATGCAACACAAACATACGATTTGCCATTTTATATGGCTGGCGCATTATTTGCTGTGTCAACGATAACGAGTTTCTTGGCGCCATGCCTTAAACGCTGCACAACAACAGATGATGTACCAATACAAGTGGAGGAGGCATTAACGCCCATCGACGAGGAGCAGGGCGAAGAAATCGAAGATGAGGAAGATCAACCGATAACAATTGTACCGAAAATTATTAAGACATTGCCTAGTCCACAGCATGAGGACACGAAAATGAGATTTCCCAATGAAACGACAACGATAAAATCACCACCAACAGATGCCGAATCGAAAATGTAATCGCTCTAATGGTACGTATAATATGGCGTAGGATGATCCCAAAAGATAATCGTGATAAAGTCGTGCTGATGTTATGACAATTAAAAATAGAAAAAAACGGGATTTTACAACTACATACATATATAGAAATATGATTAATTTGCCTGCATGCAGCGCCGTTTATATAACCAAACGCGATATTTTATTCTATTTTAATTTGTTTTCTTTTCCAAGTATGTAATTTATACAAATAAAAAATTAATTAATTATTTAATTAATTGAAATGATAATATAACGCATAAAATTAACTGCAATTTTAAGCTAAATAAACACATACACACACACACAAATACATTTATATCTGCATACATGCGCTAGCTTTATACTCGTAGCTATTAAAAGGAGAGGAAAACAAAACACCTAGCTTAGCGAAGATAAAAGATAGATTGTAATTGATTACTAATACATATGTACAGTGGGTTAAAGAAAAATCTTATGTACGAAAAGGAAAATAAACAAACCAAAACTGAGATACCAAAATTAAATTTTGTTAAAATTTATGTATGTATAATTTTAATTATGATTTGCAATTAGTTCTTCATGGGAAAAAAATTATTCGTTGTAAGTAACTATTTACATTCAGCATTATTTGTTATTCATAATTTTTATTTTTGGTAATTGTAAAACGTAATATTATGTATTTTTAGAAATTGGAAAATATATTTTTTGTTTTGTTCTCCTTTCAAAATTACCAAAACACAACAAAAACCACAAAAAAAAGTATTGTTTATTCGTTAATTTCTTAATATTTTGTTCTCGTTATTATACATAGGTATAGGTACATATATAGGTAATATATATGCATACTAAATATTTGTACATTTGTCTAATAAAATGCATATAGTTTGTTTAAAATGATGCAAAGCGTTATACAAAACACAAACATGTGAAAGCACTGTTATTAACTGTGGTTAAGTGAAAATGTATGTAAAACGGCTCAATGGAGAGACCGAAAATAAGTAAATTTTTAATAATAAAAAACAATAAATAAATAATAAAATATACAAATTGTTAAAATAAAAACGAAAACGATTGTTTTTTCCTCTCTACCAACTAACTCTATTCCTTTATGCACTAATTTAATTGGCTTCATTTGAAAATAACAAATAATAGTAATAAATAATTAAATAAAGTTGTATCATTTTGCTCAAGTGTGAATGGAAATTTTGTTTGTTTTGTCAAAATGCTTATGAGAGAGACACACACACAGTTTTAATAAATTATTTTTTACGAAATATTTTAAACTTTGGAAATATTATTTCCTAGTAAAAATACAATATTATGTGTTTTAATAAAATTAAACAAATTCACTGTTGTTTTTTTTTTTTTGAAAGTATAAAACGAAAGTATAGCACGATTGAATGACAAGATAAAGAAATATTTATTCGTTTAGAATAAAAATGTTTTATTGTAATTTGCATATTTTTTTTTTGTCATCACTTTTACAAATATAATAAATTTTTACTTTTATATTTCTTTGTTTGTTTTGCAATTTTACTTCATTAAAAACTACATTTTTGTAAAAAAGAAAAAAAACTATAAATTATCTATTGATTTAAAGTAAATAAAAGAACACAAAAAAAAGAAAAAAAAAACTAAAACGAATGTTATCGTAAAACATACGCGTAATAAGAAATAAATGTTTAAAAGATGATATAATTTGCGCCATATATTAAAAATTTAAACGATAAAGAGTTGTTTCATTGTTTCAAGTAAACAAAAGGTAAGAGATTTGGGCAAACGACATCTACTTAATAATTACCCATGTTTTGTTCGACACTCGCACCGTTAAATATATACCCAAACAACAACAAAGGTGCTAACTTTAGCGAGTATAATTACAGAAGCGAATAATGAACTTAGCGTGTATGCTAAGTTCAGTGATGCCAATTATTTCCATTTGTTCTACTGTACAAGGATGGCTGACTTCTTCACAAGCAGTAATATAACAGGCTCGAAATAACAGTTATTATGTTAAACATTAGCATCCAAAAGAATACCATATTAAGTTAAAAAAACTCTTATACTCAGTTACAAATAAACATAGAAAAACAATATATCTATAGACCAAATTTCCACCATATTTCATCTCCAATGTTGATTTTAAGAAAAGAAAGAAACCTAAAGGAGTTCAATCAAGATCGTATTATCAGCCATCTTGGAGGTGCGATTTAGACTCGTTATAAGTTTCTTTGTATGGTGCCTAAAGTGCCTAAGGTCAAAGGCGAATATCGTGCGAACCACTCGTGAGGCAGAGCCAAAACGATATAAATTAGAAGGATTACTACGAGACGTATTATTTTTCATACACTAAATTTGGAATGGTTACTTTCTTATATTTCGAAAGATGCACTTTTTGAGAAAAAAAAAATTCAAGTATTTTTCTGAAAACTAATTTTTTGAAGTCCGTGAACACGATCCTGCAAAATCTACTCGACCGATTCTTTTCAAACTCGAAACATACTTTCTTGGTATAAAATGCCTCCCTTTCCCATTATTTACATTTGTCTATTTTTATATTAAGGTCACCTAAAAAATAGCGGAATATTTAGCGCGAAATCGCGTTTTTTACATGAGGGGGAAGACCACTTTGACGGTTTGAAAAAATCTAATTTTTTTTTTGCTTGAAATGTTGTATGAGGTGTGTATTTTAATGTAGTATGCATCTTTAATGCCGGTGCCGTAGCTCAGTGGTTAGTGTGTTCGCCTTCTGATCTGTAGGTCGTGGTTCAATCCCCGGCTGCTGCATAACAACTTTAATATCGATAAGATTTTTCTTTCGAATGGTACCCACCTTTCGGCAAGCAATTGGCAATTCTTCCTACAGTAACAACTTGCCATGAAAAAGCTTCTTAAAGAACTCTGTGACAAAGCTCAGAAAAAGTGATGTCACAAGTGTTCTGCCGTTCGGAACCGGCTAAAATAAGTAGGTCCCTTCTAATACTGTCCAAATTTAAGACGCACAACAGTAATGGAAGAGAAGCTCGGCCAATGAGCCCTTTGGGGCTTTAAGTGCCACATATTTATTTTTTTTTTATGCATCTTTAGTCCGCCAGAAACATTTAAACGAGGTAACGAGGCGATTTTTTAAAAAATTTCCCGGGGCACTGAGCGAGTTTCTAAAACTTCAAACGCGTTTATCTCGAAACGACATTTTGTAAACTGGTGGGACATATCACGCTTGCAATTTTCAACCGATTTTGATGAAACCTTGCAAAATTATCGAGAATTTAATTCTGCATCGAAATACTGGATGGGATTTTTGATATTTTATAATTTGGATTTTTAAAGCACGATTTTGAGGCAAATTTTATCTAACTTTTGTTCCAGATTCACTTTCCAAGGGTCCAGATGTCCAACCGATGGGGAAAACCGGGCTGGAAGGGGCTACGCGACCTGGTGCAGCGTGTACAGGGAGCCCGAGATCCAAGCAAAAAAAAATTGACATTTATTGTAAAAAAGATAACAAATAAAATCATATAAAACATTTTATCATTGCAAGTTGTGTTTTAATGCTGAAAAAAAATTCCGAAAATACTTTATTTTCCGACAGCTCAAGGTGGTCTTCCCCCTGTTAAAAAACGAAAATGATAACTCAACAACGACGGGAGGGTGAGAATTAACTCATAACTTAAGTACATTTAACAAAATTTTTGATTTTAGATAATTCTACGCCGAGTTATCGTGTTCACCGAACAACGTATTTTTCAAAAGGCGTTTTGGGAAATGCTCTGTCACCGGCTTATTTTTCAATATTCAATTACGAAAAGTTAACTAAATACTCTCTAGATGATGCTTTATAATTAAAAAAAAGTTTGAATAAATTTGCTTAAGCTGTATCTCCGTAAAAAATCTCCGTAAGAGATTCGTGCCAAAATAATCATCCGTACTTGAAAAGAAGACTGGCTTTTTTTTATTTTTTATTTAATTCCCAAACCTAGAAAATACTGCTAATGTAACCTCGTACATGCCAATTAGTCTGCTGCCTACCCTTTTTGAAAATCTATTAATGTTGAAATCACAAGCAATTAATGAAGCAAATTTGGATTTAGAGCAAAATATGGTTCGATAGCGATATCGAATCACACATTACAAAAACATTCGAAGAATATGTCTATTATATTGCACATAAATAATTTGGTTAATATACTGTACAAAATAAATGATCAAATACTTGAATTCTTCAGGTTAGTACGCATATATGGCGGTGCTTTAACGATTCAATGACCATTCATCAAGAAATAATGATTTATATTAGTAAGAGCAAACAGTGTTGGAAATATTGCTTTTATATATTTCTTTTATAATATCTGATATTTTTAGAATAAAAAAAAAAACATAAATGTTTAAAATTACCAATTATTTTAAAGTAAAATAAACAAAAATAAAGTTAAATATACTTTTGATGGCCTCATTTTTATTGCATTCCATACTCTTGTACTCTTGTATTATAGGTCAGGTTAGGTTATGTGGCTGCCCTCTCTCTGAGAAGACAGACTTAGACCAAAAAGGCCCATTGCGATACCATTGAGCTTCTCTTCCATTACTGTTGTGCATGTTAAATTTGGACAGTATTAGCCGGTTCCGATCGGCAGAACCCTTGTGACATCACTTTAACTTAGTTATGTCACAGAGCTCTTTTAAGAAGCAATTTGGCAAATTGTTACTGCCGGAGTATATAGCAAAAAATTATGCAAATCAAAGCATTCATTTTAAAACACCAAATGAACTTGAATTTCTTAATTTTCTCTCTACAAATATTTTATATAATTTTTACTTCTTTCTTGCATTTTAGTTGATATGTAACACATCGTTCAATAAGTCCCGAGACCAACCAAGAGATGGCACTACAAATAACATATTCTTATTATTTTTGGATAGTACCAACCTTGAGACAATATCTGTCAAAATTTCATGGAATTCATGCCAATAGTTGTCTATTTACAGGCATTTAAGTGATGCTACTTTTGTAAATTTATAAAAAATGGAACAATGTGAATTTCGTGTATTGATTAAACATTGCTTTTTAATGGGAAACAAAACATCATCCAAGCTCAGGAAAGGCTTTAGAGTGTTATCCGGATTTTGCCCCATCGAAAACAACCATTTGTCGGTGGTTTGTAGATTTCAAATGCGGTCGTATAGACACAAATGACGTTGAACGATCAGGTCCTCCAAATGAAGCTGTTACAGCAGAAAAGCATTATAAAGACAATGAAAATCGTGATGGAAAATCGAAAATTGAAATGCCGTAATATAGCTGACATCCTAAAGATATCAGCATTCACACCAGCATTCATAAAAATTTTTTCTATGAAAAGGAAAATGTAAAGAAATTTTAATCCATGAGATGGAAAATGGTGTAAACCATAAATGCGAATGGGATTTGAATTTATAAAATTTGTTCGAATATATCATTTCTTAATACTCTACTCTCCATAAATAAATATGTAATAATCATACTTTGTTTGCGTATAAAATAAAGTCCATCCATTTTGAAATTGAATTAACACAATTATTCAAAGAATTACAAAGCAAAATGCATTCAAAATATATGGCAATAATTTAAACAAATAAATATTTATACGAGTTACATATGTACAACAATGTACTTATATACAATATAAATTTCTTTGTCAAATAAGTTTTCATCGCACTTCTTTCCAGCAATATATGGCTTTGTTTGATTTGCATCTTGATTTTACTTGGTATAAAATGTATAATAACAAAATGTCAATGACTTTAAATTTATAAATAAATAAATAAAATAAATAAAACGTAAATAGTACATCATTGCAAATTCAACAATGTTCCGGTAAACATTCTCAATAGTTATATGTATCCGTACATGTTGGTATACATAAAATGTATATACGAACATGTATGTATACATCTTGATTTATGGACACACAATAATTATTGTGTGACCGAATTTGTATGCATAGTTTATATAATCTGCTGATTTTGTCATTCAGCTCAATTCAACTGATTAATTAATTTCTGATTTATTATTAGAACACCAACAACAACAAGAAAATACACGCACACTGAACTCTAAGCAATAGAAATGAAATAAAAGTCTAACCTATTCATACATATTTACATATAATAATTTTAAAATTATAACAAAGAAAATATAATACAGAAATCCATATGGCAATTGAAATCTTATCATTATTTGCTAGCTGATTATTGATAAAAGCTACGACTATTTAGAAACATATTATTTTAGAGAATGATTTCTACTGTATTTTACTCAATCTTTGTTAAAAGTCTTTCATTTTAAATAAATAACAATATTTATCGGAATGGCGATAAGCAATTGACTAGAACTACATGATGAATAAACGTATATGAAAAGCAAATATCATATCCCTATATATACATACATACAATTATATCGACATTTGTATGCTATTTGCGTCTAGAAAAGATAGACAAAAGTTTAATTTCTTCGATAAGGTTGAATGTTGTACTCGTATAAGTACACAATACAAAAGTTGCAAGTGCAAATAGTAGATAGTTGCTAACTAAATGGTAAATTACAAGTGTATACGTATATTATACTATGTAGTAGGGTGAGAAAGGGTACAGAGCAAAATTAATATTCTTGTTTTAAAGGAAATTGTATATAATTATTTTAGCGCCATTTTTTCTATTCGATTTATAGTACAAAATACAATACACACCCAGTGAGAAAATATATGTTGATGTGTATTTTAATACCTCCGATCGCTTGTCAAAATTATAGTTTTTTGTAGTCTAAGCATTAAGTAAATAAAACAGTGAAAGAATGAAGTAATTCTGCGTGCAAGTTCAAAGGCCACACGAATGAAAAGTTAACATGAAGTCATGCATTGTGTAACCATTACTTTTGGGCATGTGGCTGTATGTGTATAAATGCAAACGCAGTATATTGCTTTCATGCAGATCGTAGCCATTTTTATTAAAATACATTTTTGTATTAAATGTAGCAACAACTGCATTCAATACAAGTAGCATGTATACATGTAAATCATGTGATGTAACAATGGCGAACTTAAGCCAGCTATACTCGGATCACTCGTACATGCTTGTACATATACTACAATGGATTTGTGCACTTGTACACAACTTGTAAAATAGTCAACGAAAACATCATCATTTATGTGGGTCTGTCTTTTATGTCTCTATCATTACTACGTTGCCCTTGAGTATGTACAAAGTGTTACAATTTTTTCAAAACAATTGAAAATTGTCAGATATATCAAATATAAATGTAATTCTGTAAAAATAGCTACATGATAATTGAATTTCTTTTCTAAATACTTTTATAGCCTAGACAGACTGCAGCCTAATTCCGGATTACCGAGTTAATTCGAATTAACTCGGGCATTAACTGCAGCTAATCCGCATAAACTCTATGAGTTAATTCTCAAAATAAAAGAGGATTAGGGCAATTTGCAATGCAACACTGCTGAAAATTGTCTATTGTGAATTTTTCTCGATCCATTTTGCAAAATATTAGGTGTGTTCGCTAACAAAAAACTTTCAACAATTGTTAACAGTTTTCAACATGGAAAGCGTTGGCGAGCAAATAAATCCAGCTGTCAATTACGAACGGTGAATGTCAATTTACAAGTTTCTGATAGTTTTCAGTTCACGTACTTCTTGTAGATTTTCTCATATCGAGAGTGACAGATGACAGAAATTGATAGTGATAGTAATGTAAGTGAGCAGACCTAATAAAACAGCAATCAGCCGTTTAGTTAATCCGCAATACTGCCGTCTGTCAGGTTATTATTTTATTCGGATTAAGTGCGCCGGTAATCCGGAATTAGGCTGCCGTATGTCTAGGCTATTACAAATATTACAATTTTGGTCTGTAAGTTTTTTGCAACTCTGTCTTTCCCGTAATAGTTGTTTCACTTCGCTGTCATTCTCCCCCTTATTGCTAGCCTACATATGCTCCAGTGAGTCATGATGGTCTTTGATGTCAGAATGCGCGATTCTAGTGCTTTTATAATAGCCTGATTATCAGAGAGAATTCCAAGAGCTCATGTGGAGATTTCATTTTATCTGATTGAAAAGCGGACTATGTCTTGAACGACAATACAGTGAAGAGGCAATATAAAGGTTAATTCCTAGTGATTCTGGAGCCATCGGTAAACTCATATTCCTCCTATCAGATATATGAGTGATGAATATATTATTGAGCTTGGTTCATGGTTGACAGTTTAACTTCTTATCTATGATAAATCACAGAAAGTTGGCCTCTTCTTTAAGTTCGAGGCGTATATTGTTGAATATGAGATGTGAAAAAGTATCTTCCAGTGTCTCATCTGCTAAGCTCAGATATTGAGACTTGCATTATGTACCCTATAGTGTCCGGGAATCTGCCGGATGCAGTGAATCCTATACGCTATGACTTCTCAGACGCAGCAATACTCTCAAGGTATGTTGTCAAAATATAGACGATGTTTGTGAACTTATTAGTCATCTTTGCACTAATATTAGAGCACTCTTTGATTTACCCTTGTATGTATGTACAATGAATACATATATATTTTTGTGTCTTTAATAGTCTTTGAAATATTCACAACAACAACGTTGTATGCATGTGTAACACACATAAATTGTATTGTGAACGAAAAAAAAAATGTCCAAACTTTCATTTGAATGGTGCGGGTCAACTTTAACTTGAGACTTTAATGCATTTAAAAGTTGACCTATTTTAGCATGAGTATGCGTGCTACTTAATAGATTCATAACAATGTTCACACCCTGTTACTTAAGTGCTCTTTTGTATTTAATCGTAAAGCTAGCCTGTGAACAAAATGATTTTTTGTAGTAGAAAGTAGTACCGGCACCTTCTGAAGCTATCGTACGAACATATTTCATTAGAAAATAATCTACCTGGTTGATAGTGAATAGATATAGACTTACCCGCACATTGTTGCTGTTGCGGTAGAGGAGCTTGAGCTTGTGGTTCTATAGCAATTATACTTTGTGATTGCATTAGATGAAGTGACGCTGGTGGCGGAGGTGCTTGTTGCACCACCTGTGTCAAGCCATGATGTTGCACCAATTGCGGAGGTTCATTGGACATTTGCATTGGGCCCGTTGTAAGAATAGCACCAGCTGGTAGCATTTGTATAGGAGCACCAGTTTGGCCACCACACTCGGATAAGTCATCTTCGAGCTGTACGAGCACAATGTGTTAGAATAACGATAACATTCAACAAACATACAAAAAGTGTATTACATACCTGTTGCATATTTGCTGTTCCACCTTGTTGCATCATCTGCATTTGTCCCATTTGCGAATCATCGTAGATTTGCATAACGCCCATTTGTTGTTGCATCTCATAGATCGGATACGTTGGACTCAACATACTAGGCGTATCAGATGAGCCCAACGATGAATTGTTGTGATTCAGATCATCACTTCCAGCTGCCGCATGCATGTCTGCTGCGTTCATGGCGTATTCATCAGCATACATTTGTTGTGGATGCCAAATTTGTGGCATCATAGCGTCCGAATGTGAACGCTCATCGCCGCCCTGGCCATCATCAGGAGCACCGTGCACG
Organism: Megamerina dolium; assembly: GCA_963854835.1. Lineage (NCBI taxonomy): Eukaryota > Metazoa > Arthropoda > Insecta > Diptera > Megamerinidae > Megamerina > Megamerina dolium. The sequence continues at coordinate 29,774,366 of OY978528.1, read as the reverse complement.
TACTGATACTCGGCTGGGTTCATCATTGGCGGATAGAAGTAACCACCCATGTAATTGTACAGTGCCGGCTGTGTGTTGTAAATGGGCATGGGAGATACGTAGAATGGTGTACCCGTAGCCTGTTGAGCTGCTGCAGTCTGTGCTGGGTGTATGATTTGATTTTGTGGTGCAAAATAGGCCGGATATGGTGCGTACGAATAGGGCGGCGCAGTATGCGCATAATGCGGGTGCGGCGCATATGCAGTCGGTGGTGGTGGTCCACCGGCCGACATCAACTGATTATCCAGTTGTTGCTGTTGCTGTTGTTGCAATTGTTCTTGACTCTGTGACATCTGCTGTGGTGCCGGACTGCCCTCTGAAGTCGAATGACGTTGATTGGTGTACTCACCGCGACGTGAGCCACCACTACCACGACCACGTCCACGACGTGAACCACGACCACCACCACCACCTCCAGCAGATGCTGATGAATTCATACCGACTGTTGCGTTCGATGGTGCCAAAGCAACTGGCATTGCTTGCATTACTTGCGTTGTCTACAAGTAAATTCGAATAACGTAAGTTACATTTAGGCTACCTGCATGATTGAAGTACACTATGCCTTACCTGATCTGGTGGCAATTCGCCATGTATGTAATGTGGTGTACCTCCTGCTGGTATATAAGCGGGCACTGAGTGGGCCCAACCGTGCAAATTGACATTGGCAGTGACATTATTTACGTAAACGTTACTCGGAATGTGGGTCGATATCATAGGAGCAGTCGGGTACATGGAACCACCCTGATGCACACCTGGTGCAGCCATGTAGACAGCATTGGACGTATGCAACGGTTGGTTATAGATTGGTTGTTGATGCTGCTGTTGCACAGTGGCGGCAGCGACTGTCGCCGTAGTATTGTACGACTGCCCGGGAGCAATACCATTATTGTTTTGTTGTTGATGAATAGCTAACGTTTGCGTTTGAGAGTTGTTATTGTTATTTGACTGTGCCGTTGGTGTAGTCGTGTTTGAGCTCGCATTGGTGTTATTGTTGTTGTTGTTATTATTGTTATTATTGCTGTTAGTCGACTGTTGTGTGGTAACTGTTGCCGATGTCGTCGTATGTTGCGGCTGTTGAGCAACTGGCTGCGTATGCTGTGCCATTGTGATTAATATTGAAAGCTTGCTTGCTCGTCAAGCGGGCTTTCAAACGGCTTACAATCCTTTTTCAAAATACAGTTCTATTGCGTTTAATTTATACACCTGATATGAAACAGAATTCAATTCTGATATTCTTACTTGTGCCTCTATTCCAGACAAACAATCAAAACTGTGCAATTCTAAGTAATCGTACCATTGAGTGAAACTATGTAGAAAGTGGAATATAAGTACACTTATTGAATACATTGTTATTTAATTGTAGTTTTTATATGGACTACCTTATTTACATACAAATAATTATGAATTATTGCTAAAAGCCGGCATTGAGGTTCCCCAACCTGCGAAACAGAAGGCGAAGCCGCATCCAACACTCTTCAAATACAAAACAGAAGGAAAAACAAAAGTAAGTAGCATAGATAATGAATTCAATTCGATTTACTAGTTTAGCTTTGCCCGGTGTAATGTTGTCAACGACAGCCGCTTTACAAAAATATGCAAACTTACGCCAACCAAGCAAGTACTAGCATTAACTATGCTAACCATATGCGTGCGTGTATATGTAGGCACTACTACATACGAACGGGTTGGGCCGAGTGGTTTAGTCAGTTTCTTGAGAGCATTGAGGTTATTTCAGGTTCATGGAGCGAGCCGACAAGTCTCCTCAATATTTGCATAAAATCAGTTGACCACATTTAAAATATGTTTAATTTATGGCATTGCATTGCCATTAATTAAAACTTTCAAATTACAATGGTAAATTCACGGAATATAGAATATTTTTATGTTCGTGGTTGAGCAGTGCACATGTATGTAGCACATTATCGGTATCGCAGTGGTGCTGCATCGGATTACAAACAAAAATTCACAAACTCTGCGATTCTAAACTAGCTATACCACCTTACTATCATCATAAATCTGTAGACAATTATTGTTCAATAGTTCAATATAATGCTCTACTAAGAACAAACACATCTTACTAAACAGAATGAAAATAATGAAAATCTTTCTAGACAAATATAGATTTAAGATCAACAAAAATTGTACGTATAGGATTTTACTCACTTTTTCACAAGCGGTGTTTTTCTTTGTGGCGTGGACGTGTGGCTGAGACTGTGTGTGTGAGAATTTTTAGTCCATTACATTTACGTGCGGGCGTTTCATCAGCTTTACCACCATGTCGCTTGTTCTATTTGCGGTTACCAATTCTTCCACTGCTGCGACTTTATTAGGTGACACCGTACACTTTTATAATTTTGCCTCTTTTTTTTTTTAATTCTATTTGTTATTCCTTAAATTTTAGTAACGTTTTCTTTTACTGGGAATTTTGCACACTATTGCTTTGCACTTATTCGCTCCAATTAACACATAGTCCAACACAAATCAAGCAAATAATCCGCATGCAATATTTTCCCCCCTAGATGATTTTTCTATGGCGTACCAACCAGTGTCTTTTGTTTTTTATTTATTTTGAACTATTGGAACGACGATCGGAGGTAAATATTACAAAATTTCACAATGAACATTTCTAAATTAGGAAGCTGCTCCTACAATTTGAACTCCGTGTACAGATAACATAAAACCACGTATCACTCGTTGCAATTTGTCAATCGCATTTGTAGAAGACGTATGAAAAAAGAAAAAGGAATATTTTCTTTATGAACGAAAAACGTATTCACGTTGTGACTTGTCTTCGCTCCCGGACATTAGATTTTTAAGTGCGGCGAAATGTCTTACAACATTCCACACAAAAGAAAATAGAATACAACATGTAGCTGGCTCACTCACTCGCATACACTATGCCAGCGATGTGAAAGAGATGATTAAACTGGAAAGCGGCACAATTTAAAAATGGCGATATTACGTTTGATTGGGACTGAACACACCATATTATTGTATTCCAACTTACATCCTGCATATGCAAGCAATTCAAATTTACAAATTACTTAAAATGTAATCAAAACATGAGGTATCGGAAAATAAATAAAATGATATGAAACACGTAATGTGTTGAATCAAGTCAGTGTCCCGTAGCTTTGATCAAAGTTATAGTTTAGACAGACGGCTGCATTAATTTGGATTAAAAGTCTAAATTCAAATTAATTCGTGAATTATCCCCATTCAAATGCACATTACCTCTGGCATAAATGTACGAAATAAATATGAATTTATAGTGAATTTGGCTATTTCAATATGGTACTTTTATAATACTGGTACTGGCACACTGTAATACTGGTACTAGTAATACGTGAATTGATATTAAATGGAAAATAAACATTTGACGAAAGTGTGTTACTTTAACCATTTTAGGATAAAAAAACGAATAATAAATTAAAATTGCTTTCATTTCAAACAAAATGAGGTGTTGTAGCGAATATGTAATTATTTATTAGAGGTTACGCAATTACCGAATGTTGTATTTGCAATCGGATTTTAGAAAAACGTTTGTGGCAGCTGACGACTTGGTTCGTTTACTTTTTCTGCATTTATGGTCGGTGTGTCGGACACGTCATCTGCTGATTTGTGTTGACTTAAGCCAGAGGTCCATAAAATCCATTATCCGTCATACATTACGTTTTTTTACTGGCAGCTAAGTTCAAATACATTCGTTTGTATGAAATGCTCGGTAATCCTCAACTTTTGCCGTAGTGCCGAAGTCTGACAGCTAAGGATAATAGATAAACAACTGTTTTTTTTTAGTCAGTGACGTATTAATTGTGCTGCCTACTTCCGCCAATGCGTCGTTGTCAGTTAACGTATGCAACGTATGACGGATAGCGTATTCTGCGGATCGCTGGCTTATAGCATCGTGATATTTATCCGAATTTATGCACTAAGATACCACGGTATAGAAAAAGAGGAAGTGCAATATAAGAGAGTTCTCACGAGTATACGAAATGAAGTAAACAAAACAACAACAAACAAATATGGAAAGAGGAAGTAAAGATGAAAACAACAAACAAAACAGTTTGACACTACAAAGAAACAATTCCAGTATATAAATATTTATTGAACATTTAGTATGCAATATTGATGGATTTCTAAATATTTTGAAATCCATCAATATGGATCATTATCCAAAAATTTAGAATTATGAATCAATTATTATAGATCGAATTTGATCGAATTTGAGAAAAAAGTATGTGACAGGCAGTGACGTAACGCTTTTGAAATTTTTCGTTTTGTTTACATTTCATTCTTCTTTTACGTTTTAGTGGTGATTTGTTAGCGCTTCGACAATTGCAAATCACATTCTATTATGAAAACTATATTTTATAAACCCTTTTTTTGTTAATTTTCAACCAATTCTACTTATTATATTTTATAATAAATACCATTAATAATGGCACTCAATCACAGCACTTTTTTTGTTTTAATTCTTTATGCAATTTCACTTCATTTATGGCAAACAATCGTGGCGCCAAAAACGTGACGTCACAAGAAAATATTTTTCTGGATTAGTTACGTGATCTACTCTAATTGGTTCATGATGTTCAATCAATGCTGTTTCGATATGATTCAAAGAGATAAAGGTTACGAAAATGATGAAAGTGATGAATAACAGCTGACGAGGAAACGTCATCCGTGTATAAAAAGTTTGTTTACATTTTGAATTAAGTTCAAGTTATGTTTAGGGTTAACCAAAAGTAGTAAAAGCACAATAATAAAAAATTAATAAAACTTATTACATACATGTATTTAAAATTTTTTTCAATTCATTTAAATTATATTACAGCTTTAAAAAATAAAATAAATAAATAAATATGTGGCACTTAAAGCCCCAAAGGGCTCATTGGCCGAGCTTCTCTTCCATTACTGTTGTGCGTCTTAAATTTGGACAGTATAAGAAGCGACCTTCTTATTTTAGCCGGTTCCGAACGGCAGAACACTTGTGAAATCACTTTTTCTGAGCTTTGTCACAGAGTTCTTTAAGAAGCTTTTTCATGGCAAGTTGTTACTGTCGGAAGAATTGCCAATTGCTTGCCGACAGGTGGGAACCATTCGAAAGAAAAATCTTATCGATATTAAATTTGTTATGTATCAGCCGGAGATTGAATCACGTCCTACAGATCAGAAGGCGAACACACTAACCACTGAGTTACGGCACCCACATATTACAGCTTTTCCGCTTTATAAATAATACAAAGAAGGTATATTCACACAAGTTTTCGTATGGAAAATCAAACTTAACAAACTTTGCATCATATCGAGGCAAACAATTTGACACCTCTGTAGCAGCAATCACTTATTATTATTATTTTAGGGTTGTACAGCAATAACTTATAACCACCAAATAATCTAAACCGAAGAAATGAATACATTCATTGCCAGCCAAGTGTTGGTGTTATAACTACGGCATCATGGATATATTATTTTATATATTTCCTACTCATATAGCATATAGACTGATATGCACACTACTAATCAAACATCGTATTTTAACATTACTTTATGTTACCTTACATGTTGGCTAATCGGACTATAAAGGAAAACGGCCCTAATTGTATGAGTTTGACAGCAAAACATTGATAATGTTTATCCTATGGCACCATACTATAATAATGACGATCGAACAATTACAAAAGATTTCTCTTGGCTGCGCCTTATAATGTCAGTAAATGTTTCCTTATATTGATCGTAAAAATTTATGACCCGCTGTGTGACATCTGCCAAAAAACTACTCGTGCCGTAGCTTTCTGTGACCCTACTGATGGCATTTCGTTTTGTGACAGTCTGTTAGGCGGCGTTTATGTTGACGGTCTCGGTAACAATCACGTCACGCGTTGTTTTTGTTTTCAATGTAAAATGAACAAGTGAGAGCGAGAGCAAGAACGTAAGAACTGACCGAAAAAATCACAGGAGATTTGGCTATCGACACCATAAGAGGTTTTTACGCTCTCTTTAGGCTGATGACAGAGTGAGCGCTACAAGCGTTGCTATGATATGTCGCTACAACTTGCTACAAAACTCTGCTTGTGTTTACTTATGTGATCGCTCAAATGTTGTCAGAGTGAGAGCAGAGCTACAAAATAGTTTCAGTGTTTGGCCGCTATAAAGCTAGTAGTGAAATGATTTATAGCAGCGACATATTGAAGTGAGAAAGAGTAAAAACAGAGAGAGAGTTCAAATAAAAAATTTGATATGGACAATGTGTGGGTGCATGCGTGCGTTGTTTTTTAAACAGTTTTTCGCATTGCTTTTTATTTCTCTCTCTCTCAAAAACCACACAATGTAGCACACAATATAGCGCTTATGCTGCAACTAGCCACCGACGTAGCGTACGTACGTACCGCCCGTACGTAAGAACATACAAAATTGCATTGATTTTCTCCGCTCCGAGCAACGTCTACGTCACCGTCATACGGTGGTGAGTTTTCGTTAACACGACGTTCCCATAAGATAGGTCGTGTCAGCTGACACGTTCTACGTTTTTACGTCGGTGGCTAGTTGCAGCATTACTCTGACACGTCAAAGATTGATATAGCCATAGCGGCTGTAGCTTCAAGCATAGCAACGCCTGTAGCGCTCACTCTGTCATCAGCCTTACTCTACCAAAGCTTTCTTTTTGTATTGAGAGCAACAACAACTCGTGATTGCGATTCACTGTATAACATCGGCTTAAAAGGATGAAAGCGGAACACATGTAGTTTTTGTATCATGGACCTTCCCAAGCTACACAATTTTATTTGAAGTGGTGTAGGTCGTTTCGTCAGGAGTACAATTTGGAGTTACCGCACGAATTCCTTTTTTATACCCTGCATAATGCAATATGCATGGTATATTCATTTCGGTCAGATGTTTGTGTCCACTTGAAGGAATCTCCGGAGATATGGACATAGATATATATTCGTGATCAGCGTCGATTAAATTTTCGTTTTAACGATGTCCGTCCGTCCGTCCGTCCGTCTGTCTGTCACCTGGCTGGTTCGCACGATAACTTGAGTAAATATTGAGCTATTTCGATGAAATTCGGCATAAGTAATCTATGATCCAATTGTACGGAGGGGATTGATATTGGGCATGATCGGTCAATAACCACGCCCACACCAAGCATTCAAAGCGACTAACCTCGAAATTTTCAAAATCTTTAACTTGCTATAACTCACATAATATACGACTTGGGACAACAATATTTGGGACATAAACTTATATTATACTACTATATAACGTCGCCAAAAGTGGTTGAGCCACGCCTACTTTTTAGCGTAGCTCTCATACAAAGTGTCTGTACTTCTTTTAAATTGAAACAGCTGTAACTTCTACAATCTTCTGTCCAGAATAACCATAATTGACACTGAGATTAACATGGTAGTCGGAAATAATATGGCAGAAAATCAGTGTGCCACGCCCACTGCTTTTTGGGTCTCCCATACAAAGTTGCGGAAATTAAAAAAAATGTTACCGGTTATAACTTGCAAACTATTCAGCGTAGAATAACGAGATTTAAGGTGTGGATTAGTATTGTATGAGCAACTAGGCTCACAGAAAATGGGTGCACTACGCCCACTGTTTATCGTAGCCCCCATACAAATTTTAAATTGAAACAGCTGTAACTTCTACAATCTTCTGTCCAGAATAACCATAATTGACACTTAAATTAATATCGTAGTCGGCAAAAATCTGGCAGAAAATCAGTGTCCCACGCCCACTCCTTGGTGAGTCTCCCATACAAAGTCAAGGGAATTAAACTAAAAGTTTTAAGCTCCATAACTTACAAACCATTTAGCGTAGGACAACGAGATTTAAGGTATGGATTAGTATTGTACGAGCAACTAGGCTCACAAAAATGGGCGCACTAAGCCCACTGTTTATCGTAGCCCCCATACAAATTTTAAATTGAAACAGCTGTAACTTCGGCAATCTTTTGTCTAGAATAACCATAATTGACACTTAAATTAATATCGTAGTCGGCAAAAATCTGGCAGAAAATCAGTGTGCCACGCCCACTCCTTCATGAGTCTCCCATACAAAGTCGAGGGAATCAAACTAAAATTTTAAGCTCCATAGCTTACAAACCATTTAACCTAGCACAACGAGATTTAAGGTATGGATTAGTATTGTACGAGCAATTAGGCTCGCAGAAAATGGACGCGCCACGCCCACTGTTAATAGTAGCCGCCATACAAAATGACCGAAATTCTTTTAAATTGAAATAGCTGTAACTTCGGCAATCTCCTGCCTAAAATAACCATAATTGACACTTAGATTAATATCGTAGTCGGAAATAATCTGGCAGAAAATCAGTGTGCCACGCCCACTCCTTCATAGGTCTCCCATACAAAGTCGAGGGAATTAAACTAAAACTTTTAAGCTCCATAACTTACAAACCATTTAGAGTAGGACAACCAAATTTAAGGTGTGGATTGATATTGAAAAATTAATTAGATATACCAGAAAGAGATACGTCACGCCCACTTTTTATATATCTTCCGTATAAAGTCTCGGATTTATCTTAAACATTAAAACACCCATAACTTACTAATTAATACGCCTAGATCAACCCATTGCAACCTATGTAGTTTAGTATTATAGGCAGAAATTGATCCTCCAAAATTGGTGAGGTACGCCTGCTTCTTAATATAGGTCCTACACAAAGTAGTGGAAGAAAAGGATGGATATACGAGCAAACTTTTTATATATATCTCTACATATGCAGGGTATAATTTGGTCGGCCCCAGCCGACTGTAAGGAGATTTTTTTTACTGTATTCATTCCTCAATAGATCAATTCCATTAGTTTGACAGCAAACATTGACAATGATAAATTTAAGCATATACAATAATTTGATTAATTTTTGTATAAATTATAATTCAATTTAGTGTAACAATGAGTACACAGAATTCAGCGTACTTATAGTTTATAAGTATTAATTGGAAATAAGTAGTCAATTTGTTAACTTCATAGATGTAATTTCATTTAATGAAGGCGACGTGTAACAGCTAATTTACTAAATATTTCATATTTTATAAAAATTAAAAGCCACACACACATGCTTCGTTCTGCCTATAGTTGTCCAGAAAAACACCGTGAAAACAGTGAATGTTAGGATAAAAAAATACTCTAGAATTTGTGCATAACATTAAAAAGTAAAAAAAACTAAACAATTTTATTTTGAATATTAACTACAATTTTGATTGCGTTTTTCTATTAAAGAATTGCATTAATGCATTCAAAAATTCTTCCGAATAGAAACGTTTCATTAACTCATCCAATTCAATTTTATACGTCTTGTGGAGTGTATCACGTTCATGCATACGTAACAGTTTCTTTGAAACTAGCATTGAACCTGGCGGTAATTTCGACATTTCTTGTATTTCCGGCCAAATCACGGTCTGCAGTTCGCTAAGCTTGAAAATTCGCGAAACAAAGTTAGCACGAAACGCGTCATCGGCGGTTAGTTTTTGCGATAAAAGTAACATTTCGCTGGCACGCGAACGACCCATTAATAATGAAAACAAATAGGATGAACACGCCTCGGGTACAATGCCTAATTTGGTAAATGGAGTATAGAAGTAAGCCTGCAAGTCAAAACTATACTGTCGTTTATTGCACAAGTTATTTAATGCTATCACTTACAGTTTCAGAACACCAGACTACATCACATAGTGCCGATAATGTTGATCCAATACCTATGCACGGTCCGTTTACCAACGCTATCATCACTTTGGGACAATCAATCAGCGCACATATCAAATCATTCAACACTTCACGTGATTCTTTCAGTTGTTTATCGAAAGCATCGACCTTACGGGGCATCTCAAAGCGATTGCCGGCTGTAAAATATTCACCCACTCCAGTGAATACTATTATTGTTACCGATTCATCATTGGCTGCTGCTATGAGTGCTCCAGTGACTTCTCTATATGCTGTACGATTGATAGAATTCTTCTTTTGTGGATTATTGAATTTAATCACAAGAATTTTATCCAGCTTCTCCACTAAAACCTCCACGTTGCTATAAGACATATTGAAATTGACATAGGTATTTCGTATCGACGTCCATTTATATAGAAGTTAAGAGATAACATTTTACAACTTTGTAGTTTTGTTGTGTTCGATTTTAACCTAGTTTGTTTATTAAAAACAAAAAGAAAGAGAAAAACACTTTAGAGTAGAGTAAATAACAGAGTTGCTTTTTTTTGTAATATATAATTTTAAGGGCGATGTTATACTGGCAGTAACAATTTTGGTTTGTTGTATAGCGAAAATGCGGTTCAAGCGATTTAACTAATTAAATTTGTAACAAAATCAATACATTTTCGTTATTCGAAAAGTAAACAAACATGAAACAATATGGCGGATTTTATCATGTCGTGATCTCTAATTGGTTAAAAGAATAAAGAAACATGACATTGTTTGAACGTACGAATGTGTAGGAGTTCGAATACAAATTATTGGCAAACTGTTGGGATTTCAAGTATTCATTTGAGCAATGGGCGTGTTTCTTTATTCATTCCAAATGTACGGGATACTTTTTTCCGTTTACTTTTTCTTTAAACCTTCCGCATAGTACCGGATAATAATAATTTATTAATAACAAATAATTTTTCTGGCATGATGGGCAGTTCAAGTATCCTTATACATGTGTTGAAGACGGAAAGTAAAATAATTCCGACTATAAATTATGAAAAAGAAAGAGCTTAAATTAATTTGCTTTAAATAAAATTTCATAATTTCACCGAAATGTTAAATATTATATACAATATTGTACTAGTATGCCAAATGTGCAAATTTGTAACAAATTAAGAAATGATTATAAATAAAGAATATTTTTTGTATTGAATTATTGATGTAAAATTATTGAAGCCGCTAAACATTTTTAATTTGGGGGCTTCGAAATTGAAGTCTTTTAATGATTTTTGAAGATTAAGCGAAGGGTTTTAGCAGAAAATTTTAATGGCAATAGCAAAGTACAAGAATTGGTTTGGTTGGTTGTTTATCCGAAGTAGGAGACTGAATTTCAAAATAAGAAAATACTCGGATCGATAAGAATTGTCTCCTAATTTCGCTAAAGGTAATTGGAAGGATTTTACCTTAAGGAGTATCGAGCTTAAGCGAAAGAATGAATCGGAATAAAGCTGCAGAGTTCGTAAAAACTTCCCATTGAGGATTTATATTTCACTTCAGCTTCTGATTTTTCCACTAACAATGGAACTCACTGATGAAAAACGTAATCGAATAGACGAGAAAAGAGGAAATTGTATTTGTTTAAAGGGGCATTCTTTTTTCTTGTTTTTTCCTAAAAAGTTGAGTTTTTTAGATTAGTATGTTTTAAGTAATTGAAGCCACTTCAAGTAAAGAAGTATACAAAATCATAAAGTATTTATTTATTTATTTAATTATGACAGTCTTTTAAAACCTATAACACAGATAGTTACCACGTGTACATATGTTATTTATATAATTGTTACAGTCTGACAGTCTAACCAAGATTATTTCGTTTATTAAATCCACAGGATGGTTTAGAGAGGACCCAGTGGGATGAGGATAAGCTTCAGTGGTATCAAAATGGGCCTTTAAATGGCCTAAGTGCGTAGCAGGACAGCCACCCTACCTACCTACCTACCTACCTACAGTCTGACGACTTATATACTTATACATATGCATATTATACATTACAAAACTTATATTCAACAAAAATAATTATATTTTACACAAATGATCTTTGATTTAAATAACGTGTTGCACTCTCTAATATTAGCTTTATAATAAAGATCTTGTTCAAAATTTCTGTTTGGCAAAATGGGAGCTTGAAATAATTCCTATCTCTTGTTTGATAAGTGTGGGTATAACTACTATACTGAAAGTTATCACGAAGCTTCGTTCTTAATATTATAAATAAACTTCATTGTGTGGAAAAAAATTAACTGTTTAACATTTAATCATTTAAATCATTCAGGATTGACGAAATTGTGGTATCACATCGTGCATTAAGTACAGTGGACCCTGTACGAACGCTCCACTTAACGAACAAAACTTTTTGTTTAAAAACGTATAACGACCAGCGAAAAAGAACGAAAGCAAGCATGGGGTGTTTTATAAGTTTTAAAAAAAGTACTAGCGTCCATAATTGTGACTAAATGGGTAAATGATCAAACGAAACCTATATAACAGCAGAGGAGAAAGCAATGCCAAGCCACAAACCAATCAAATAGCTCTTTCATCTGCTTTTTTGTGCCAAAACCACTCCTCTTCTATTCAGAGAATCCACACACTTTCAAAAAGCATATTATCGACAAGAGTAGGCTAAGTGTAATATGGAGGTCCAACTGTAATCCTTAGGTAACACATAACGGTTTTACTTATTGGGTCAATAAAGTTTTTGCTCCGTCTATGATCAAATATTTCATTGAGATGGATTTTTCACTTCATGCCTTGCTTACTTTATTGACACAGCAAATGTCACCGCAGACGTATAATTAAAGTCAAAAAAATTAAATTTTAAATATAACTGATTCAATTGACATTAATAATAATAATGGTGTTTATAATTATAGTGAAGGTGACGAAATTAATTGACATAAAAGAACGGACAATAACCTGTAATGACGTCTACCAGGATATTCACGATAAGTGAATTGGATGGATTGGATTCCAATTGATAAAAGTAGTATTTATACCAAATTCCGTAAAGTATCTAACATATAACCGAAGTTATGCCGCCTTATCAGATTAATTTAAAATGGTCACTTAATTAGTGCCTGTTCACGTTAGCCTGCCCAGACGCAACTGTGCGAGCGAGATAGGTAGAAAAGTAGACAGTTCCTATGTTCTATGTCCAAAGTGTTCCGATTATGACAACTATGATCACAAATTTTTAGACGTTGAAGCGATAACATCAATAAGAAGCGTTCTATATTAGGGTTGTGCGATTAATTGTTTGTTCAAAAAGGCTGATTAATCAAATTATTCGACAAATCAATTCGCTTGATCAAAAGTATGATTTATCAAAATTGAAATTATTCGATTAATCAGAATTTTGATTAATCGTAATAATTTTCATGTTTATTTTTTCTTTATTTATGAAATATTTGAAATATTATCAATATTTTGAAATTTTTTTAGAATAATTTCCATTTTGAATAATCAAAATCATGATAATTCGCTTAATTTCATATTTGATTAATCGAATACTTTGATTAATCAATATTTCTGAACAAACGATTAATTGCACAGCCCTACTTTATTCCAAAATTCCAATTCCACTGTTGAAATAAAACCGGCGCAATTGCACTAATGTGAACACAGCGTTCATGGATATACCGTTCATGGGAAATCTAATGTAAACAGGCACTTAAAGTGCCACTAATTACATATATATTGGATGAAATGCAAAGAAGCATAAGAAGCAAAATTTAAATAAGAACTACGATTATGAAATAAATTTAAAAACTTGCTTTGGTTTTGTAGTATTGTTTTAATTATTTTCTCTTATCAAATTTTGAAAAAGTGTTTGAACAAAGTTAAACAAATTGTTTGATAAAAAAAAAAAATAAATAAAATTTACGAAGCAGCTTAACACATCGTTTGCACTTTCCTCACTAGAAATATTTTCGCTTTCTTCACTCATCAGTAGGGTCATATTCTTCTGGAATCTTATGCTGGATAATTAGGAATTTTAATAATTATACCACTTCTTTTGGTAACTTTTAACGGTGGTTACTCGAAAGTTTTCGCTTTGAACTAATTAATAGATCAGATTTTACCATGAATAAAATAAACACAATATATCAATATTAGTTTTGACACGACTGCATTTTCTTAAAAGATGTTCGCCATACCTTTTATTATTCTTGTTGCAAGAAAGCTATCTAATTGGTAATAAAGCTGCTTAAATTATTTCAGGCCCGTGGGTGAAATATTGATGCAATGTGAGAGGCATGTTATACCATAGGCATTTTAATTAAATGTACGTCACTAAAAAACCACATCGTAGTGTTGCCATTCCAATAATGTAAAAAAAAAACAACAATCTGAATTGTTCAGATCAATGCAATCAGCTGTTTAGTTTCAATATATTTTATCACTCTATGGGTTACTCCAACGTATGGGCTACTTAATAATAATTGCAATATTGCAAAATCGATGTAGAATACTATTGTGCAGACTAATAATATCATCAAAAATAACAAACGTCGAAGGCACATGGAAAGATATATTTTGCATATCCGATTACAGGTTGCTAACAATTTAATATGGCCACTTTGCATAAATAAATAGATTTTATGCTGTATAAATGTACGTATCCATGTATGTTCGTTCGTGCCTTTTGAGCCTGTTAACTAATATACCATACATACTTGTACATGTATTACATATTTACATTCATACATAAGTACATTTATTCAGTGTATGCCGATATCGGCTAAATTGATTGCCTACACTCAAATTGAGCCTTTAGGATTTGCACCCTTTGTAATACACATATGGGTATGGGTAAGGATGTATACTCTGTATTTTCTATGAATTTGATCGAATTGAATGATTGAGCAGTGAATATTGCTGTGAATTCTTCCTTATCACATGGACATAGGGTAATAGAAATTCAGTTAAAAGGTGTAAAATGAACAATTTCAATAGTTTTGTGATTATAGTTTTCATAATATTTGGAAAAGAAAATAAAGAGTAAATATTTCTTGATTATGGTTTCATATTGGCCTTTTATTAATTGGGTAATTTAAAGTATTAAAAATATTTAGGTTTATTTAAAATGTATTTAAATGATTTAAATTTTACGAAATAGTTACATGCAATGTTTGTTTGTCAATAATCTTTAGAGTACTATGATAGTCAAACACGTAATATATTGTATTCTTATATCGATCAAAATTTCATGCTTAAGCGTGGCACATAATGATTTTTTTGCACATACAAGTCATAAGACAAAGTATAACTTAAAAACATGAGTGAAATGCATAACAAAAATATGAAATTGTGAGCCAAATTTAAATTTTATCGTTTCATTCAATATTTTAAAGATATAAGCAATGATATTCGATTGGTTAATAACAAAGAAATTGCTTACATATTGAAGGTCATATGGTGAATAAGGAAAACAATAACACCATATAACGACGAGTATGTTGCAGATGAGATGCTTCACTCTATGCAAACAATTGTAAATATTATTAAAAACAACAAAAAAAAAATACTTTTGCACGTACATTCAATGTGATGAAAATGCGAAATATTACCAAAGCATGCGCATTATTTCAGTTGCAACAAACTGATGTCACTCATACGCTTACTACATATATCCATTTTCTAATGTTCAATTATATTAACTGTTATACGCTTGAGATGTATTTTTCTCAATTTTCGTTAGCATACTTTTTGAGGTACTAACATAAAGTAAGGTCAGTAGTAAAATTTAACTCAAAGTGTGTTAACGTCCAAAGTGTCCATATGTGTGCATGCTCTTATTGCTAAAGATGCTAAAGATAAAAAATTAACTAATTCAATAATATTTCTAAATAAGGAAGACGCGTTAAAGTGTTCAATGTGATTAGTGCAATTTCATGTAAACTAGCAATATATGTTTGTGAAAAATTTTCAATATTTTATGAAGAATTCCATCGTAAATGGAAATTAGTCATAAATAATAATTTGTTGTTAATAATCACTTTCAATGTGTTACTCTATGTAATAGTAAAATGAAATATTTGCTAAATTAAAGGATTTAATCGAGTGTATGTGTGAACATGAGGACGTCTGTTAATTTGTTATAGTTGCTTCTTTATCTATACAGGAGTATATACAGCTACCATATTCATATACAATAAGTGCAGTAAGTGTTCTTGAATGTAATATATGTGAAATATTTTTGATTCCACTTTAATTTCTCATAACAAAGCTCTGGAAAGTGATGTCACAAGATTTCTGCCATTCGGTACCGGCTAATGTAAGTAGGTTCCTTCTAATACTGTCCAAAATTTAACACACACACACAGGAAGATATTTCAATATGTTTCTCATATTTTTGGTAAAATTCCAAACGTATAGTAATTCTGGAAGAGCTAAGGCTTAGATGATTGGTCTGGTTTGTTACTTTAGCTTGAAATTCGGGTGTCTACTTGTGCCACGAATTTCATATAAATGTCACTTGAGGTAAACCGAAGTAAATAAAAAAAAAAAATAAATAAATAAATAAAAAAAAAAAAATAAATAAATAAATATGTGACATATGTGACTTTGACCGAGTTTCCTTTTCAGTACTGTTGTGCATGTTAAATTTTGGATAGTACTACAAGAGACCTACTATATCATCCAGTTTCTAATGGCAGAACCCTTCTGACATCACTTTTTCTGTGATTTGTTACAGACCGCTTTAAGAAGCCTTTTCATGGTAAATTGTTACTGCCGGAACAATTGCCAATTGCTTGCCGACAGGTGGGTACTGTTCGAAAGACAAATCTTTCGATATTAAAGTTGTGCTTCAGCCGAGTATTGAATCCAGGACCTATAGATCAGAAGACCAACGCACTAATCACTGAGCTACTGCACCCTACAAAAAGAAAAAGGGTCTAAATATCACAGTAACCTTCAGACTATTAACAAATATGGACATATTTAAGATTGTCACAAGCTGCATAAGATAATTCCAACCTATAATTAATAAGAACGGTTATTTATCAAATGTTTATTATCGAACAAAAATCTTAATTGAAGCATTAGTTGCATATTTTGTTTTCTTAAAATATTTTCTTGTTGAAAACACTGTATGTAGTTAAAATGTAGATATGTGTGTGTAATTCATATATTTGTTTAAATATGTTAATGTTTTTGTGTCTTTTATTTCACCTATCTCGTTGCTTGTAAGTATTGTTGAGAAGTTTTCCATTTATTCATTTTACCATTAAGCATTTATTTGTACAACTTTTAGCACTTTGTTTTAATAAAAGTACCAAACAACTTTTGTTTTAAATCGAATAGAGTAAATGTAAAAAAAAAGTTACAGCGAAAGTGTGAGAGATAAGAATTCAAAGTAAATTCAATGCGCATATGTAGTAGTGTGTATGTAGTAACTATGTAGGTCTGAGGGTTTCATGTTCTTGTTGATAAAAAATACAAAAGAGATGTCATCTTACACTGTTTGACAGTTTTATTGTTTGTTTATCAGTTATTCTGTGTAATTATTATTTTTTTTTAGTACGTAGTATATACTGTATGTATGTATTTATTTGTGGAGTTTCTTTTTTCTTTCATTTCCATTGAATTTTAAGAGATCGAGATCATAGAATGTAGATATGTATTTATGTAAATATGTCGTTTTAAACGATTTTATTTGATATATCTTCCCTATTTGTTTACTTTGTATTATGTGCTAAAACACTGATTGCATTGATATTAAACTGTTGGATAAATTGTTTATAATACTGCTACATTTGTACTATGAACGTTTAATTTTGATATGAAAAAAATCATGTTTGACCACCACTTAGTCGATATTAGCTTTATGCAACATTTATTTATTTGTATAAGCAATCTAAATGCTTGCCAATAATAAACTTTAAGATTACGTGATAATTTAACGTAATTTTAAATAGTAAGACATGGTAAACAAAATTTATAATTTCAATCAAAAGCTAGCCGTGTTTTATCTGATGCTAACCTATTTTCCAAATTCAAAATTTAAAGTATTAGCAACAATCTTAAAAGCACTTGGAACATGTCAGTTGCATTCAATTTGATCTTATTCAATCCTATTATTACTCCAAGTATTTAAAATTTTTCATATTATGAAAGTAAAAAAAATTATTTCATAATTGTCAGTCATAAGAAATTTTATAATAGTGAACTTTCCTTTCCTCTCTCTTCCCTCTTACCTCTTTATTTACATAAGTACGTATAAGCGTGTACATGGGTGTCGTAGCTCAGTGTCATTAATCAGTTTTCTGAGTCATAGATCGTGAGTTGGATTATCGATTGAGACATTAACATTAATATCGAAATGTTTTTTCATTCGAAGAGTACCCATCAGTCGGCAAGCAGTTGGCAATTCTTCTTGCAGTAACAATTTGTTATGAAAACCCTTTTAAAATATCTCAATGTCTCAAGGGTTCTGCCGTTCATATTCGGCTAATATCTTTCTTTTATGTAGAGCCTGTGTATTTCGATATTGATACGAGAGCTCGCTCTATTTTCAGTTTCGTAAACAAATGGCAGAGATGGGGTTGGCTAAATGTTGTCAAATCGAGGCAAAAGTTCCAAAAATTTTTTAAGATAAACTGTACGTACTGAATTTTATTTACTTACAATATTATATCATTATTAATTGGGTGGTACCATACATTTTTGTTTAAATGAACGTATATTATCCATATGTGGGTGCATGGTATTTACTTGTATCACTCTCATATTGCTACTGCTGTCATAATATTCTTTAACAGCTATTGTTATTACAGTAAGTAGTGGTGTTGGTCAATTGTTTATATTGTATATATTCATTATGTCAGCTGTGCTGTCAGTAAGAAATATTTTTCATATAAAGCTAAGTATGCCTCTGAGATCATGGAAGAGTCGGTTGATGGTGATGTTGTTAGATTAAATCGTAATACCACTAAATGTATGTTTGTCCATTTATCCTAAAATTGTATATACAGAATACATATATTATACAATATTTTTATTTCATTTTTTGTGTTGATTTTATATTTCTTTCTTCGTCTTCTTTGTTTCCCTTAGAGTTCCATAATAATTCATTTAAAAATGTATGCATTTTGAAGAAAAGCAAATCATCAAAATGGGATCCTATTATAACGTTAATACTTGTGCAAAAATACGTTGTAATACTGCATGTAGAGTGCTGATTAATTGATCGTGTTAAAAATAATTACGTATATTATGAATATGTTTTGAAAATTATAATTTGTGTTCCAGATTGGATATACATAATTGAATTAGAAAGTAAATATTTAGGTAAATATGATTATGTAAGTATATTCACAGACTATTTAGCTCAGTGATAAGTTTGTTGTCCTTTTGTTCATAAGGTCGCCGGTTTGAGCTCCGGTAGGGTATGTACATTTTTCGCATACATGTAAAGGGGTCGGTCCGGTGCACATTGATTATATATAAATTTGTTTAAATATAATTCAATATTTTCATTTTTAGTTCATGCACTTAACCACTTAATAATACTTAGGTGTACATGCATTTTCATGCTAGATGTAAAGACCCATATAAATCCTCTTATCGATAAATTTCGAAAATTTTCATAATCGTTTTACAATGCTACTTTTATTTATACATATATGACATGTGAATGTGAGTACCTGCATAAAGGCTGTCAACTAAATCCCTTTATTATATTGTACTTATAAGCATATATGTTGATATGCATGATGTACATATAACATATTTACATATATACGAGAACGTCTTTACACATATGTATAAATCTGTGACAAATGTGGGAATTACTTTAAATTAAATTAAAATTTGTGAGTAAAAACGAAATTTACACTTTGCCAACACCATTTTACGCCCTGGAAATGGTGAGGATAGAACTTATTATGACACGTAGTTATCCTTTGTAAAAATGAGACATTAGTCTTCGATTGATTTTTAACTTAACTTACATAAAACCTACTGTTTAATGACATTTCCAAGGGCAAAATTGTAATAAAATTCTTATTATTCAATAGTTAATCAAGGTCTTTATGCAAAGAAAGCCACGGATTAATCACCGAGCTTGATAATGATTTCTCAAAGCAGCAGCAAGTTTGAAAGTGTAATTAGTACAAACATTTATATACCATTTTATTTCGGTTGCATGCTCGCAGAACATTTGCAATGCAAAATAATCAATTATATTGAAAATTCTTGCTACTAACACAGTTGTTGTTTGCAGCAATAGCGCTTGATAAAGTTAACACAATTTAATAGTATCATTTTTTCACTTATGCAATTATGTAATTGTATGTAAAGTGCCATCATTCGACTGCAAATAATGATTGTATGTTTTATGTGTGTACCTTTGTATGTATTTATCACGTATAGCAATTGCATTGTATTCGAATACTTAAAGATGCGCTTGAAATTATTTAGCTAAGTTAAGTTCCCTAAACCTAACATTGATTAGTATGTTATTTTGCAAATCCCATTGAGTTCACATTGCTTTCAGGTTCCCGAACCACTGTAACACATTTCAGTCGGTGATTATGGCAATTAATGAAGTAATCAAGTGGTTTTAGGGCAAATTTATGGACTAAATATTAATTAAATATCTGAATATTTACTCAGGTGACAGACAGACAATTATTTAGACGACTCTGATCAAGAATATGTTTTTCTATTTTATATCCGTATTCCATATCTCACTGGGTGCAGGATATAACAATAGCATGCTCCATTTAAGCGAATTCAAAAGTCGATGGCCAACGACTACTGGCAATGTACATAGATTCAATTATGTTGCCATGTCTGTTTACTGATAAAATGCTGTAGGAGAAATTCAAATAATGCATTGGAATTACGGCACAAAATAACAAAAACTTATTTATTCTGTTGATTAAGTACGATGCATAACGAATAGCGGAAGTAAATAGCAAATGGAGGTAAATCTACTATATTAATATGAATATACGCATATTTGCATGGTATTTACTACAGTATATATCTGATATTTACTATAAATTCGAAAATTCATCAAGCAGTGAATTTTCCATAGGTACTAACACATAAATAAATAATTCGTTTTGTTTGCTCTCAACGTGAACATTATTTGTACATAGATAATTTTTTTTTTTAAATTTGTATCCCGTCTGCTGGACAATAGTCTCCGAAATATACGTTAAAGTAGGTCGATGTGTTGAATGTGGACTTCTTAACTGATAGCTTACCTTGAGAGCATCTAGACACCACTAAAAAAGTGTGTTTTTTTTGGGATCTCGGAAAAAATAGCAGAAACGCTATTTTTATCATAACTTTGGCATTTGATGGTTAATTTGGAAATATTATAATTATATTGTTAAAAAGATCTCGGGACTATGTTTTGTTTTAAATTGTCATTGATGTCCGACGTCCCATTCGGCTAATGGAATAAGTAATTCGAGTGTAACTTTCATTTTTTGAGCATAAAATTAAAGCCTCTAAAAATTCGTGAATTTTGAATTTTTGAATTCATCTACGACCATTCCGCAGCACTTTGAAGTTTTAGTGCAATTCTATTTTATATTGTGTTTTATAATATTTATTTGTTTCTATAAACGACTATAATTTTTGGTACAATTAATAAATAATTAAAAACTCACTGTATTTTTAAACCGAAAATTCAGAATAATATTGGCCAAATTGGTTAAAAAAAAAATATGTTGCCTAGATACTCTCAATTAAATTATTTAATATCGTACACCATTTTCTTCATTAATTTACATAAATATGGTTGCCTATACATTTTATACATAAGTTATTTATACATTTTAAAGCCCTACGAGATTCAAAGAAAATCAAATTATTACTATAAAGTACAAGTTTGTACTTGTATACTAGTACTTGCAAGTAGTTATAATACATTTATTTCTAGATGTGAGTTTTCAAGTATTAGTGACTCTAAATTATTCGAAAATATTACAGAATAATACGACATTGTTTTAATATTATTACAAGAATAAATCGAATAATTTACTTGGTCTTTCTTTGTCGTTGCCACACAAACAAAATGTTGTGCCAACTAAAATTTATAACAAAATTTAATGCAAATCTTGAGTGAAACTCGAATTATTATGGAATTGCTGGATATACCATAGTAAATAAATTTTTACTAGTTTGCTCATTTATTATGTATCACATCCATCTTCATATGTTTTGTAATAAAATTATCTGTAGTTAACAGTGCAGAAAGCATAACGAATATTGGAAGAGTGTCAAACAAAATTTATATATTGTAGGTGCTAAATATTAGTGTTTCTGAGTTGTTATTTTGTTATTCTTTAATCATGATTTTTATAATCATTGAGGAAAGGGTATTGTTCATAATTTAAAAAAAAATATATTTTAATATAGATGCATATGAAAAATCAGTAGTTCTTCGAGTTTAAATTTAGTAATTTTACAACTTGAATGCCAAAAAGCCATAGTCATTGCGTAAAGTCATTCAAATCAATAAAAAAAAGAAATAGTATATGTTGCTTCGTAATATTATTAGAACATTGTTCACTGTGTTTGTGCTAATAGATAATCATTTTATGTGCCCACCGATTTACAAATCTATTACTAAAAGCTTCTGAGATTTTCTAGAATTCATTATTTTGTAAAAAAAAAGAACTTATTTATCGGTTTTTAACATAACTGTAATCTCTAATATTGTTGCCATATTATAAATAAGTACTTTACGCTATATTTTGTAGTCAGTTCATGTTGACTTTCCAAATAAAAATATTCGATATCAGTCTCTAAACATTGACGGCGTTAATGTTCTTTACTCGAACTCAGCGAAATATCTTGGAATCACTCTTAATGCAAAGCTCTGCTGGAATGAGTATGTGAAAAAGAAACGAGATGAGCTCGAGCTAAATTGGGTAAAAAATCAACACCATCCATTCATAATAAAATTGTTATATACAACCAAGTCCTAAAGCCTGTGTGGACATATGGAGTACAACTATGGTATTGCGCCAGTCAGAAACATATTGAAACAATCCAAAGATTCCAAAACAAAGTTCTGAGGAGCATCGTAAATGCTCCTTGGTATATCCGTAACACTGATCTTCACCGCGATTTAGATGTTGATTCAGTTCACACAAAAACAACAAAATTTGCCAAAGCCCATAAAGAGCGACTAGAAGCACACATTAATCCCGAAGCAACAAAATTTACCAACACAAACTTGGTCCGAAGACTTAAACGAACGAAGCGATGACCAAATTTCTGATATACGAAGAGTAGCAGAGAATCTTTTGAAATACCTGAATTAAATTGCTCGTTAGTTATATGTACTAGTTGCAATTCAAATAACTTATTTTGTTAATTAGTTAATTTATTTGTACAAGTATATTATTTATTTAATAAAACTTATTTACTTACTTATGTGGCCATAACAACCGAATATCGATTTAGGCCGAATATAATATGCTTCTCCAGCCATCTCTGTTCTTCGCTAGCTGGCGCCAGCTAGAAATTCCAAGCGCCGTCAGGTTCTCCAGTACTTGGTCTTTCCACCGGAGGTTAGGTCTTCCTCTTCTGCGTCGTCCTCCAGCGGGCTCCGAATATAACACCTTCTCAGCTGGAGCGTGTTCTTCCATTCGCTCGACATGACCTAGCCAGCGCAGCCGCTGGATTTTGATGCGCTTTACTATATCGGCATACAGCTCGTACAGCTCATGGTTGTACCTTATTCGGTACTCGCCACCAACGCAAATAGGTCCAAAGATCTTAGGTAGGACTTTTCTCTCGAAAACTCCAAGCATCCGCTCATCCGAGGTGGAAATTGTCCAGGCTTCAGCGCCATATGTTAGGACAGGCATGATGAGAGACTTGTAGAGTGTAGTTTTAGTTCTTCGAGGGAGAGTTCGACTTCTCAATTGCTTACTTAGCCCAAAGTAGCATCGGTTTGCAAGAGTGGTCCTTCGCAATATCTCCAGGCTGACGTCATTACTGCTGTTAATGCTGGTTCCAAGATAGACAAAGTCCCTTACTACTTCAATAGCGTAGTTGTCAACAGTGACGTGCTGTCCAAGACGCCAGGACTCTTTGTTTGTTGACACTAGATACTTCGTCTTGTCCTCATTCACGGTAAGACCCATCCAAAGCGACTCCGTTTCTAGCCCTGAGAATGCTGCACTGACTGCTCGCGTGTTCATGGCGATTATGTCAATATCGTCGGCATACGCTAACAGCATGACACTTTTGTTGAAGATAGTGCCATTATGTCGTAAATCAGCAGCTCGTATTATTTTCTCCATAACAAGATTGAAGAGAGGTGCGGAGAGGTCCATCCCAATTTTCACTGCACAACAGGAGTTATGCAGTGTCATTCTACAAAATCGAATGAGCTTTGCAGGAATACCGAACTCAGACATTGTTGTGTAGAAGTAATCCCTTACCGGACTGTCGAAAGCGGCTTTATAATCAACAAATAGGTGGTGTGTGTCGATCTGTTTTTCTTGGGTCTTCTCTAGGATTTGGCGCAATGTGAAAATTTGGTCGATGGTAAATTTACCAGGTCTGAAGCCACACTGATAAGGTCCAATTAGGTTGTGGAGCATGGGCTTCAATCTTTCACACAATACGCTCGATAGGACCTTGTATGCGATACTCAGGAGACTTATTCCACGGTATTTGGCGCAAATTGGGGGGTCTCCTTTTTATGTACAGGACAGAGAACACTGAGCCTCAAATCATCAGGCATGCTTTCATCCGACCATATTCTGCTTATGAGCTGGTGCATGCAGGCGAGCAGATCTTCGCCTCCGGTCTTAAACAACTCGGCAGGCAGGCCATCAGCACCTGCAGCTTTGTTGTTCTTCAGCCTTAAAATGGCCGTTTCAACCTCGTCATAGTCGGGTGGTGGAACATCAACACCATCGTCTGTTATCGGGGTTATCGGGCAATCCTCTCCACTGGCGGAATTGTTCGTAGCATCGCCATTCAGTAACGCGAAGAAGTGTTCCCTCCATAGGCTCAGTACACTCTGGACATCTGTAACCAGATTCCCACTTCCATCACGACAAGAAGAGGCTCCGGGATTTAAACCGCCACTCAGGCGCTATCTCCTCACACTCGCGTCTTTCTTGTTCTCTTTTCTTGCGCCTGATAAGACTTCTCTCTGCACTCCTTTTCTCTCTGTACCGCTCCTTAACAGCTCGCGTTGCACCTGCACGCAGGTTTCTTCTGTAGGCGGCGTCTTTCTCTGCGGTAGCGTCGCGACACTCATGATCATAAGACTCATTCCTCAGAGGTCGGTAATAACCGATTACCTCCTCGGCAGCAGTAGTCATGGAGTGGGATATATGTGTCCACCGTACTCATGTATCATCAAGTGGGGGAGTGTTCTGCATAAGCAGATCGGATAGTCGAGTGGAAAATGCATCTGCTGCCTCTGGTGATCGCAGCTTACTGACGTCGAGCTTTCTCTGTGTGGGACTTCTCTTGTTATTTGCGACACATAAACGTATGCGCACCTTAGCTGCAACAAGGTAGTGATCCGAGTCGATGTTGGCACCACGGATCGATTTCACGTTCATCACACTGGAAGCATGCCTTCCGTCAATCACCACATGATCAATTTGGTTTCTTGTTCTTTGATCTGGAGACAGCCATGTCGCTTTGTGGATGACGAGATGGTGGAATCTGGTACCATCAATTACCATGTTTCGTGCTGCGGCGAAGTCGATCGGCCTCATTCCGTTATCGGAGGTGTTCTGGTGGAGGCTGAATTTTCCGACAGTTGAACCAAAGGCACCCTCCTTGCAAACCCTGGCATTAAAGTCGCCAAGCACGATTTTGATATCGTGGCGGGGGCAGCGGTCGTAAGCTTCTTCGAGGCGCTGGAAGAAGCTCTCCTTGGTCACATTGTCCTTCTCATCCGTCGGAGCGTGGGCACATATAAAGCTGATGTTAAAAAATTTTGCCTTGATGCGGATTGTGGCCAGACGTTCGTTCACAGGCGTGAACTCTGAGACAAGATGTCGTAGTCTCTTGCTGACCAAAAATCCACATCCTAATTCGTGCCTTTCAGCATGGCAACTGTAGTAGATGTCACAGGACGCTCTTTTGGAGCAGACCTGTCCCGTCCATCGCATTTCCTGGAGAGCGGTGATGTCAGCTCTGTATTTTTCGAGGACATCAACCAGCTGGATAGAGGCACCCTCCCTATAAAGGGACCGGACATTCCAGGTGCATATCTGTAAATCATGGTTCTTTTTTCGTTTGCGGGGGTCATCAACAAAGGGGGTAGTCCGTTTCCGAGGCATTTTTATATTATTCACTGGGCAAGTTTTTTTATGTGGCGGGTCCCAAATCCAACGCACAACCTCTAACCGAGGAGATTTTCGCCACTCACTTCAGCCGCCTCCCAGCGGGTGCCAGAAAAACGTTGCCCGGTGGTCGCCACATGGAGGGCCCCCATTAATAATAATGAAGACGCCATCACATAGCAAGCAGAGCAAGCTACATGACTACCCCTGATTAACAAATAAAGGTATCATCACATAGCGCTCAGATCAAACTACATGACAGCCAGTGAGTTGACTTGCGATGAGTTCAACAAGGATTGCGCTAGCCCCACCCGGTTGAGGCAATTGGACGCGTTACCTTGTGAAAACACAACCAGACCACCTATTTAATAAAACATCGTTAAAAAAAAAATAAATAAAATTAGTCCGTTTGAAGTTATCGACGAACTTGCAATCAAATATATAATTTACATATATATATATATATTCGAAATTTTATTGAAATACTTCTTACATTTTTGAAATCATCCCTAAATTGTTGTTCATGAATTGTATAAGATCAAAGCACTGTGTTCATGTTCCGATCGTAAATTTATTGAGGGAATTTTGAAGTTTTAAAAACTAGATCACCAATTCCCTTCGTCCCCAAGAAATTCCTGGCAATGCCACCAATTTTAGTTATATTGTAATTTGTATATATTATTGTTGCTGTCGCACAGTTTTGTGTTACATAAACGAAATTTATATAGTGAATGAATCTTGTTTCAAACAATAACAGTAATATCACTACCAATAGCAAAGCATCACATAAACGATACGTAAAGCAGCAGTCTGGCATTCATTTTCAAATACTATACTCTATTGTGCAGCATTCATACTATCATATACTATCATTTATACTATACTTGCTTAAATACGGTGCATATACTCTACTCCAATTTATACATAAAAAAAATATAAATCAGAGAATTTTCATCACTGATAAAAGGCTTGTGAATGTAAAATATATGTATGTATACATTGTAATTGAATATATATACCTGAAACCGAATAGTTGTAAGCTGTTGTAATGAACAACTGAATAGGGCATCTCAGCTAGTGTAAATTAATGTATTGGAAAAAAAAAAAAAAAAAAAAATATTTGCACAACAAGAGCAAAATTAAAAATCGTAAAAACCAACGGAAATAAATACTTTATTGCTTCAATGATATTAACGTATATATGTATGCCAGTTCATAGATATTATAAAACAAGCTCCCACTTGAGGGACTTTAAAATATACTTGGAAAAAGCGTGTGTGAACATACTTACCATTAGCAGTAGCAACATAAGAAAATAAAAACGCTAAATAAATTGCAATACGGAAATAATATATACAGACCATGCAAGATGGGTTTGCTTGGATGATTCTTCATTTCAAGTGAGTTACAAAGATGTTAGTGTACAGTCTAAATTTTATTTCGGTTCAAACGAAAGAAAAATTAGCTTCCATGAATATGTTCTGTGATATAGTATGGAAATACCATCATAAATATATATAAGTTGTGTCATTCGGATTTTTGTAATATGTAGATTTATTTTAATCATGCCTAACCTTAACGCTGAATTGAAAACGAAGTTCGAATAACTCTTTGGAGCATTTATATTATATTTTGAAAAAGTGTCCAGAGCATTTTATTTTTGAGTATTTTGTTTTTGTATTTCTTAAAGGAGTATAATATTTTAATCTATTCGCAGTATGAGAGTAGGTTTTCCCAATAGATATATCAAAATTACTTTAAGATGCTAACAAAACTTAGTTAATGTTTTTATTTCACAAAGAAGCTAAACCGAGATGCATGCTTTTTATTATTGGTAAATATTATCCATGGTCCATTATTTAACTTTCTAGAAATTAGTAGCCAGTAATGAGCAAACCATCCCACCCCTATTATTTCATAGAGCTTCCATACAAAGTCACAATAGTGATCCTTTTAATTATTCCACCTAATTCCGTTTAAAAATGATTATGATTATGAGACGCCCATATTTAGTATGCCGATCAATTTTTTAGCTGTCCAAACTTTATTTTGAGTATCTACTTATTTTGGTATTTAAACAGTTAGTGAAAAATAGGAGGACCACTGTAATTATTTCATATATAACATAATATCATATAATGATATCAGCTTTATATGTAGTTTGCGGCTATACGTCCATGTTTATTGCGGGCGTCCATATATTGGTGGGTAATTATTTCACGAAAAGGAATAAATAAAAAATATAGAGCATGTAATCCAAGTAGTTGACATAATCTTCTCTGCAGATGATTGCTTTTGGCTATGGGATGTTGCTTTATTAATATTTGCATTTGTATCAATTAACCATTAAATATCAAAATAATTTAATACACATACACACAGCATATAAACAAGGTCTTGACCATAGATAATAAGCTTAATTCATATTTGCTGTTTTTGTTTTTGTGGTGTTTTCCATCATACATACATATAATTAACGTAATATAATTTCATGAATAATTTTAATGATATTATTGATATATCGAATTATTATACTAACACCATTGAATTTGATCATTTCATTGTGGTTTTTATGGAATATCAATTATGAAAAAATATTGAAATTTTGTTTGAGTGTAGATAAATCGATATTTAATTATTTATGCATTAAATTGAGCATTTAAAGTTGTATTTAAAGTGTATCTGAAATACTAATACATTTGTCCACACCACCACAATTGAAACTACATACTATCTAGTAATATTTGCACTCTTTTGCAATACTTTACTTACATCTTACATCTTATAGAAGTAGTGAGTGCAAAGGTACATTCTAACGTAATATACGAGTTCAAGTACAATAAGTCGAAAGAAGAAAGTGAAAGTCAAGTTATACATATTGCCTGTAGTTACAAACACAACACTAAAAGCATCAAACGCTAGCAGCAGTATACGATACATATGAATAAAGCAAAATCCCTAAGGTGAGACACCATGGCGATAGTGATGGTGATAATGCTTAGTAGTGAGAATATCGAAGACTGAGAATTGTAACTTGTGTACTAAGCAGTCTGTTGATACATATGTATACTGCTGGCATTGAAGATAATAGAAATTGAAGGAGCAAGAAGAAGTCGAAATGCAATAGAAGTGAAAATAAAAATAAATACAAATAAATACCAAAAAGGTATCAAATGCATAAGGGAACTGGTTTTCCAATACCGACAGACGATATATTCATGAGTACAAACATTGGGATATCAAGAAAAATAGCAACACTTAAAGTGCAATGAATATATTCATTTTGTGTGGAAAAGGCACAATGATATATTGAAAAGTTATTTGAAAGTTCAGTTTAAGTTGCTGATGTTATATGGTTAGAATCAAAAGTTCAATTGATATTGTGATGCCGATGACGGTAATAATATTAACGATTGTGGTGATGATGATGATGATGATGATGATGATGATGATGATAATGATGTCGCTGATCATCAACAAAGAAGGATGAATTCAATAATAAAAGTATCGAAAAAATAAATATATACAAATATTAGGACACTTCAGAAAGACAATAAACAAAGTTAATGTTATGACATCATTGTGGAATTAATGTGAAAAAATGAAAATCATTTTAGTACTTTTATTTTTCCATTGTATGGTATTTCTGTGGACATTTAAAAGTAATTATCACAAACAGTGCTATCTTCAATTTCGTTCTTTATGCATGTGTTTAAAGTCGCATTTAACTAGTACGCAAGAACCATATTCTCAAAATATATGAACCTAGTATATAGTATTTTTTTTAATCCCAAATAATTGAGCCACCTTTGACCGAGACCAGGTAATATGTATTCATATCCGAAATTAGTGCCATAAGATCACAATGTCAAAGACAATTAAACTAGGCCAACCAACACCGATGTCACCTCTGTAAAGACAACTTACGTGCTAAAAAAAGCAGTTAGGAGAGCAAAGAGATCACCCTTGAAAAGACTTTGCGAGTTACATAGAAGGCATCTCTTATTCAGTCATTACACAGCGTTATCAAACAAAACGATTGCGTTTGTACTCTTTCAAGCTTAGAGACAATTCAAATACATGTTTTTTTATTTTATTTTTTTCACATTTATTCATTCTTCCGCATCATGGGATATTTTTAAGTTAAAAAAAAAAAACTTTTGATATAAAATTTCGTTGTCAGCGATCATTTAGTTCGGTGATTTTTATGAATCCTTCACCATCACTAATCGTATACTAATTATCAAAAGGAAATTTCTAAATATTATAATATATTTAAATAAATTGAAGATGAGGCTGAAATCAGTGCTATATGACTACAAGTGGCTATTACAGCCAATAGGACACATATGCTTCTTACGCCATGCTTTAATGTATATTTTATTTAAGAAACGTTTCCATGAACTCACTAATAATTGTATTAGTATTCTTATCTGCAGGTGAATCAGTAGTATGTAAGAAACAAAATATAAATGAGTGAATCAAGTGAATCAAGTAAAAACAAAAATTTTTACCATTTCATCTTTAGCTATTTCCATTTCAATAAAACCAATAGAAAGTAAGGTACGAATTCGCGTTCATGTGTGTGCACATCTGATCGAAAACGATTGTGTCTTTGTTTGCCTTTTTCCAATTGGAAAATATAAATTAAGCTTATATGTATGTAATAAATCAAATTAATATATATAGTGCCACAAAATTGTGAAATAAAATATGTCAGAAGTATACAATAAAGAAAAACGACATTAACATTCAAATGTACAA
The DNA here is from genome assembly GCA_963854835.1 of Megamerina dolium. Taxonomy (NCBI): domain Eukaryota; kingdom Metazoa; phylum Arthropoda; class Insecta; order Diptera; family Megamerinidae; genus Megamerina; species Megamerina dolium. The sequence goes on along the minus strand of OY978528.1, from coordinate 29,743,548 downwards.
CATATTTTTGTGACAGGAAGCATTATCACATTATCATCAAATTCAATTATTGGTTCAGTTTTTTCCATCATATTTTTTGAAGATTATATGTAAAGATTTATTATATGGAAATTATTACCACTTATTTATGCTTGATGTGTACTGATTCTCATATAGTTGAGTTATTTTCTTTTATTTGTGATATGGATAACTTGAAAGAAAATTGAATTAATTTGATAGGACGAAAAAAAAAAAAAAAAAAAAAATAGTTACATAAAAGTAATGAAACATTTCACAAACATAAACTTTACTATATTAGATTCGAGGCACACTTAAGGTACGATTTAATAATATTTTATTAGAATGCTACTTATTGTATGTAGCTATTGAAGTTTTACTGGTCATGTGGTGGTATTTTTGTGGTCTAAAGCCATAGTAACGCTTTACTTTTCATACATCAATATCTAAGTATTTAATTATTTTGCAGTGAGCTAGTGTAAACATAATTCCTTTTTTACAATTTCTCATTTTGTACTCTGAATAAAATGCTATTGTCTTAAAGTATCATGGTGTGCTGTGTGTTAAGCTTAAATAATGAAAAATTGTGTTCAAACGACGACTTTTAAAGATTCCAATCGACCTCATACATATGTACAATTGTTCCTCTTGCACCTCCATCTCAATACAGATAGACATAAACTATGAAGAATTGTTCATAGTTGATTTCACAGCCAAATGGATATGAAATTTATAAAAAAAATATTAAAGCATAGAAAGAATAGAATGAAGAAGACATAGTATGCACCAGGGGCGGATTTTAAAAAGGAGAGCGTCCGAAAAAATGTCTACCATTTTTGTGTATAATTTTTCATCCGCTAATATTAAGGGTATATTTTTGTTCACTTGGTTTATTAAAATTCTCCCAAAATGATTTTTACAATTGAGTTGAATTATAATTTATATATCAAATGAGATGAACATATATATTTTTCCCAACTTGACATTAGGGCTACATTAAGGAGGCTTAAGAAATTTTTAGTGAAATTATTTTTCCTATGCGAAGTACTTCGTAAGTTGGCGGTTTAATATTTAAGATAATTCCACGACTTTGTGTGGGAACAGCTTTAAAACTTCACTTGCATTTCATAATTTATTGATATAAATTAATATTCGATAAATCTTTGACGCTTTTGTCTTTACATAAGAATAAATAAGCCTTTTGTCTTCATCTCGATGGTTTTAATTGTTTTATGAGCTCGAAATTAAATTGTATAGTTCATATTTCAAAAATATATGCTTATCAATTATTGATTGCAAATAAATTCCGAAGTTTTTATTTGCTAGCCCCGAAGTGAAGGTTCAGGCCCGAAATCGCTACACCAATGGATTCGCCACTGGCATGCACACGTCATCAATTTGATAAATGTTTTCCCCAACGTTTGTTTGTTTTTTATGTTTGCTTTTCATTCGGATACTCATCTTTTGTTGATATCATTTTGATTTCGATTAACTATTGTGAGCATGTGAATGAATTAGGAGCTAGTAAAGATTATATTCTTTTTTCCCAATCTCCTTATGTTTGTCTATAGATATAAGTATCAATGATATGCTATTTATATAATCGTAATTGTATGCGATATTATCTCAAGTATGCCATTTTATCTGTGATGAGGGTGAAGAGATAACCTTATGTAAGAAAATTCAATTTATTATACCCTGCATAATGCAATATGCATGGTATATTCATTTCGGTCAGATGTTTGTGTCCACTTGAAGGAATCTCCGGAGATATAAACATAGATATATATTCGTGATCAGCGTCGATTAAATTTTCGATTTACGATGTCCGTCCGTCCGTCCGTCCGTCCGTTTGTCTGTCACCTGGCTGGTTCGCACGATAACTTGAGTAAATATTGAGCTATTTCAACGAAATTTGGCACAAGTAACCTATGATCCAAGGGTACGGAGGGGATTGATATTGGGCATGATCGGTCAATAGCCACGCCCACACCAAGCATTCAAAGCGACTAACCTCGAAATATTCAAAATCTTTAACTTGCTATAACTCACATAATATACCACCTGGGACAACAATATTTGGCACATAGAGTTATATTATACTACTATATATCCTCGCCAAAAGTGGGTGAGCCACGCCTACTTTCTTGCGTAGCTCCCATACAAAGTGTCTGTACTTCTTTTAAATTGAAACTGCTGTAACTTCTACAATCTTCTGTCTAGAATAACCATAATTGACACTTAAATTAATATGTAATAGGAAATAATACGGCAGAAAATCAGTGTGCCACGCCCACTCCTTTTTGTGTCTGCCATACAAAGTTGCTGAAATTAAAAAAAATGTTACCGGTTATAACTTGCAAACTATTCATCGTAGAATAACGAAATTTAAGGTGTGGATTAGTATTGTACGAGCAACTAGGCTCACGTAGCCCCCATACAAATTTTAAATTGAAACAGCTGTAACTTCGGCAATCTTCTGCCTAGAATAACCATAATTGACACTTAAATTAATATCGTAGTCGGTAATAATCTGGCAGAAATTCAGTGTGCCACGCCCACTCCTTCATGGGTCTCCCATGCAAAGTCGAGGGAATTAAACTAAAATTTTAATCTCCATAACTTGCAAACTATCCAGCGTAGAATAACGAGATTTAAGGTGTGGATTAGTATTGCATGAGCAATTAGGCTCACAGGAAATGGGCGCACCACGCCCTCTGTTTGTCGTAGCCTCCATACAAATTTTAAATTGAAACAGCTGTAACTTCGGCAATCTTCTGTCTAGAATAACCATAATTGACACTTAAATTAATATCGTAGTCGGAAATAATCTGGCAGAAAATCAGTGTGCCACGCCCACTCCTTCATGGGTCTCCCATGCAAAGTCGAGGGAATTAAACTAAAACTTTTAACTTACAAACTATTCAGCGTAGAACAACCGGATTGAAGGTGTGGATTAGTATTGTAAGAGCAAATATACCCACAAGAAATGGGCCAGCCACGTCCATTGTTTATAGTGGCTCCCATACAGGATGACTGAATATCTTTTAAATAGCTGCAGCTTCTGCAATCTACTTTCTAGAACAATCATAATTAATACTTAGGTTAATACGGTAGTTGTACATAATCTGGCAAAAAATCAACATGCCACGCCCACTTCTTAATGGGGCTACCATACAAAGTTGCGAAAATGTAAAAAAATTTAAACCGCTATAACTTACGAACTATTCAACGTAGGACAAACAAATTTAAGGTGTGGATTAATATTGAACAATTAATTGGATTTACAAGAAAGAGGTAAGCCACGCCCACTTATTATATAGCTCCCCTCATAACATACAAAGTACTTCGTCAAAGTCAACCATATTTCGGGTGTAAATTAGTAGTATATGCAAAAATTGTTTTTCAAAAAGTGGAAATAAAAGAAAAAGATGGATATTCGAGTAAACTTTTTATATATATATCTACATATGCAGGGTATAATTTGGTCGGCCCCAGCCGACTGTAAGGAGATTTTTTTTATTTTTCTTTGTGCGAATTCTCGATTATACTCTATTGAGAGTATTTTGAGGAAAGTAGTACTAAAGCTTGCGTATTTAAAATATATCATTTAAGTACCAGTGTTGAAGCAAGAATATTAATTATTTCCACATCTAGTACATATCTACCATTAAATGTTTTTCAACTACCGTTAATATTTACTTAGTGTTTGTATTTGCATGTAGTATTGCGCAGAATTATAATTTTTTGTCTTTTTGATTTTTTTTTGGAGCAGTAAATGTAAAAGGGAAAAAATTCAATCAACCACAAAAACGAGAGCAATCATCTCGTTTGAGTATCACGTACAAATGTGCTTTGTATATTTGCAATTTATATGTGTGTGTATATTGACACATGTGTATGTGACACAATAGAGCGGGTAAAGTTAGTATGGCAAAAAAAAAAAACAAGAACAAAAGAATTTACCCGTAATTTCAAGTAAAATTTGTTTTTTTTTCTTGTCCGATGTGAATCATCGATTATTTCTTACGCAATATTTATTTGGTAAAATGCGGGGACTTCTTGAACCTCCATACTAATAATCATCGGTAGTTTCTCTTGTGGTCAACGATTTGTGAGCAAAACAATTGGCCAATTAGAGCATATGTACATACTTGTACCTATTTGGAAATACCTCAAAAGATAAACTTTTTGATTTACTGATATTGATTTTTTCTGAATAAAGTCGGCTAACCAACACATTGATTGAACTGCTGATATTTTCGAAAAGGTAACAAACACTCAATTCTTCTGCCATTACGACTATGTGTGCATGTATTATTTTAACATAATTTACTTAAGTACACATTTACTTAACTTAAACTTAAAGAAAAAATTACATTTCATTCAATCAATTTCCAGTTGGGTATCTTATAACATGCTTACCGCATTACTTGCAGGCATGCGTCTTACCTAGAAAGACAGCAATGGCAGCCGCGTGGCAAATAGCCGCAATACTTTCTTTCATATAGCATACTTGTAAATATATGTCTCAAAGTGTATAAGTATCTCATATGTCGTTAAATATAATCGTTGCTATTTTTGCAAAGTTGTTCGTTGCTCACATTTTTGTGCTTTCATGCTTTACACGTATACAATATATGGTAACGATTTTTAAAAGTTATGTTAATATAAAGTAGCATTGCTACTTTACTTCACCCCCATTATATTTAATTAAAAGCATCGATATTTGTGTGCAAGTAGCTACATATACGATTTACATTAATGACATGCAATCAACCGAATTTTATTTTTCTGTGTTGTGCATACGTAAAAGTTAAGTGTATTAGTCTCTTTCTTATGCAAATTTAGCGGAGCTTCTCTTCCATTACTGTTGTGTGTGTTTAGGTTTGGGTAGTATTAGAAGGCAGCTACTTATATTACCTCATTTCGAGCTTATCACTTTTTCTAAGCTTTATACAGAGTTTTTTAAAAGCATTTTCATGGCAAATTCTTACTGCAGGATATTAAAGTGGATTGAACCCACGATCTACTGATCTGAAAGCCAACGTAATAACCACTAAGCTACGGCATCCACGGCGCTGACTGTACGGCACACAGACCTATTTTGGTTTTTCTTTTTCGTAATCGACCAGACCAGAAGTGAAATTAATGAATTAATGATTTCAATTTGCGTCTTAGCTTAAAAATAAAATTATCTTAATAAAAATATAAACCTTGCAAAATATATTCTGAAATTGCTTATATATTTATCGGGCTCTGATTCGTGTAAAATAATTCTATCCAAAAATTCTAAATATTAAGTTTTGAAGCGCATGATCATGTAATTTTTCAAACACCTTTATCCATTTATTTTTGAAAATTTTTCAAATTTAGCGCTGCAACAGAGGTTGAAATTGTTTAACGACTTTCACATGTGATTAGTTGGTAATGGTGGAAATTTGCGATCCCCTTGACGACCCTTATGAGAGCCTCTTAAGAGAGTGGTACCTAAAAGGGTACTTCGAAAGAAATCATGTCCTTGATAACCGTATTACTACCCACATAGTTCATTGTAATTATCGCTACTTCCTTCAGTTTTGATATGACTACCATGGGGAATATTTCCGATTTAATTTTCCTCGATTTTAATTTGTCTAAACGGATTTGTGTCACTTCAAAAAGTATCCAACAATAATCTGGGAAGTACATTTTCTTTGAAACACTCCATATCCATAATTGAATATTTGAGTTGTCTGACATGTTGAGGCTTCTCCCATACTGGATTGTTGAAACTGAGTTTCAACGATTACATATGATAAGATTTAAGCTACTGATAAAATCGAAATGTGACTCACCCTACTTGTTATCATTGGTGTTGCTTAAAATTAAGCATACTATACTTCGCATTGGCGTCACATCAAAGAAAATCGAAGCATGCTTGTGTTCATACTGACCGTTCACCATGTATACTCCCATCATACGATGGTGTGTCTTGAGCTACGTCGTCCTGTTGCCTTTTAGCACTTCTCGATGGTGCGATCGACTTTCTTTTAATGAAATGAAAAGAAATTTGAAAATTCATTAGTTTCTAATTTTACACATGTTAAGAAGAATTTATTTTGATTGTGATGTCACAAATTGAAGTCTTCGTCATCTCTGAATCATTCCTTACTACGGGAAAAGCTATAGATATCAAATAAGTGGGCATCGAGCCAGGTTGCTGAGGTCATTTTTGAAATAACCGCCAATGTATACCTATATTTTCCTATGTCGTACTAGTGCCGAACGTGACTCTAAATTGCTGATAATGTCGTACTTTTTTTATGTACAATATTTTTGCATGTGTCTTTAATCCAATTAATTAAATTATAATTGCGGTTTTACTTGTTGCTATTATAATTCGATTTTCAGAAACATTTTATTATGATATTGTTTAAATCTCTCTCTGGCTTGACTATCTCGTTCTTCACATGCTCATAGTTGAAAAACTCAATTTATTCTTTATCCTTCATTGCATGCATACAACGAAATTGTATTATTGAAGAATTGCAAGTTGCTTTCTATTTATTTGTATGAGTAGCTTATACATACATACTTTTCTGTTGTTGCAGCATCCTTCAACATTGTAATTGTAGTGGTAATAACAATAGTTTTGGCTGACGAATTGTTTTATGTCATCTTTCTTTTCTGAAGTTTTTATTGTGTTAGTAAGTGAAAGAGGAGATGGAAGAGTTGCTTGTTGGTGCTTTCTAAGATTTTTCGTTTGTACTTCATGCGTTTCGTTCGCTATTTCTTCACATTCAATAGACTCTTGCTTTTTCCTTTTCTCTTTTCTTATTCAAGTACTTCTTCCATAGTATTTTCTTCATCATCAACGTCATAATAATCATTATCGTTATTATGGTAATAATCATTCTTCTTCTCATTCTTTTCTACTGGCATTTTTCATTAATGCCACATCTTTGTCATCAGCTGACTGACTGGTTGACTGCCTGTCAAATGCATTCAACTTAAACGAATTACTCGTATCTGCAGCACACCATCAGCAACAGCAACATGATGCGGCACCAGCAACATTTAGAACAAATTGTTGTGAAGCTTATTGCATACGTATAGAGAATGGATGTGTAAGTAGTTGATATGACATCACAAAACGACACCATTCGTACTTGTGTGTTCGCTCTGTTGTTGCTGCTGTTGCGCTCTGTTGGGATGATTGTTGCCGTTGATAAAATGTCGAACAGTGAAGGCCATCACTGTTAGCATTTGCATATATGTATTCATTGATTGTTGGTTTTTGTAACAACATGTGGTTTGTGCTACAAAATTCATTTTTGCTATCATTGTCCAGGAGACATTTTGTTACTCTATGTAATCTGCATCAGAGCAATAGAAACATGTGGTACCTCAAGTATTTTTTATGTTCTTTTGGTGTAATAGAAACTATTTATAAGCTTAATGAGGGTATAGTTTGTAGTTTTACTAGGAAGTAGAACAATAAAGTTTTGGAGGTTTCGTTAGATACTGAACTTAAACAATATTTCTAAAGGTGCGTTGTGAAAATTTAAGTCACGTGAAACAGAAATAAACTTCAACAACAACCGCTTACTTCCCAATTGCATAAACGATTTTCTAAACGTATTGCTATCTGTTTCTGCATCTATGAACACATTTTCGCAATTGTTCATAGAGTAAATTGTGAATGAGCAGCAACTTTTTGTGCAGAACCTTAATACGATTCGCTATAATTATATACGATAGAGAAAGTTTATACTCCCATATACACTCACACATATAGCTACACAATGAAAGATTTGAAGAATGTGCAAATACAATACATTCACTATTATTCTTCATACTACATACACGATTGCGTACGTTTGCGCTAGTACTTATGTGAATGTGCTGCTGTTTGCTCTACATACATACATAGTTCTTTCTCATCTGTCTTTATATACTATTTCATTCGCAAATATCTCCGTATTTCTAACACAACTTCAAACTGGGTCAATGAGCTTCAAGTATAAGGTAATACGTGTTCAACAAATACCTGAGGAAAAACAACAAATAATTGAGCAAGAAGTACTTGTACATAGATGGAACTCCTATACGCTGTAATATACATAATATGTACAGGGTGATTTTTTAGCAACTTTCTTTTTGGCAACGCTGTCCTTGGCAGCTCAGCTGTTTTCGTGTAACATGTTAGTGTCAAATATGTTCAGTTTGGTCTCTAATTTAACCATGAATCAACTTACAAACGAACAACGCTTCATCATAATTCATGATCTTCTGAGGCGGCTATTCGGAATCTTGTGACTAAATTTCGCACCAAATTTACATTATTTATCACCAACATGCATACGTAGAGTGCGGACAGAGGAAAATACCGCAGCTGTATTCGCCAGTTTTGTTGATGACCGTGAATTATCGATTCGGCGCCGTTCGCACCTATTGGGCCTCTGTTACTCCACTACGTTGAAAATTTTGGTGCAAGAATTGAAGCCCCACGACCTACCACAACGGCTAACTTTTGGTGAATGTGAGCTGACAAAGTTTTTTATCAGAAAATTGTGTTCAGCGACGAAGCTCATTTCTGGTTGAATGGATAAGTGAACAATCAAAATTCCCATATTTGGTGTGAAGAGCAGCTAGAAGAATTGCAAGAACTGTCAATGTATACCGAAAAATACTACTACTTACTTATGTGGCCATAACAACCGAATATCGATTTAGGCCGAAAATAACATGCTTCGCCAGCCATCTCTGTTCTTCGCTAGCTGGCGCCAGTTAGAAATTCCAAGCGCCGTCAGGTTCTCCAGTACTTGGTCTTTCCACCGGAGGTTTGGTCTTCCTCTTTTGCGTCGTCCTCCAGCGGGTTCCGAATATAACACCTTCTTAGCTGGAGCGTGTTCTTCCATTCGCTCGACATGACCTAGCCAGCGCAGCCGCTGGATTTTGATGCGCTTTACTATGTCAATATCGGCATACAGCTCGTACAGCTCATGGTTGTACCTTATTCGGTACTCGCCACCAACGCAAATAGGTCCAAAGATCTTGCGTAGGACTTTTCTCTCAAAAACTCCAAGTATTCGCTCATCCGAGGTGGAAATTGTCCAGGCTTCAGCGCCATATGTTAGGACAGGCATGATGAGAGACTTGTAGAGTGTAGTTTTCGTTCTTCGAGAGAGGGCTCGACTTCTCAATTGCTTACTCAGCCCAAAGTAACACCTGTTAGCAAGAGTTATCCTACGCATGATCTCCAAGCTGACGTCATTACTGCTGTTAATGCTGGTTCCAAGATAGACAAAGTCCCTTACTACTTCAAAAGCGTAGTTGTCAACAGTGACGTGGTGTCCAAGACGCCGGGACTCTTTGTTTGTTGACACTAGATACTTCGTCTTGCCCTCGTTCACCGTGAGACCCATCCGACGCGACTCTCTTTTCAACTCTGAGAATGCTGCACTGACTGCTCGCGTGTTCATGCCGATTATGTCAATATCGTCGGCATACGCTAACAGCATGACACTTTTGTTGAAGATAGTGCCATTATGTCGTAGATCAGCAGCTCGTATTATTTTCTCCATAATAAGATTGAAGAAGTCGCACGATAACGAATCACCTTGTCTGAAACCCCGTTCGGTATTAAACGGTGCGGAGAGGTCCTTCCCAATTTTCACTGCACAACGGGAGTTATGCAGTGTCATTCTACAAAGTCGAATGAGCTTTGCAGGAATACCGAACTCAGACATTGTTGCGTAGAGGTAATCCCTTACCGGACTGTCGAAAGCGGCTTTATAATCAACAAATAGGTGGTGTGTGTCGATCTGTTTTTCTTGGGTCTTCTCCAGGATTTGGCGCAGTGTGAAAATCTGGTCGATGGTGGATTTACCAGGTCCGAAAAATACACATAAATAAAATTATGGACCGGTGGCATCATTGGGCCGTACTTTTTCAAAGGCGACGAAAGCAGGAAAGATACTGTGCGATGATTACAAACTTTTTTTTTTGCCCAAAATGGAAGAGCTGGACTTGGTTGACATGTGGTTTCAATAAGACGGTGTCGCATGTCACACAGCACGCGAAACAATGGCTCAATTGAGAGGCGAGTGCGAGTGAACAGAGTATTTCACGTTTGGGGCCGGTCAATTGACCGCTTAGATCGTGTGATTTAACGCCTTTAGATTATTTTTTGTGGGGCTATGTGAAGGCTCATGTCTATAGCGACAAGCCTGCAACGGTTGACACACTGGAAGCCAATTTTGAAGAATTTATTCGTGAGATACCGGCCGATTGTTGAAGACAGTATGCCAAAATAGGACCCAGCGTATGAATCATTTGAGCGTATAAATCATTTCATACATTTCTCTAAATTTTATGTGTTTTTTTCTTAAATCAAATCCGAAGGCTCTTAAAAACTCACCCTATATATGTAATTGCTCGCGAAAACATCTAGTGTGTACATCATTAAGTCGCTTCTAAAATATTCTTTAAATTTCAACTATTTTTATATTTATTATTATTATTATTATTATTGTTGTTGATGTTGTTGTTAGCTGTAGACACTACATGCTGCCAACAACAAAGATAATAGAAACAAAAAAGATTCTTGTTTATTGCGTCAGTTGCAATTTATTTTAAATATAGAATATACGAGCATATAGGATAACATGATTTTAAGAAAAGAAAGGAAAGTGTCAGAGGGAGAGATACTGAGACAGAGTGGGAGTAACTATGAGGGAGAGATAGAGGAACCGAAAGAACGATTAATGAAAAATCTGAAAATTAGTTCGTAAATTAGAGTTGGCAAAAAAAAAAGAATAGAAAATGAAAATTAATTCCTCAAAATATCAGAAATATTCAACGAAATTTCGTAAAAAGAAAAAAAAAAAGATTCATAAAAGTGTGAAACCAGAGAGCATTTTCAGAGCACTGCTATAAATGATTCTTAAAAAATCTCCTTACAGTCGGCTGGGGCCGACCAAATTATACCCTGCATATGTAGATATATATACAAAAAGTTTACTCGAATATCCATCTTTTTCTTTTATTTCCACTTTCTTGTAAATCCAATTAATTTTTCAATATGAATCCACAACTTAAATTTGTTTGTCCTACATTGAATAGTTCGTAAGTTATAGCGGTTTAAATTTTTTAAAATTTTCACAATTTTGTATGGTAGCCCCATTAAGAAGTGGGCGTGGCATGTTGATTTTTTGCCAGATGATGTACAACTACCATATTAACCTAAGTATTAATTATGATTGCTATAGACAGAAGATTGCAGAAGCTGCAGCTATCTCAATTCAAAAGAAATTCAGTCATCCTGTATGGGAGCCACTATAAACAATGGACGTGGCTGGTCCATTTCTTGTGGGTAAATTTGCTTTTACAATACGAATCCACACCTTTAATGTGGTTGTTCTACGCTGAATAGTTTGTAAGTTATAACCGGTAACATTTTTTTTAAATTTCCGTAACTTTATATGGGAGACCCAAGAAGGAGTGGGCGTGTCACACTGATTTTGTGCCATATTCTTTCCGACTACCATGTTAATCTAAGTGTCAATTATGGTTATCCTAGACAGAAGATTACCGAAGTTACAGCTGTTTCAATTTAAAAGAATTTCAGTCATTTTGTATGGGGGCTACAATAAACAGTGGGCATGGCACGCCCATTTCTTGTGAGCTTAGTTGCTCGTACAATACTAATCCACACCTTAAATCTCTTTATTCTACGCTGAATAGTTTGCAAGTTATAACTGGTAACATTTTTTTTTAAATTTCCGCAACTTCGTATGGGAGACCCAAGAAGGAGTGGGCGTGGCACACTGATTTTGTGCCAGATTATTTCCGACTACGATATTAATTTAAGTGTCAATTATGGTTACTCTAGACAGAAGATTGCCGAAGTTACAGCTGTTTCAATTTAAAATTTGTATGGGGGCTATGCAAGTCCATTTTCCGTGAGTCTAGTTACTCTTAGTATGCTAATCCATACCATAAATATTGTTTACCTACGCTAAATGGTTTATAAGTTATGGAGCTTAAAATTTTAGTTTAATTCCCTCGACTTTGTATGGGAGCCCCAAAAAAGAGTGGGCGTGGTACGCTGATTTTCTGTCATATTATTTTCGACTACCATATTTTATGTGCCAATTATGGTTATTCTAGACAGAATATTGCAGAAGTTACAGCTGTTTAAATTTAAAAGAAGACACAGTGTACAGACACTTTGTATGGGAGCTACTATAAAAAGTAGGCGTGGCTAGCCTATTTTTGGCAGGATTATGTAGTAGTGTAATGTAACTCTATGTGGTGAATATTGTTGTCCCAGATGGTATATTAAGTGAGTTATGAATTTGAATGCTTGGTGTGGGCGTGGCTATTGACCGATCGTGCCCAATATAAATCCCCTCCGTACCCTTAGATCAAAGGTTACTTATGCCAAATTTCGTCAAAATAGCTCAATATTTGCTCAAGTTATCATGCGATTCAGCCAGGTGACAGACAGACGGACGGACGGACGGACATCGTTAAATCGAAAATTTAAGCGACGCTGATCACGAATATATATCTATGTCTATATCTTCGGAGATTCCTTCAAGTGGTCACAAACATCTGACCGAAATGAATATACCTTGCATATTGCATTATGCAGGGTATAAAAATGACTGCTACGGGGATAACTCATAAAACTTATTTTTAAGCGCGTTTATGCAGACATAACGGAGGTTTAACTCTGTTTATTCTTCGAGATAATTATTTGACTGGATGTTATGATTCAGAAAAGACTCCTCATTGTACCAATCTTTGGAGCGTTCTTTTTTATTATTCAGAAAATGTTTTCTATCGGATGGGAAAAAAGCCTATTTTCTGAAAGCTTTTTTCTGATCTCTTTCTGATGAAACAGTTTAGCAGAAAAACTCCCTCATCTCTGAGGGTTATAGGATCATTTATTATTATTTTATGTACTCCTTATGAGTATGAATACTCCGAAATAGGAATCAGCAAAGTATATTTTTATGGTTTGCTGTTCATCGATGATAATTTGTAAAAATAATTGTAATTGCCTTGATGTAATGATGCTAATGATAGCTCAATAAAATATAAACTATCATATGTTAAATAGAAAATTACTTGTAGTTGTAATTTTCTGATTTGATATCATTAAAAAAAAAAAAATAAATATGTGGCAATAATAGGGCTCTGTGGTCAAGCTTCTCATCCAGTACTATTTTGTGTGTGTAAACTTTTGGACAGTTTTAGAAGGGGCTACTTATATCATATTAGTCGATTCCGAACGGCAGAATCTTGTTCTGCACAGATATCTTTTAGAAGCTTTTTCAAATTATTACTACCGCAAAAATTGTTTGCCGACAGATAGGTACCGTTCGAAAGATATGTCTAAAGAAAAAGAGAAAAGCTCTACTTCAGCCTAACGGCCAACGGCACTAACCACTGAGCTGCGGCACAATCAAATACTTGACACATGATTTTATTGGATTCTAAATGATATATATATATAAAGCAAGCACAAGTAGTCTATAATCAATAAGGGATATTTTTCAAACATCATCGACATTTACCAATTATCTCTCACGTAGTATTTCAATAAAAAGAGTCGAAATGATTAATATTATTACATGAAACTAGAAATTGAGAAATATCCTTATATTTCGTTAACATAGACATGTTGTTGGCAAAAATGTTCATGACTTCATTCCCATGTCTACATTACATGTAATAGCTACCCTGTGCTATATGTATGTATATTCTTGTAATATACACACTTATTGTGTTGAATTTGTATTAAAATAAATCCTAAATAAATTGGCTAAAAAGCTGATAACATTGCTCATGGCAATTTATTTCGCAAGAATTTTTGGCATAAACTTGACTAACAGTTCGGTGACAAATTACAACAATCAAATAGGCGCTCCTTTTGTATGTTACAATTCGTTTTAATGCTATTGCTGTTATCCTTGTTGTTGTTTTTATCATTCTTAGTATTGCGTAAACTTGATGATAGTTCAATGAACCGTGTCATCGAATGCAGGTTCTTCACTCTATTATTAGAAGCCAATAATTCTAATACCATGCACAGTTTCATTTATATAATAAATGTAGGTATTCCATTTACGGATGGAAAAACACACATATTCAGTCTCAATGAAGCCACAAGTCAATACGTGTTTAATAAAAAAACCAATTTCAAACTCACATTGATAAATATTGCAATTTTCTAGCTTGTAGAACTTATTGAGTATCATATGAAAAATTGATTCTATCGAGCTTATACATCAACGTTTGTAGTGAAAAGAAATCTTCACCCTGTTTCATGACGCCCATTATATATAGGGTGTTGAAATTGCTGATTTTTCATAAATGCTGGATGCAGATATTGTGAATATAATTTTCATATCTGTTTTAGGAAGGTTATGGTGATGTTAAATTGCCACAGACATCGTATAAAAAACAATGACAAAAAATCTCAAGTTGTTAATGCAAAAAGGAAAAAATAAACAGTTAACTACTATAAATAACATTGAAAATTTTGTTTTTTTTTTTACCTTACAAATCAGATTTGTAAAGCTCTCATGTAAGCCGCTCAACTCATATAGAGCTATATGGCTGACCTTACAAGCAACTATAGTTATATAAACGTAGCCTAATGTTTAACCAATTGAAAATATGTTTACAAGAGAGAATCCATTAAAAAGTATCATTAAAGAGCAAAATGATCATAATCAAAATGATGTTCAGATATACATGTAAGCAATCAACATCATATTAAATATGTACATTGAAGGTCAAAAAGACTGATGCTACGCATTAAATATTAAAATGCTGTAAAGAGAAGTTCAAATAAAATGTAAACATATTTGCAATATTCGTATATATAAAGCAAAAAATAGACAATTTCTAAGTAATATTGCTAGTAGAGTATGTAATGCTTATGTGTAAATAAGTACAGTGTCGGCAAGAGAATTTGTATTTTTTTATTATATTATTCAGAGATGGGGATAGTGCACTAAATTTTAAGCCCCACTAATTTTTTGTTAGCGAAACTTTCAGCTATGCAATTACGCTAATGCGTAGTGGACTTGGATGATCTTCACTGTAGTGGTAATGCAAATTTGTTCCATTAATTTTAATAGTAGAATAATGAGTTAAAAAATTATTTTACTCAGTACCGTGTAGTGGTAATTTAAACATGTTTAACTACAGCGACCTGTAGTGAAAATGAAAATATCTAAAATAAATTCAAATATAACCGAAATTTTGACTATGAAACGTACAAGTGTTTTAAAGAATGTATATTTCAATATAAAAAATAAATACAATAACATACAACCACATATCACCCAAATCCAGAATATAAAAAATTGTCAATATAACTTACAATGTAAGAAAAAGGTAAAAATTAATTCAAATTATTCGACCCCATTGGAACTCATTTTTCTAAGTTCTTATGTTTCAAGTTTTTTATGTCCGCCAAGATAGTATAGTATTTAATAAATACATTTCTAATCATATACTAACTTCGCAGGGTTGATTAATGAAGTATATACATACGTCTTAAACTCTTTAGAGCTTGGGCTCCATCTCATTGGATGTTGTTGCAAGAACCTCATTCCACTGACCACTCTCCATTCTTTTTCTGTATTAACAATAGTTATAAACTATGGATTTTATGAGAAACCTTTAAAGATTATATGACTTTTGAAGACTTTATAAAAGTTTGAACCATTATTCATAATTGTCAGCAGTTATTATATGGGCACACATTCTACGTTATACTAATATTCCCTCCATTTTCTAAAATAATTTAGTGGAAATATTTTTTTTTCACTACTCAAATATTTAGTGGAATTTTTTTTTTCAAAAACTAATATTATTTTAGTGGAAATTATTCCCCTCCACTACCACTAGCCTGGAAGTGGAAATTTTGCTTCACTATCACTAATATAATCGAGTAATCGATTTTATTCCACTAAATAAGTAGTTACTAATATCAACCAGCTCCACTATAACTAGTCAAGAGTAAGTTCACTCAAAATTTAGTGTACTACCCCCATCTCTGACCAGAAGAAGGTTGTACAATAGATCTTTTAACATAGGTCGAAGTGCTTTCACACCTCATTAATACATTATTACATTACGTTACAGTATGTATAATACGTAGATAACAATTTGAGATTCAATATGGTGCTGTTGGATTAAATTAACTATAGCTATGTGTAAGTAGAAAAAGAAAATAGTGAGACTTTTGATAATGGTTTGTTATCTTAATATTTTCAGTTATTAATCTCATTATGATGATAGCTCACTCCGTTGCTCGCATTGTTTTGAACTCATTATGATGGTTGCTCACTCAATATTCGTATTGCTTTTATATAAATATTTATAAATATTTATTGCATTATTTTAGTACTTGTATTTAGATAACGCACAAGTCTATTATCAAAAATATAAGAAATATCAAAGTAGTTAGTATTCTTTAAAACGTTTGCTAGAACGGTGTACCTACAAGATTTTCTTATTATACAATTTTTTTTTAATAATAATGACACGCGTTTCTTATTTATTATTGACTATTGTCGCATTGAGCCCTACATTTTCGTATGTTACAAATGCTGCAAATATATTGGGATTCTTTCCGGTGCCATCAAAATCACATTTAATAATACATTGCTCCATTGCCGATGAATTGGCGATAGCCGGTCATAATGTTACCGTGATGGCGACATTTCCAAATCCTTACAAACATGCCAAATATAATTACATATATATTGAGACTGCGGAGTGGGGTTCTCGATTAACATATCAGTTGATAAATGATAAAGCATCAGTCTACAAACGTATTCTTATGCAACTGCCTAGGGTAGCGGAAATGGCAAATACAAGCTTAGCGCATTCGACTACACAAAAATTCTTGCACGATCACAAAGTCGGCGATTTCGATCTAATGATCTTGGGTTATTTTGGCAACGATCTACATCTGGGAATAGCAGCACATTTTCAATGTCCAATTATTTTATCATTTATCATACAACCAACTTCCTCAATTAATACGATGTTGGGTAATCCGAATGAAGTCTCATATGTGCCATTGCTCTTTACGGGATTGAGTCAACCGATGAATTTCATGGATCGTGTTAAGAATTTTCTTGCTCTACTAGTGGAGGATTACGCCATGAGATTAATGATGCAGAGAAATATTTACAAGACTTATAAGTATGTAGCAATTTCTCTAGTTCAGTGAATTTTTTGCTATACACGTAATTCTGTTTGTACATGCTAAATATGTTCTAGACAAAACCGTGTAAAACAAGACATGAAGCACATACATAAAAAAGAGGGGATTAGTTCCTCGACGCTTCTAGCATTCACCTAAAAAATTACGGTTAATAAATATATTTTTCTTTAACATTTTAATCAAATTGCTTTAATCGTGTTAAATCGAATGAAATCGTATATAAAAGGATTCAACTTTTTTTTCTGGACAATGTTAAATCAAACTTGTGTAAAAAAGACCGTGTAAAAACAGAATTGAGTGTACAATAACAATATATAGTATGAAAGTACATATCTTAGTTCATCGACACAAGCATGTTCTTATCGTTTGTTTGATTATAATTCCTTTTTGTTTTCTGCAGCTTATATTTCCCCGCTGACCGATATCCGTCAATTGATCAAATGCGAAAGAATATTTCCTTAATATTCACCAACCATCACTTCAGTCAGGGTCCTATTCGACCCAATGTACCGGCTCTCATTGAAATAGGTGGCATACAGATTAAAGAGCAGCCGGATCCATTACCCAGCGATCTTGTTGCAATATTAAACAATGCCACCGAAGGTGTTATCTACTTTAGCTTAGGTAGCATTGTTAGTGGTACTTCAATAATGGCGGAAAAAGTAAAGCTTCTGTTTGACGTGCTCTCAAAATTACCTTATACGGTGCTGTGGAAATGGAGCGATACCGATTTGCCTGGCATCTCGGAAAATATAATCTATCGGAGTTGGTTACCTCAAGACGATCTATTCGCACATCCAAATGTTAAGCTGTTCATAACACATGGTGGTCAGGGAAGTGTTGTCGAATCACAATATCATGGTGTACCAATGGTTTGCATCCCACTGTTCGGCGATCAACAGTCAAATGTGGCAAATGTTGAACGTTCTGGTTTCGGTCTCTCACTGGATTATCATAATCTCAAAGCAAGAGATGTTCATGCAGCAATCATGGAAGTCATAGAGAATCCCAAGTACACGAATAATGTGCGCAAATTTTCTCGCTTATACCGTGATCGTCCAATGACACCACGCCAATTAGTTGTCTATTGGACAGAATATGTTTTACGGCATAGAGGAGCGCCACATTTACAATCACCCGCGGTGCATATGAATCGTTTTCAATTATTGTCACTCGATATAGCGGGATTTTTGCTATCGATTATGCTGGTGATTATTGGCATTTTAGTGATTTTACTGCGATTTATTTGTTGTCGCCATAATAGAAATAAGACGAAATCTGTAAACACAGCAAAGAAGTTAAATTAGAATATTTGTAAATATTTTGTGAAAAGAGTGTATTTTTAATTTTAAATAGGAAACATTATTGTACGTGGGTGTTTAATATTCTCAATTCTTATAAAATAATATCCATTGACTAACATTTGTCAAATAAATGTGCCATTATCCTTATAAAAAAATGTATGTTTGTATTTACAAATTAAAATTGACACATATTTCATTATCAATGTTAGCTCAAAAACGAATCAAATTGTGGTTATGTTGAGGACTACATATTGAGCTATAGAAATGTGTAAATAATTCACTTGAAACTTTTATTGTTGACAAAAAGAACCAGCATCAAGTCAAAAAATGTGACATTGCTTGCACATAACTTCAATTGAAATGTAGAAAATAGAAAATTATTGACAGTAAATAAAGGAATAGAAAATAGACACATGGTGATCGGGTGAATTGGACAAGTAGATGGAATTTTTCAGAGGTTTTCATGACGTTTTATTATGCACAGACTTTTCTTTTACTCAAATCTTCAATTAAATTTAGTATATTGTTATTTTCAATCAACATTCTCACAGTCATATATCTATCGATGGCAATTATTTCAAGTACTTTTTCAACCATCAGTAAGACCAGATCTTTCATCATCAATTAAATCTAAAAAAAGTTTAGAAACTGCCATCTCATAGTTCAATATTTACCTGTAGCATATTTTTTCTTATTCTATTATAATTATTATATTATGCTTATCTGATTATGATTATATGATTATGCTTTTATCTGAACAAAAAACATTTCTTTAATTACTGTCATATTCTTATCAAACCTTATCATTACAATAACTACTTATGATGATGATTTTCATAAGGAAGTGATAAGAAATTTGTATAGAAATCGGAGAACTACAATTATTCTCATTTTTAAGTCATTGACTTGACTAACACAAAAAAATGTTATTAGTGAATATTAGTCAAAAAATAACATCCACACATATCCACTCATACTCGTTTACGCATGCACACGTATTTGGTGTGTGAACAATGAGTAAGTTCTTTGCTGATGTGGACATGGTATAGTGCTCAGCTCTCTCATTGAGTAACTCGATTTATTGCATTATACCGTAATCACTCACAACAAGTCATTTGAGTCATTTACAGTTTTCCTTCTTATTTTATTAATCAATAAATATTTTTTTTTGTTTGTTTTATTTTATTTATTTATTTATTTTTTTTATTAATATATATTCTACAGTATCAATGTACAACATCAATGCAAATCTGCTCTCTGGTTTTGTTATTTATGAACCTCATTATATTAGCCAATTCGTTATGGTACATGTTTTTTTCTGAGTTTTGCTGCAAATGAGCAGCCTTTTAATGTCAAATTTCTACGATGAGCACTAGACTGATATTTATATAAAAGAACATTAAATGAGGATGGATGAGTTAAATCGAACGACTGGAAAAATCTAACCAAGCAAAGAAGATGATTTATTCGGAACAGAGGACGCAACGTTTGAAAACCAAAACAGACGCGTAAAACCGTAGGTCGGACTATGTCAACTTTTGTGCCAATAAAATAGCATTCACGGTAAGCCTTACTTTTTTATTTTCATCTGAAGAAAAGTGCGGGGGAAGGTCATCGTATGCTGTGTGAGGCTTATGGAGAATATGATCCATCGATTTCAACTTGTGAGTTTTGGTTTAGAAAAATTGTAACACCCTCAAACTTTTGACTTGTGTTATTTAACGAAGCTTAAAGGACTTTCCCAGCCTATTCACGATTTTTGTTGGTTTTAAAAAGGACAAAATGGAAATTCGACTAGTTTTGGCGGTTAATTAAAAATATATTGTTTTCTTTTAAATCATTTTTTTGCACAATTTGCTTCAAAAAATTCTGAAAGTACATGAATCAACACAGAATAATGACATTTTAATCCTAAGGGATTAAAGAGAACTTATACAACAATTTGCGGCAGATAACAAGAAATTCAAATATGGAACGAATTATATGTTCAAATTTTGTAATCAAATTATAATTGTCGCCATTCTACACAAAGTTCTCCAACCATCATATAAATACAGTAATAAATTAATATTCGAAGCTCTGAAGAAGGAGAAACGGATGACGGAACTTTAATTTATTTTGAAAATATTGATTTGCGTTTACATACATCCAGTGGGTGCCGTAGCTCAGTGGTTAGTGTGTTCGCCTTCTGATCTGTAGGCCGTGGTTTAATACCCGGCTGATGCATAACAAAATTAATATCGAAAAGATTTTTCTTTCGAACGGTACACACCTGTCGGCAAGCAATTGGCAATTCTTCCGACAGTAACAACTTGCCATGAAAAAGCTTCTAAAAAGAACTCTGTGACAATGCTCAGAAAAAGTGAAGTCACAAGTGTTCTGCCGTTCGGAACCGGATAAAATAAGTAGGTCCATTCTAATACGGTCCAAAATTTAAGACGCTCAACAGTAATGGAAGGGAAGCTTGGCCAATGAGCCCTTTGGGGCTTTAAGTGCCACATATTTATTTTTTTTTTATGTTTACATACATCCACCTAATAAACTCCTTTGATTTTCATTTTTTTGAAAAATTAAAATTGGAAATGTATTTTTTAAAAAATGCTATATATTGTACAACTGAATGCTGCTTGCATTTAAAATTATCTTAAAGCTATAAAAGAAGTGTTAAAGTGTTTTATATACAAAAATATGAAAAAAGAAAATTTTCACACAATACCTACTTAATTTAAAATCACAAACTTTCATAATCTCTTGTTAGCCTATTTGCCCCTAAGGCAATATATGTGTATCGCACCTTACATGTGTTTGCATGTAATTTCATATATATAAACGTTTACGTTTTTGAATAGGTATTCTTATTCTTATTATATCTGAAGGCGTAATTTTTATTTGTGTGTTTTGAGAAAGATTTACCTTTGTATTTTCTTCCGCTTGTCGTTGCGTAAAGGTATATCTAAGAATCAAAATTATGTTATTCATGCCGTGCTCTTAAAGTTCTAAACGTGTTTACACGAAAATCATTGATACGAAAAATTTTTTGGTTTGAGGTTTCTTTGTGAGCTTTATTTATTCGAAGCCTTGGAAAAAATAACAATAATACTAAAGAAAAAATTTTGCTTCAAATATTGATTTCGCCTTTCTGCAAAAAGTACAGATTGACAAAAAAATAAGAATATTGTAATAAAAACAAAAAATAACGAATTGAATGAAACAGTAAAAAGTATGGGTCGTTAACTTTTTTATTGCAAACAATTTTATGACAGCTATTTATAAAAGTGAAAAATCGTATGTGTGCATTAAAGGCGGAATACATTCTTAAAGTAAAGAGTGCGAAGACGGAAAACAAAAATTAAAAACACAAGTTTTAAAAGTTTCATTCATTTTCAAGGCAAATTAAAGCATTTTTCATAGCAAATATTCACATGATGCATTCAAATTCCATTCACTACGTTTCTGATGAATGATTGAATTGATAAATTTTATGATATTTAATTTTCAGTTGAATAAATATGATGAAAAATAACGGAAATTGAGAAAATTCTGAAAGAAATTTTAAAGAGAACATATTGTAATTGAAATGTTTATGTTATGATTGCCACAATGTACAGAATTTGTATAAGCCTTAGCAACACAGTACGGTCTTTTTTTTTTATACCCTGCTTAATGCAATATGCATGGTATATTCATTTCGGTCAGATGTTTGTGTCCACATGAAGGAATCTCCGGAGATATAGACATAGATATATATTCGTGATCAGCGTCGATTAAATTTTCGATTTAAGGATGTCCGTCCGTCCGTCCGTCTGCCTGTCACCTGGCTGGTTCGCACGATAACTTGAGTAAATATTGAGCTATTTCGATGAAATTTGGCATAAGTAATCTATGATCCAACAGTATGGAGGGGATTGATATTGGGCATGATCGGTCAATAACCACGCCCACACCAAGCATTCAAAGCGACTAACCTCGAAATTTTCAAAATCTTTAACTTGCTATAACTCACATAATATACGACTTGGGACAACAATATTTGGGACATAGACTTATATTATACTACTATATAACGTCGCCAAAAGTGGTTGAGCCACGCCTATTTTTTAGCGTATCTCTCATACAAAGTGTCTGTACTTCTTTTAAATTGAAACAGCTGTAACTTCTACAATCTTCTGTCCAGAATAACCATAATTGACACTTAGATTAATATAGTAGTCGGAAATAATCTGGCAGAAAATCAGTGTACGACGCCCACTCTTTCTTGGGGCTCCCATACAAAGTTGCGGAAATTAAAAAAAATGTTACCGGTTATAACTTGCAAACTATTCAGCGTAGAATAACGAGATTTAAGGTGTGGATTAGTATTGTACGAGCAACTAGGCTCACAGAAAATGGGCGCACCACGCCCAGTGTTTATCGTAGCCCCCATACAAATTTTAAATTGAAACAGCTGTAACTTCGGCAATCTTCTGTCTAGAATAACCATAATTGACACTTAAATTAATATCGTAGTCCGCAAAAATCTGGCAGAAAATCAGTGTGCCACGCCCACTCCTTCATGAGTCTCCCATACAAAGCCAAGGGAATTAAACTAAAACTTTTAAGCTCCATAACTTACAAACCATTTAGCGTAGGACAACGAGATTTAAGGCATAGAATAGTATTGTACGAGCAACTAGACTCACTTGAAATGAGCGCGCCACGCCCACTGTTTATTGTAGCCCCCATACAAATTTTAAATTGAAACAGCTGTAACTTCGGCAATCTTCTGCCTAAAATAACCATAATTGACACTTGGATTAATATCGTAGTCGGCAAAAATCTGGCAGAAAATCAGTGTGCCACGCCCACTCCTTCATGAGTCTCCCATACAAAGTCAAGGGAATTAAACTAAAACTTTTAAGCTCCATAACTTACAAAGCATTTAGCGTAGGACAACGAGATTTAAGGTATGGATTAGTATTGTACTAGGCTCACTTGAAATGAGCGCGCCACGCCCACTGTTTATTGTAGCCCCCATACAAATTTTAAATTGAAACAGCTGTAACTTCGGCAATCTTCTGCCTAAAATAACCATAATTGACACTTGGATTAATATCGTAGTCAGCAAAAATCTTGCAGAAAATCAGTGTGCCACGCCCACTCCTTCATGAGTCTCACATACAAAGTCAAGGGAATTAAATTAAAACTTTTAAGCTCCATAACTTACAAACCATTTAGCGTAGGACAACCAAATTTAAGGTGTGGATTGATATTGAAAAATTAATTAGATATACCAGAAGGAGATACGTCACGTCCACTTTTTATATATCTTCCGTATAAAGTCTCGGATTTATCTTAAACATTAAAACACCCATAACTTACTAATTAATACGCCTAGGTCAACCCATTGCAACCTATGTAGTTTAGTATTATAGGCAGAAATTGATCCTCCAAAATTGGTGAGGTACGCCTGCTTTTTAATGTAGGTCCTATACAAAGTAGTGGAAGAAAAGGATGGATATACGAGCAAACTTTTTATATATATATCTCTACATATGCAGGGTATAATTTGGTCGGCCCCAGCCGACTGTAAGGAGATTTTTTTGTAAAATTTTTACTCAATTTTATTTACCTGTTCTAATTCGTTTTCAACTTTGTGTTTGTTAATAAAGTAAATTTCTTCGAATCAATTAATTTCGTCTATGTCATTATTTCACATTTTGCCAAAGCAATTTATCAATGCTTCTACCCATTGATGAAAAGGTCAAAAGTTTGTATTATACATAATCAGATTATATACCTACGTTTTACTTCTAATTTAGATGATTAATTGTGCACAGTGTAAGTTTTCCGATTTTTCATTGTTTAGCAACAAATTTCCAAAACAAAATTTATTCTCCATGTTGAAAATTTAATTACCTAGTACATAGAAACATACACATACATATGTATGTACATATGTGGGAAATTGAATTTCCTAGATGCATATATATGAAAGATAGCACACAGAAACCCATGAACTATTGTCACTACTTTTTTAGCTAGGCACAATGTTACTAGTTATAAACTAGCAACAATGTTATGCTTTATTGGATCACTTTCTATTTTTTACTTTTCATTTATATTGTATTTCTTGAAAATGCTTTGCTTTATATATATAAAGGTAGCTCTCTAACTGCAAGATTCAGGTTCGAATACGGTCGTTGATAAAAACCCATGATTGATATTCCTATGTCTCTAGTTTCAAAACTACTCCAGGAAAACTAAAATTGTTTATTTGATAACACTACATTATGCAGAATTTGTTCAGGTGGGGCACAGCTCAATGACATCGCCGTGTTAATTTAACTATGCTTGGACTACAGACTACACCTGGTCTAATATCTGGTCATATAGTATGTAGTTACGGTACCAGTGTTTGGAGTAGTCGTATTTTTTGTAGGTAGGTTTTTTTTGCTGGTTTTCGTGTTGTTAGATGTTTGTTAGACAAAGGTATGTGCGATGTTTAAGACGATTAAAATCAACAAGTGACTGTGTGACAGGTTTTGAAATTTGGGTTTGGGGATAAATGATGTAGCGATATATCTCAATATACCCATTCTCATAATCTTCAAGAAAACGAACTAACCTTTATAATTCAATTAAATTTATCTTTGCTTTTGATTCTGGTGAAGTAAACTCAGAACAAAGGTAGTAAATAAAGAAATAATTATTTTACATTAAAGCGTTATTAATACATACGACCACATAGTTTGAAATACTGTTGTACACAAGCATACAAATCAATGTAGTGACAAAGTGTGGTTGCTTATAATACAACTTTTAGCAAATCATTTAAGCTCACAGACATTTTCTGTTTAATATTAATTATTTCCTGCTTGAAATTTTTGTACAATCATTTTCATTAGTATCCTTACTTTTTAGTGTTTTAACTAGAATCATCATCATCATTTACATCGTTCACAAAATTACATTTCATGCTATTCAATAATTTATCCATCTATCAATCTGCATACATATGTATGGTACATACGTATATCAAAGGAAGGAAAAAGTGAAAAGTCATTTATTTTGTTTAAAGAAAAACAACAACAACAACCACAATAAATAGAAATAAACAAACAAAGAAACAAATTGTCCTAATAGCCATATCAACTGTACCTAATCGTTCCTTTACATACACATTTGAAATGTGTTTTACAAATGTGTTTAGGACTGGCTGGCAGGTATTTATTCTTGGATTTTTTTAGAATTTCCAGGAGCGTCGAAAAAAGGAATTAAACATCTGCGCGACAGATTCGCCGACTGTTTAAAGTTTGAATAATGGCATTGCAGTAGTTACATTATTTTTATATTAACTTTTTTTGGAGCACATATGTGGTACCATAACGGTGCTTCATTCATTTTCTCCTCCTCAAGAATTCCTCCGAGTACATTTGCTTTCAAAATCCATTCCTTTGAGGGTACCTTTATAAATTTTATATTTTTTTTATTTGTAAAATTGGATCTCACAACTCCTATAGTGCCC
Source organism: Megamerina dolium (assembly GCA_963854835.1). NCBI lineage: Eukaryota > Metazoa > Arthropoda > Insecta > Diptera > Megamerinidae > Megamerina > Megamerina dolium. Next base: position 29,717,498 of record OY978528.1, on the reverse strand, counting down.
ATACCTGGGTCAAGCTCATCACCTACCACTACTCACTTTTGCTCTCCAGATTTCTTCCTGAAATTTACCAATGCAGCAGAAATGAATGAAAATGCAGTCACATGTCACATTATACAAACACACGCACGCACATACTTAATTTTGTAGAGGTCGTGCCACATGATGCTTATGTCAATTCCAAACTAGCCCCGGCCTCCTCATGTATACGTAATTATTTACAATATTACTTTAATGTTAGTAGTGTTTGCATATAGTTTTACTTAAAATAACTCTTCCTTGTTATCTTTTTATTATAGCAGTGATGGTTAATGAGGAAATAGGGTCCACATGTGTATGAAATTGAGAAAAAATAATTTGGTTGTGCTAAAATAGAATAAATAACTGACAGGTTCCAAAGAGCCTGTGTTATTTTGTTTATTGTTATGATTCACTAAGGTGAACCATAGCAATAGCTCAAAATGGGCTTAAAGCCATTAAACCCCTTTTCACTGTGTGTCGCAATTTGAAAACTATTGGACTATCGATTAATTTTAAATGATTTACGAAAGATGGCGTAGCTTGTGTTCCTATGCATCGACCACATCGCCACCATTTTTTTTTGCTGTTATGAGGTTATACAGTATTTCAGTAATAGTTGTTGAAATGTAAACAAAGTTTTTAGAGCATCGAATATATCGAGTTTTGCACCAACGATACGAAATTTGCGGAAAGGATTACACAGAACACAAGGAGAGACCTGGTCAGCCAATAAAGTTTGAAGATGACGATTTGGAAGCATTACTCGACCAAGATTGTTGTCAAATGCAAATAGATCTCGCAGAAAAAAGCAACAGGATTCATTCAAAAGTGAGCAAAATGGGTGAACAACCCAACAACGAACATGAACCAAGCCACATAAACCAAGCCAGAGACGTTGAAAGGCGATTTTGCACGTCAGAAGTGTTGCTCGAACGATACAAAAAGAAGTAATTTTGCATGGGATTGTTACTTTTGACGAAAAATACATTCATTATGACAACTCGAAGCACAAGAAATCGTATGTGAAGCACGGCCAACCACAGAAATTAACGGTAAAACAGAATATTCATAGCGCGAAGGTGATGCTCTGCATTTGGCAGAATTCATAAGGGTGTATTAAAATATAAGCTATTGAAATCAGGTTCGACGATCACGGAGTACCTGTATCGAACACAATTGATTCGTTTGAAGAGAGCAATCGCCGAAAACCGACCAGAATATGCGACTAGACATGAGTCTATAATATTCCATCATGACAACGCTAGGCCTCATGTTGCAAGACCGATTAAAAATTATTTGGAAAACAGCGGCTGGAAAGTTTTACCTCACCCGCCTTATAGACCAGACATTGCCCGTTCTGACTGCCATTTGTTTCGATTGATACAGAATACATTCACCGGAATGCGCTTCACTTCAGAACTTCAGATTCTTTTTTGGCCTCAAAAAATGAGCAGTTCTTTTGGGATGGAATTCATGTGCTACCAGAAAGATGGAAAAAAGTCATAGCTAACGCTGGCCAATACTTTTAATAATGTATTGATACATTTTGTTATTAAAATAAAGAGATATTTTTGCAAAAAAAAAAATCCTTTAAAAAATATCAATAGTCCCAATAGATGTTTCTTAAAACAACTAATCAGAAAATAAGATATGTATCTTCATTACATTCTCTTATTCTGCAAAAACGTATTCGTGTTAAACATAATAGGCAGCATTGTATTTTACATCAAGTTGAACCTACATAAGAACATCTGGTGAATATGTGCTGAAGTTAATTAATTTATATGAGCAAATACTTTGTGGCAAAAAATTCCACAGCCGATGTTCATCATTCTATCATGAATTTTCTCTAATTAGATATATTGTATTAAAAAAAAATTGAGTTGGATTCTGACTTTTACACTACGTTTATTTTTATTTTGTTGTTATTTTCGTTTGTCGGAGTTCTGTTTGTAACATACATCACGTTACGTAGACATGTTCCTATAGGAAGTTTTAAATTACCTTTAACTTGCCTTGCATATTCGTATCTTAAACTTTTATTTTAAATTACCATCGACATATACATATATATGGTATATGTATATGTGTATGTACATGTTCATATACGCATTCATGTGGACAAATATACCATGTACGATAATCACAGAATAAAGAGAGTACGAGTGTATGTATATATATATGTATATTTACAAATAAACAAGCAAACCAAAATGAACAAAGCAATTACAAAGCGTGCATGTAGGCTCTGACTATGACTATAGCATAAAAGTAATAACACAGCTGGATTAAAATTACCTACTACTACGATTATTATTATTATTATTATTATTGTTGTTGTTGTTGTTGTTGCTACTGCTACAGCTGTTAGATATGTACACATGTGTGATACGAACATTGCATCTAACCACAGCAACAAATTTAATGAGTTTCAATTGCAAATGTTGTGGAAATTAAGTTCAATTGTTGGAAAATGTTTTTGTTTGTGGTGGTTGATAGCAAGCAAGTAAGTTTTGCGTTAAATTAAAAAAGTTTCAATTTCAAACAACAAATACCAAAACAACAATCATAAAATAGATTAAATACCATCAAGTTGCTTGATTTTATGGTATCGTATGTATTTACAATATATTATTGCAATTGAACATATTCAATTTCATTGCATACTTTTAGGTAAAGAGAATTTAATTTGAATTGCAACAATATACCATGTTATTTGAATCAAACGAATACAATGATTATACTAGTAAACAATTTAAAATGAGATATTCTAATTTTAAGGATAAACCTTTACTTAGTAACGTGGTGCTAAATAACACAATTCGAATGACTTTTGGTATAGGGTAATTTTACTAGAATAATGATGTCACGCTGAATACAAAAAATACTCTAATTTAGTTGAATCAAGTTCTTCTTTCTGCAATACTGCTATATTTCTTTTTGTATCTATTTCTATTTGTATTTTGTTATGAACCCATGACAAAAGGTCCATGAAGGTCCCAATTTATTGATTCGATTAATTTAAATTTAAAGCTCTGATAAGCGAAAAAAAACGAACGGATGGTCATCTTTAAGTCGATTATATGAGCGACGATCCCTCATTTATTTTTTTCTCCTCAATATTTATTCTAAACATACTTTCTCCCTATATCTATCCCTACAAATCTAATATTGTATAATAATGTATAAATTTTACACGCAGAGCTGTAAATTATATTATCGACTCCCATTAACATTTGGTATTCAACGTATTTTAAACTTTCAAACTATTTTTAAATCATCGGTTGACTCTGATATTTTGTCAAAATATCTTCTCCAAACAACATTTCAGATTTTGGATCGTAAAAAATATAAAATATGCCGAAAGCTCTGCTTTCTATTTATTTTCCATAGTTTATACTACACAAAAAAAATACTACTGCGCATAATCAATCTGATTTTTCCACGAAAACTCTTTGCTACACCAGCAATCAAAATATTGTGTGAAGTTGGCTATGATAAGATTTCCCTTCAAAACAAAATTACTTTCTGAACAACCTAAAAATACTGCATAAAACCTATACCCATATATAATAGTGAATAAATAGGCACTTCCATAGATCATTAAACATTTTGTTAATTTCCTCGATGATATCATTGTACAATGTGAAATTGGGAATGGCTGTCTTATTCTGTGTATTATATAAAAACATGTATGCGCATTTCAAACTCAATCAAAGCTATTGTGTTTTGAAATTGACATTTGATATATCATTTACTGGAATCAATGTGCAGTAGTGATAAGAATATTGACATGCAATAAATTGGCATTGTCCATTCCATTACTACAATAGTACATAAAGTAATGCGTTGTAAGTATACGAGAGCATAATCTCGATAAATATTTAAGTGAATTTCTATATACAATAGATGTGTTTCTGACTAAGTTTATTCATATGTAAATATGTTCATATGAGTGACTATACTTGGAGGTATTGTACTTAACACGTCACTATATTACAATAAATAAATATTTAAAGTTCACAAACCCCATAGATTTTTTTAATGTAAATGACATCGTAAACAGACAAAATTCCTTTTTTATGATTTGGAATTGCTTATGCTAATATATTAAACATTTTTTCATAACATATTTATATATATTCTATCTATTCGTTTCAGGTGTATTCAAGTATGTGAGTGTATCATAGAATGTTTGTATATAAAATTGTATTATAAAACATATTCGGTAATGCTTTAAATCTAAATTAATCTGAAGTTAATAAGAAGGTAAGTTAATAGAAAATATTTTGATGATACTTATTTATTTTAATTATTTTTGATAATATATAAAAGCCTATTATATAGTTTTAAATGCATTTTTTAAATTTAAAGATATTTAAATACATTACAAAGATGACTTAGTAATAAACTTCAATACAATACAATACAATACGAGTATATGTCTGTAAATTCATTTAAAAATTCATTGATTATTGATCAAATATTGCACATACAAGAGCATATGAATTTTCTGGAAAATCGATTCTTCATTCGCCTTTGTTAATGCAACATATTATACATATATACTTCTAATCTTCTCTTTGCAACTTCGAGTTCATTTCCATTTCATACTTTTCTGTTTTATATATTGTATAAGTTTTAAGGAATATATCATATATATTTATGTATATTAATATTGATATTGAAATATTTGTTTTTAATACAGAGATTGAAAAAAAAATGAAAAAATTCATTTTTTTGGAAAAGTAATTTAAATGCATTGTTTAATCGACTATTGAATATATTTTAACCAGTCATGTATATAATTTACAATCTGACCTAATTTTGCTCCAATGTGCCATATGACTTTCGATTATTTTCATTTGTTGCAAAATATGCAAAAGATGAACATTACAATTATTTACTTCTGAAATTATTTACTATTTTGAGTGTATGTTCATTCTTTTTTTGTTCTGAGCCCACACAGGACATTCTTTTATTTGATGACTTTATAAGTATTAAACAATATTTAAATATGGCGGAAGTATGTCAAACCAAATATTGATTCTGTTTCATGTGTGCTTTTAGGAGTGTGAAATAAAAAGACAATCAATTTCATTAAAACATTTCAAACTTTATCATTTAGTAGAAAATCACAGAAAAGTGAGTAGTAAGTACATTGTACTTAGCAGAGCTGTAAAAGAATTGAATCATTACGGAATTCCCTCACCCTTAATTCATTTAAAAGCTGCACTCTTTTGCTTCGAATTCGTTAAAGAATGACAGACGAACCATTCATCATTCTCAAAAGCTTAAAATTATCACACATTCCCATTGAGTAAAGAGTGGGAATTGAAAAAGATCAATCCCATTCTTGCTAGGCTTAAAAATATGATGAATTCATTCTATATTATAATTCTCTTAAACTCTGAAATACTGGAAATATGATATAATTTATTACCATGAAAATCATAGCAGCTTTGGAACAAAACCCATGGTGTTATTATTAAGGTAGAGCAACTACAAAAAATTCCTCTTGGATGCGCCATATGTCAGACTCTGGTTTCTTATAGTGTCAAGCTAGTGTGTTTTTTTCAACTTCTTCTTCTTTTTTTCCCATGTATTTGTTGTTGTTTTATTTACTTTTTCTCCTTCTTCTACTTCTACTTATTCTCCTTCCTTCCTTGAGAACTCTCCCTAATGGTTCTACCTTGAGTTATTATACCATGACAAAACCAATCAGCTGTTATTATTCACATAAATAAATTTGATTTACTTCGCACAGTACCCTGGAGTTTTGTATTGCATATGCAACAACGCACATAAATTCCCCATCTTTTCTTTAAGTAGTCTGTTGAATCGAGCTGCTCAATTTATTTACAAATATGATAGAAAAAAAGGTGTCATAGAAAATAGCGTTGACAACAGCTTATTGAGACTCGTACTGTACTTCTGGTGACGACTTTAACATTGATGCCTCTAACGCAGACTTTTCTGAAATAGGACTAACAAACCAAATATCGGATAGTTCTTCCCATTCTTCAACGATGTGTAGACTTTGCGATGAAGAATTCTCACAATCAATTAAATTTTCACTTTCTTTTGAACACATTTTTAAATTCATCTCACAAGATTCACTTTGAAGAAATATGCGTTTGAAACTCATTATACGTAAATATGCGTATATATACGTAAAATTCTTCAAGGAGGTAAAGGCTGTCAGTTTGCTACTGAATGGCTATCGCCACTCCTATTCTTTTTAGGCTGCAGCCATCTGCTGCTGCATTCATCAACATTTCCATTCAGTGTGAATTCTTTAGGTTTTCTAATTCATGAATTGAAAACGAATAGAAATCATTCATTTTTATCAGCCTAAAGACTTCACAGCTTTTCAAAATTTAAATAAAAGAATTAAAAGTGAAAAAGACTTTACACATTTACAGCTCTGGTACTTAGGTTGAAGTGGGAATGCTTTGGCTAATTTTTTACGGAGCAGCAGTTTTGTAAGTTGTCAATTCTCAGTGGTTAGAGCATTGACCTTCTGTGCCTAATCTAGTGGGATATATTTCTTCTCAGATGTTCTTCATAGCCTCTCCGAATTTTACATTAATATTAATTATTTATGTTACTTTTAATATTACCAGTTTTAAATACAGTTTGCTTCATGAATTGCCGAAAATTGATGATATTATCAGTGTGCGATAAGATATTCGCATCATTCGCATATTCAATGCACAATACACAGTGAAAACAATTCTCGTATTCCTCGTCATCGGCTATTAATCAGTTATGCTTAATGCATGATTGAAATGTTCGAATACGATATATTCTTTCAATATCAATTTTATGCAGCTGCGAACAAGACTAGCGAATGTGCTTATTGAGAAAAAGATATTAAATGACATTTTTTCCAACCACTATTCATATTTATGAATGGGCATTTCGTGTGGCACCAAATGCGTAAATAGTATGGCGGAAAAATAAGTGGATCTTTTCTTTCGTTTTTTTTTTATGGAATATGACGTCAAGCCATATATTTTATGTGTATAATACAAATCACATTGGACCGGACTTGCTTATAAAGTTTCGATATTTTGCAACGAATTTACAATCATAATTTTGTCTGCTATGGTTTGGCTATGATTAACATTTGCAACTTGACTTTAATACACTTTTGATAAACATTTCTCACTGAACTAATGAAAATAGTATTACCATATTCAACGTCAGCCACTGTGGCTGACACAGCTTGTACATTGTTCTCTTCTTTTGTTGTTGTTTTCGTTGAATTGAATTATGCATTTAATTTCCTTGAAAATGACTATAAAACACAAATGAATGGCTTGATACGTATAAAGGCACAACAACGGAAATGGTAATGTCTTTCGAGCTTTCCTTCATTCATTCACTAGTGACTAGAATTTACATTATATCCATGTATATTTTGTAATAACAACTACAGCAACAACAACAAGAACCAGTAATGACTGAATTAAGTAATTTCTCAATTAAAATTTATGCGGAATGAGTTAATTTTTATGTCAGTTTGTAAGAATGCTACAGATATTCAGTAGGAATGGAAAGCACTTACATAAATGTTGCCATTTAAATTAATTACTTTCTTTTCTGTTCAAAGCAGTGAAGAAGGTATACTAGTGTAAAGTGTTTGTATGATACATAATGTGGTTATTAGCTACAGCTTAAGCGTTAATTAGTGCAACTTAACGATTTCTAAGCACTTCATTATGTGTAGATTGAGTGTTATCAAGCAGTTACTTATTTGGAATATTCATAATCATATAAGAGCTATCGAATAAATAATAAATTAGGTGTCGCTTAAGATTCTATTACATTGAAAAAAAAACGGTCAGTGGCAAAGATTTGCTTTCGTATTATAGAAAATAAATGACGCTATTATATCTGAGAAGGACGGCATAATATGACGATGGAAAGAATACTTTCAAGACCTATATAACGTAGAACAGGCACATGGTGAAAATAATGACACACTGAGAACAATGGACATAAGCGTCGATGACGCGGAGGATGAAGATAACTCAGACCCAGCGCCTACACTACCCGAAGCCCTCGAAGTCATCCACAATATGAAAAACGGTAAGTCACCAGGAGAAGATAATATAACAGCTGAGCTGCTTAAATTCACGTGATGATAGCAAAGGTGTGGAATGAGGAGAAGCTCCCTACAGCATGGTTGACGGGCACAATAGTACCTATTTACAAAAAAGGTGATAAACTACTGATCGTGTGCTACAAGGTATTTTCCGGAATTCTTGCAGTGCTATAGCGAAGACAGTGCTTGAAGAGAACCAATGCAGCTTCAGATCGGGAAGGTTTGTAATTGATCAAATTTTTATGATGAAGCATAGCCTAGAAAAATGTTATGCATTTGACATGGACGTGCACATGCTCTTCGTAGACTTCAAGCAAACCTTCAACCAGTGATATTCTCTGATTTGGGTATCAACAAAAAGGTAATTAGATTGGCAATGGCAACGCTAGAAAATACTAACGCCAAGGTCTCAATTCAACAAAAAATCAGTGAAAGTTTTGATATCAGAACTGGAATGAAGCAACGAGAGAGCCTATCAACAGTCGTATTTAACCTATGCCTGCACTATGCTGTCAAAGATTGTAATACATCGGGCAACATACTTAATCGATCGGGTTTAGTAGTGGCATATACAGATGATATTGTGATGCTTGCAAGAAACAATCGATACCTCGAGAAATTGTACCTCAATACCATGATATCGGCAAAAACAGTAGGACTGGTAGTCAACATAAAAAAGACCAAGTATATGGTCCTCTCCAGAAGTCCAGAACGAAAAGACCACGCTCACTAAGAATAAGGGAAGACACATTTCAGGGTGGGGAAAAGTTTACATATCTGGGTGTACTTATAACAAATAACAACAGCGGAAGAGAGTATATTCAGGATCGCCTTCTAGGAGCATTCAAAACGTACTATACCCACTTTAATCTGCCTAGGCCAAGACTACTCTCCAAAACCTGCAAATTGACCCTATACAAAACATTAATAAGACCAGTGGCTACTTATGGCTCTGAAATATGGAGTATGACGGGTGCAGAGGAAGAGATCCTGCGAATCTTATGTCCATAAACGCATAGCAGATGGGTAATATGCAATCAGAAATAATGCAGAGCTACTACAAATCATGCAAGGAGAAGACGTAGTTAAATTTGTAAAATCACAGCGTCTTAGAGATGGATCGGGCATGTCTTAAGGATGAACAACTCGAGAGCGCAGATACTAATTATGCAATATATTATGCAAATAGAAACAGAGGTCGACCATGGAAACGACTAGCTGACTGAATAGAAGACGATGCTATAGCGATTGGTGCGAGAAATTGGGGAACCCTAGTGAAAAACAAGGAAGAATGGAGGACTTTAGTAGAGAAAGTTAACACCCACCCCGGGTTGTAGATATATATATATATATATATATATATATATATATATATATATATATATATATGTGTATATATATATATATATATATATATATATATATATATATATATATATATATATATATATATATATATATACATACATGTATATATTTTTTTTTGTATACTTAAGTATGAAATGGGTGAGTGTATTTGCGCAATCCTATTCAAATCTAATCGATGTAATGAAAAACACTCAATTTAATTAATGCAATTATTGTAAGTACCAAATTTATATTCCTGTAATTGCTCTAAACGATTTGATATGGTAATAGTATGTGTTTCACATATAACTACAATTGCAGATATGTACAACATAAGTGTTACTGACAATTACAATTTGCAAAACCTGATGTAATTTTGTCATTCATTTTCACTTTTCATTTTCTTTTTTTTATATGTAGAATTTTCCAACTGATGAACACAAATTTCAGTTTTACATATTTAAGTACAATATTTGTGCCAAATGTTAAACAGTCGAATTAAGAACAAATTAAGTTATGTAAACCTTCAAATAAAATTAATAGCTAAATATTGAGTATAATTATTGTAAAGATTGGTCTTTAATTATTATTGAAATTGTGACCCTTCAAAATTTCTAAACACAACCAACTATTTAAGATTTTCATGATTTATAGCTTATAGTGGGTGTCGTAGCTCAGTGGTTAGTGTGTTCGCCTTCTGATCTGTAGAGGTCGTGGTTCAATCCCCGGCTGATGCATAACAAATTTAATATCGATAAGATTTTTCTTTCGAATGGTACCCACCTGTCGGCAAGCAATTGGCAATTCTTCCGACAGTAACAAATTGCCATGAAAAAGCTTCTAAAAGAACTCTGTGACAAAGCTCAGAAAAAGTGATGTCACAAGTGTTCTGCCGTTCGGAACCGGTTAAAATAAGTAGGTCCCTTCTAATACTGTCCAAATTTAAGACGCACAACAGTAATGGAGGAGAAGCTCGGCCAATGAGCCCTTTGGGGCTTTAAGTGCCACATATTTATTTATTTTTTTTTTATAGCTTAAAAACGTCGTTCTATAGAATTCATAAAACCAACTCAAGCTATTTTGACTTGTTGCCACAGAGATATATATGTATATAAACAAAAACAAACATAAAATAAATTTAAAAAAAATCCTTTTTGATTTTTTATTTAGCTAGGTAAATCCAATTTGCATATTTGCTTCTGTAAACTTCTACACTACATTTTGTTTTTTTTTTCCTATACATGTACATAAATATAATCGAATCAAATGTCACAATGTTGCGGATGTATCCATACATATGTAAAACACATATATGTATATGTATCAACCCATGTCTATGTATAACTATGTTTGCTTTTTACTTTTTCAATTTTTCATCTTTGACATTTTGCATTTTTTCTGTCCTCCTTTTTTTTTATTACCATGTGTTGACCCCAGCCATGTGTAGCTGTTGTATACATGTGTTTCCCATATCCATATTCAGGTATTTATTATTATTATTCTTTTTTTTTGCTTCATTTTTTCTATTTTATGCTTCATTCATGTTGAAGAAAAAATTCGCATAATTGCCAATTGCCAAGAAAATATATATAAAATAGATTTAAAAATCAATTTATTGTATCACAATAATTTGGAATATATACAATATATTTTAAGATTATCACTTAATCTTGTAATATATTCTATAGTTATTAACAAACAAGTGGATTTTTTAAATTGAGCTTTATTTATTTGCTGGTTGGTATTGTCACTTCCAATCAGTGCTAACGCGACGGCAGGCAATTAGTAAGAATTACCTATGAAGAAGATTCTAGAAGAGAAGAACAACGTTTGTTCAGAAGTTCTTAATTTTTTATATAAAATATCGGTAGAGTGTAATCAGAAATATGACTGTTTCGTAGTAAATTTCTGATTTAAAAATACCCGAATTTTTTTTAACAGCTTTTTTAAGACGCATGTCTTAACCATACCGGTTTGATTTCCCTATTTTCATAGGGCATCAAAATACTAAAATCGATTTGGATTTATTTACATAGGTCAAGCAGAGCAGCGTTTATTAGCGAGATATTTGAATCCCGAGCTACAATGATAGTGCTATTGAAACTCTGAAAACTTTACTAGTTAAATCGAAAACCAATCTTGTCTACCGCAGAGCTGTCAATGATCTCTCAATGGTAGAGCAGTACAATATTCTTTAGTGGTGGATACCCGGACACAGAGGTATATGGGGAAATTGTAGACCTCGGAACACAGGACTCAATTGTAGCCCTACTGAAGGAAATCCCCTTTTATGGGTTTTCTATTGCCACGAGCAAGCTTGACTTTGACGTAATCACTTCTAACCTTTTCCAAAATAGAATGAACTGACTCACCCATATGCAGAACAGAAAATATGTTGTAATAACACAGCTTTTTAATGACTTAAGTAAACATGAAATTTCGATTTATCTGGAAGTGGTTATGAGCGATTGCCTCACAGGTCTCCACGACGTGAGATCTAACGATTGAACCATTTCGCACATGACTTTGGCAGAAGCTACAGATCCGACGATAAATTTAAAAGCACCTCTTTAAATTTCCGTTCCAAAAAGCTGCGCAGTATTTGATCCCATTTACTCTTCCTCCAAATATACTTGCTCCCTTGAAAATTGATGTTTTCATGGTGGCTCTAAAAACTAAAAAAGAAGGTGGCTTCAAATAGGCATTTCTTTTTGCTTCCTTAGAAATTCTTCTAACGATAAAAATGTTGTATGTTTCGCTGAGACATGTTGGTACAATTACTTCCAAACAATTGCAATTGTAATTATGCGAGGACTCGCATAATTACAACTATTCGTATTCGAAAACTTAATGCAAAATTTTTTTCCAAGTTTCAGATTGCTAGTTTGTCAAAATGATACATTTTTTCAGTTGCTAAGCATCTAGTCTCGTGACACAAAATTAATTGTTTCAATAATTTAGAGAATATGGGAGTGAAAGCTTTCGTATTCGCTTTTCGTCGTAGTAGTAGAGCAATAAAAAATTTCTATTTGGAAATTCAAGAACAAGAATAAGCAAAAAATAGACTTACGTACGTAATAAAAGAATAAAGTAAGAATAAAATAATATAAAAGGTCGGTGCTGTAGCTTAGTGGTTAGTGTGTCGGCATTCTGAGTCGTAGATCGTGGGTTCAATCCTCGGCTGAGACATATAGAAAATATCTAATATAGAAAAGGAGCGTTGTGTACCTTGAGAAATTGACCAAAAGACTTTTATTTTGTACTATGAAGAAAAACAAAATTTGGAATCTATTGTCGTTAAAAATGCACTTTTTGCTTTAGGATGTCTAGTCACCATATGTTTTAAGTAAACACTGATAGTTATCATCTGAAATATGCATTTAAAAAAATCAATACTTTAATGAATCAGAAAAGTAAAGTGTGCAATTGTAATCCAATCACTTACCCCACATATCCTTATGCCATACACTCTTTTGCAATAAACTTGCAAGTGCGTCGTATGTCATACTTAAGTAGTCATAACGATAAGTACTTACATATATGTATGTATTATATGTTGTTACAATAAACCTAAAGGTAATTGTCAATACACACGTACACTTCTACATTATACAGTACACACCTTTACAATTGATTATTGTTTGCTATGAAATTGAACAAAAAAAAAATGAAATAATTGCGGCAATGACAGTAAACGGAATGCAAGCAATAACAGTAGCAACTATGTCTAACAATGGCAAATATAAAATCTCATTTACGGCTACGTAAACAAATATTACATTGTAAATGTAAATGGATTATAAATGTCAAATCAGAAATATGATATAAAGCCATCAAACGGAAACTCGGTTTTTACTAATTTACTAATTAATGAATGAGTTCGAATATGGGCAGATTTGGAAAAAAATACAAAATGTAATATTCTGAACTAAAAAATACCTTTATTGGATGGAAAATTTTGTGCAATAAGTGTTTGAATATGATTTCGATCATGTGGCCGCCACGGCTGACTCGAACATGGCGTAATCTGGAAACCCAATTTTCGGTTACTTTTTCAAACAATTAAAGCCTTATCTCAGCAATAGTTCGCTCAATGTTGGCTTGCCAGGCGTGAGTTACCAGATTTTATAACTGCTATACCGGTTTAACCCTACAGGAATCTGCTTTACTCTAAAAAAACATCTTTTAGTTCTTGGGGAGATATTACGTCTTAGTAGCCAATATTAAGTTAATTTTTTGGTAATATATAAAAAAATAAAACACGGCTAGCATTTCTTCAAATTGTTTGGTATAAAGGACTATCATAATATGAGTATAAACGTACATATAGGTAAATGCATAAGTAAATACTAAGTTTGCATTGCAATCTATGTTATGACGCAAAATGGATAAAATATGAGCTACAATAAAATTATAAGGTTTGAGAATGCCATTTAAATATACAGCTAATAAATACGAGTACTTTTTTCTGTAAAAGTAATTGCCATTTGTCGACAAAGTGGTGTTTCTTTTTAGACAGTTAAATTGACTGTAAAATGTTTTTATTTGTGTAAGGTGACATTGCTTTTAGATGCGCCAAATTCAAAATCTCTAGAAGTGTGCATGTGACAGATAATCAGAAATGACATGCGGGTACATATATTATATCTTAGTTTGCATATACATATATACATACAAGCATATGATATGTATAAAGGATAAATTGACTAGAACCAATGTTGAAGTTTAGATAAACTAACATTTTTTTTTTATTTCAGCGGATTTTGTGTTCGTTTCTAAAAAATGTTGGGAAAAGTGTTCCATTTTTATACTCTTTGAAAGCTTTGCCCCGGATAACATTTTTATTCACTTCTCCAGAGAAATGTTGTCATTTTAAATGTTAATATTTTTTTGTTAGAAAAGTAAATGGCACAAATCAGCATATAGTACGGGGGCGATCCCAGAGCTACCAGACCAAACAAAGAAAACACAATAAAATTGGGAAAGTTGTTCTTTATTTCTCAAAATAATCTCCTTTTAGCTCTATTCACTTTTCCCAGAGGTATTCTATAGCTTCGATCCTCCCCTTTCAGTTCACTGTTTTGACTGTTCCTTTGTCTCAGGTGTAAAGCGGTGGACCCATGTCTCATCCATGGCTACGAATCGACGCAAAAACTCAACTTTATTACTGTGGAACATCGCCAAACACTCTATAAAAACATCTTCACGACGTGGTTTTTGTTCTATTGTGAGCAAACATGGCACCCATCTTGCAAACAGCCATCTATATGTCAGGTCGGGTAGTTCTGGGACCACACTCGTACATTCATTATAGCAGCATGTGGATCTCAGTTGGACTTAAGTAATATTAGAACAACTATTTTTAGTAGCTGTTTTGATTTCGTTATGATTATCGTATTGCTATGATTGCTATGATTGGTGGTCTGGTGGTGTTTTCGCAAGGTAACGTGTCTAACTGCCTCAACCGGGTGGGGCTATCGCAATCCTTGTTGAACTCATCGCAAGTCAACTCACTGGCTGTCATGTAGTTTGATCTGAGCGCTATGTGATGATACCTTTATTTGTTAATGAGGGGTAGTCATATAGCTTGCTCTGCTTACTATGTGATGGTGCTTTCATTATTATTAATGGCGGCCCTCCATGTGAGGACATACGGGCAACGTCTTCCTGGCACCCACTGGGAGGCTGAAGTGAGTGGCGAAAATCTCCTCGGTTAGAGGTTGTGCGTTGGGTTTGGGACCCGCCACATAAAACCCCCCCCCCAATGAAAAAAACAGATATGCCTCGGATAAGGACTATCGCTTTTGTTGATGACCCCCGCAAACGAAAAAAGGACAATGATTTATGGATATGCACCTGGAATGTCCGGTCCCTTTAAGGGAGGGTGCCTCTATCCAGCTGGTTGATGTCCTCGAAAAATACAGAGCTGACATCACCGCTCTCCAGGAAATGCGATGGACAGGACAGGGCTGCTCCAAAAGAGCGTCCTGTGACATCTACTACAGTTTCCATGCTGAAAGGCACGAATTAGGATGTGGATTTTTGGTCAGCAAGAGACTACGACATCTTCTTCAACATCAGCCTTATATGTGCCTTATATGTGCCCACGCTCCGATGGATGAGAAGGACAACGTGACCAAGGAGAGCTTCTTTCAGCGCCTCGAAGAAGCTTATGACCGCTGCCCCCGCCACGATATCAAAATCGTGCTTGGCGACTTTAATGCCAGGGTGGGCAAGGAAGGTACCTTTGGTCCAACTGTCGGAAAATTCAGCCTCCACCAGAACATCTCCGATAACGGAATGAGGCTGATCGACTTCGCCGCAGCACAAAACATGGTAATTGGTGGTACCAGATTCCAGCATCTCGATATCCACATGGCTGTCTTCAGATCAACGTACAAAAAACTAAATTGATCATGTGGTGATTCACGGAAGGCATGCTTCCAGTGTGATGGACGTGAAATCGATCCGTGGTGCCAACATCGACTCGGATCACTACCTTGTTGCAGCTAAGGTGCGCACACGCTTATGTGTCGCAAATAACAAGAGAAGTCCCACACAGAGAAAGCTCGACGTCAGTAAGCTGCGATCACCAGAGACAGCAGATGCATTTTCCACTCGACTATCGGATCTGCTTATGCAGAACACTCCCCCACTTGATGATACATGCGCACGGTGGACACATATATCCCACTCCATGACTACTGCTGCCGAGGAGGTAATCGGTTACTACCGGCCTCTGAGGAATGAGTGGTATGATCAGGAGTGTCGCGACGCTACTGCAGAGAAAGACGCCGACTACAGAAAAACCCTGCGTGCAGGCGCAGCGCGAGCTGTTAAGGAGCGGTACAGAGAGAAAAAGAGTGCAGAGAGACGTCTTTTTAGGTGCAAGAAAAGAGAACAAGAAAGACGCGAGTGTGAGGAATTAGAGATGTGTACCGACAAGAATGAGATTCGAAAATTCTTCGAAAAGATCAAGCGCCTGAGTGGCGGATTAAATCCCGGAGCCTCTTCTTGTCGTGATGGAAATGGGAGTCTGGTTACAGATGTCCAGAGTGTACTGAGCCTATGGAGGGAACACTTCTCCACGTTACTGAATGGCGATGCTACTGACAATTCCGCCAGTGAAGGAGATTGCCCGATAACCCCAATTACAGATGATGGTGTTGATGTTCCAACACCCGACTATGACGAGGTTGAAACGGCCATTTTAAGGCTGAAGAACAACAAAGCTGCAGGTGCTGATGGCCTGCCTGCCGAGTTGTTTAAAACCAGAGGCGATGAGCTGCTCACCCGCATGCACCAGCTCATAAGCAGAATATGGTCGGATGAAAGCATGCCTGATGATTGGAGGCTCAGTGTTCTCTGTCCTGTACATAAAAAAGGAGACCTCACAATTTGCGCCAATTACCGTGAAATAAGTCTCCTGAGCATCGCATACAAGGTTCTATCGAGCGTACTGTGTGAAAGGTTGAAGCCTATGCTCAGCAACCTGATTGGACCGTATCAGTGTGGCTTCAGACCTAGTAAACCCACCATCGACCAGATTTTCACACTGCGCCAAATCCTGGAGAAGACCCAAGAAAAACAGATCGACACACACCACCTATTTGTTGATTATAAAGCCGTTTTCGACAGTCCGGTAAGGGATTACCTCTACGCAACAATGTCTGAGTTCGGTATTCCTGCAAAGCTCATTCGACTTTGTAGAATTACACTGCATAACTCCCGTTGTGCAGTGAAAATTGGGAAGGACCTCTCTGCACCGTTTAATATCGAACGGGGTTTCAGACAAGGTGATTCGTTATCGTGCGACTTCTTCAATCTTATTATGGAGAAAATAATACGAGGTGCTGATTTACGACATAATGGCACTATCTTCAACAAAAGTGTCATGCTGTTAGCGTATGCCGACGATATTGACATAATCGGCATGAACACGCGAGCAGTCAGTGCAGCATTCTCAGAGTTGGAAAGAGAGTAGCGTCGGATGGGTCTTACGGTGAACGAGGGCAAGACGAAGTATCTAGTGTCAACAAACAAAGAGTCCCGTCCTGGACAGCACGTCACTGTTGACAACTACGCTTTTGAAGTAGTAAGGGACTTTGTCTATCTTGGAACCAGCATTAACAGCAGTAATGACGTCAGCTTGGAGATCATGCGTAGGATAACTCTTGCTAACAGGTGTTACTTTGGGCTGAGTAAGCAATTGAAAAGTCGAGCCCTCTCTTGAAGAACGAAAACTACACTCTACAAGTCTCTCATCATGCCTGTCCTAACATATGGCGCTGAAGCCTGGACAATTTCCACCTCTGACGGCATTTGCTCATCGAGAGAAAAGTCCTACACAAGATCTTTGGACCTATTTGCGTTGGTGGTGAGTACCGAATAAGGTACAACCATGAGCTGTACGAGCTGTATGCCGATATTGACATAGTAAAGCGCATCAAAATCCAGCGGCTGCGCTGGCCAGGTCATGTCGAGCGAATGGAAGAACACGCTCCAGCTAAGAAGGTGTTATATTCGGAACCCGCTGGAGGACGACGCAGAAGAGGAAGACCTAACCTCTGGTGGAAAGACCAAGTACTGGAGAACCTGACGGCGCTTGGAATGTCTAACTGGCGCCAGCTAGCGAAGAACAGAGATGGCTGGCGAAGCATGTTATTTTCGGACTAAATCGATATTCGGTTGTTATGGCCACATAACAACAACAACAGTTATGTCTGGGAATTGGTAACACTGGAGAATAGAAACAAAAATTTCTTTCGCAAATTGGCCGTAGTTAGTTTAGTTCAAAGTACAAATTCTAAGGTCAGTAATGGAACATAATATTTGCCAAATGTCCGCCGCGACTTTTCTTGCATATGCCCATTCGTTTGATGAAAATGTTCACCACATACAATGCTGTATCTTGCTGCAGCATTGGTGTAGACTTTATCTTTAACGTAGCCCAAAAGAAAAAAGTGTAATGCTGTTAAGTCGCACGATCTCGACGGTCACACAAAGTCTGCATTTCGATAAATCACACGTCCAGGAAATTTTTCACACAATAGAGCCATTGTTTCACCAGCTGTATGGCAAGTGCCGCCGTCATGCTGAAAATAATAGCATCAATTTTAGGCAAAAAAAAAAGTCAGTCAACATTGTTCGGTAACGCAATCTATTCACAGAAATGGTCGCACCATTTCTCTTGGGTTTTCGCAGCCCCAGAGACGGCAGTTTTGCTTATTCATTGCTTATTTATTTGCCCAGACAGATGAAAATTAGCGTAATCACTCATAGTAAATTTGTTTGAGAACTCAATCTTCTTTATGCATTTTCAGCACCCAATCAACGAATGTATGGCTTTTTCTATGGTCCTATTGGCAAAGATCTTTATGCAAAATACGATGCAAAGTGGATTTGGATAAGTCCAATTCCTGTGATCCCGAAATGGACCAACCTAGGTTTTCAGCCACACTCTCTGCTACAGCTGCGAAATTTTGAGTTGACCAAGATGGATGAGCACGAGTTGAAGTCTTTATATCGAAAATTTATCCGTGATGTTTGAATTTATCGATTAATTTCACTATAGCTTGGTTGGCGCTTGATTATGGCCAAACGGTCAGTACGAACTTTACGAATCGTAATATTCACTATTTCAATGTGTTGAGTGCACAACATATGATCCATATCTGAAAATCCTACGTTCTTCCTTGTCAAATGTCAACGAATGACAGTTGTATTTTGACATTTGAAATAATATAAAAAATTATTAAAATGACACTTCTTGTTGAAAAACCCTGTATTTCTAAATTAAAGTGTCCGTCAAATTGCCTATAAACTTTCTTCTTCTTGATGGTCACTGTCCGATATTCTTCTCCAAATTTTTGCTTTTCTTAACTAGATAAAGAACTCGTTTTACCAAGGGTTGAATTGAAAACAAATACTTTTTCTATGTACATTTTTTTCTCTGTTCATAAAGCGCACTTAATATGCGGCACATTTGCATTGTGCATTCTTACTTGGCAGTCCATTTTCTAGAAAATAAATTCTTGTTTAATCTTTTCGCTCTTATTGTGAATAAGTTCTTTTTCCTACTGGATTTATGATGCTAGTTTGATCATCTGCTCATATTTGTTTGCTGCCATTTAATTTCGAACTACTTTCACTTTTCCATAACTCTTTGTTTTGAATAATTCTAAAAAATTGGAAATACATTATAATATTCATTGCCAATTTATTTGCTGTGGATTAAAAACCAAATTTTTTTTTTCAAATATTTATGTAGAAAAAGTAAAGTTTAAACTATACACTTGCACATTTAGAGAAGTGAGAATAAATGTAAAATGATTATTTAATAATTGCAGTAATAGAAACATAAGAAAAGGCACTTTAATGTTATCTACACATACAGGTAAAACATCATACAAATATTCACAAAGTTTTGTGTTGTTTTAATTTTAAGAGTATGTTATTCATACGTTTAGTAAACTCAACGAGAAAGAAAAAAAGAGAAAGTAGATTTCAACAATAATACAATATATTTTATATTTGTAGCAATAGTAAGAAGTACATAGCAAACAATCAACAATAACACAGAAACTTGTGCAAAAATTTTCATCACAACTCCTGAAGTAGTTTGTAAACAAAGCAACAAAACTTCTATGAGTTATATTAAGTATGAACAGAATACATTTCGGAATACTGCTTCTATTATTTTTAATCATTCTGTTCTGTGTAATATATTTTTTGAGAGCTTAACTTTTACTCATGTTGTATAATATGTGTATATTTTGAAATATGTGTTTATGTTGATTTTCTTGGTTGGTTTAAATAGGCACATTATGACTTTTAGTCATTATAATCTTATGAATTAATTTGAGAAAAGGTGCAAGAACAGAGTGCATAAATACATTTATGCACATGTGGAATATTGAGAAATATATAAAAATAGTTATGAATTTAAGCAAAATTTTGTCTACTCAGAAAACCCCAGATTACAATTATTGATCTTGTTTGTTTTGTTTAATGTCGAGTTGTCGATAACGCCGAAATTTCTAAATTGCATTAACTGGATCAGCCAATGCTTACTTTCATACTCGAAGATTTAATATTATATATTATATATTTATGTGGTAGATAGCTAAGAACGTTTCCAACAAGGAGCTATATAATAACTCCAAAAAATTTACTTACTTTCTTTAATATTAAACGTATGATAATATGCTGTAACATTTGTATGCATTCTGTATTCAACATTCTAAAGCGGAAAACGATTTTATACGACATACAAAATAAAAAAAAAATAAAAACAAACATAATCAAACCAAAATAAAAATATACTTTTATGATTATACTTAACAATGCCCTGTGTTTACATTAAAAACAACAATAATAATTCATATAACAATGATAATAATAAATAGCAAGGATATAAAAATAACAACAAGGATACAAATGCCAGAAGTTGTAACTTTAGAATGAAATGACGTTAACATTTCAACAATTCAAATGTACCCGATATGGTTGATGAAATGAAACTATTGGTATACAAATCAACTAGTAACATGTTGGATAGTGTATTAAGGTGGAATGAAGTCCATTTTTTTGGAAAAAATAATAAAAAAAAAAATAAATAAATATGTGGCACTTAAAGCCCCAAAAGGCTCATTGGCGGAGCACATGTGGAATATTGAGAACGAGGTTCCGAACGGCAGAACACTTGTGACGTCACTTTTTCTGAGCTTTGTCACAGAGTTCTTTTTAGAAGCTTTTTCATGGCAAGTTGTTACTGTCGGAAGAATTGCCAATTGCTTGCCGACAGGTGGGTACCGTTCGAAAGAAAAATCTTTTCAAAAAAATAATACTTGTAGAAAATTTACGTTTTAACTAAATAAATATAGGAAAAAAATATAATTGTACAATATGTGAAGTTCCCAATGTTACTAGCTTTAGAAGCATTTCATAAAATCACTATTTTTTTCTCACAAAAAATCAAAGTCAACCATCATTCGAAATACAATGTTCAAAGCGATAACAAAAAACAGAAACATGCCATTTTTATTGTTGTGTTTTTGATTCATATGTTTTATTTTAATACCATATAAAAAACAACTTCTAAACAATGCAAGGAGTGCTATTCCATAAATATCATAGAGTTTATGGATGTATAAAGTAGTCTAATTATACTGCTATAATTGATCTTATTTTTTAAATACTCGTAATATTAGGCTGGGTGCAAAATGGCGTCGGAAGAAATTAAAAAGTAAATTGTAAAGTTTATTAAATTCTATTGAAAAAAAATAATAATAATAAAATAGAAAATCTTCATACAAAATCACTCCACCTTAATGAAATTATTATCTACGATACGTAGGAGCTCTGTGTGATATTCCTAAGAACAAAAAAAAGTATTATTTTGATTTTGAAATATACGTTAATATATTAATCCTCTCACTATTAGTATGATGACGGATAAGGGAATTTCACTCTATGAATAAATATGGTGCTATTAATGTCACCACATCATGGCTCAATTTGCCAACTAATTCTTGTAAAGATGTAAAGAGTAGTGATGCTGACAAAACATATAATTAGCACAACAATTTAGAAAATATTACATCTCCATATGGCGCGTTTGTTGACACTTCTTCGTTTTCCCTCGTTCACCATCAGACCCATTCGACGCGACTGTCTTTGCAGCTCTGAGAATTCTGCACTCAGAGCCTATTATGTCAATATCATCGGTAGTGCCATTATGTCGTAAATCAGCAGCTCTTATTATTTTCTCCATAATAAGATATATATCCAACAATAATTTAATCGATTGTCCCATAATTGTAATATGAATATTTTCGATAGAAGCTAGCAAATTTGCATTTTTTGACAATACCACAAATCAATTGGATTGCATAATTGTGATGTGCTTCATATATTTTATATATTTCATACCAATTCATTGAATGACAATGATTTTAACTGTTTTAATTGTTTCAATGATCTGTGGACTACAGTAATAAAGCGATGTTTTTACTGATTGTGACTAATACTGATGATTAGCATACGAGAAACACAATAATGAATAATCATAATGAAAAAGCAAAATTATTCTGTGTTCATTTAGAATGATAATGTTACCAACACTGTTAGTGTATCTAAGTGCTAAAATTGCTTACAGCATAATTGGCCATTGTGCACACAATTTAAATGTTTAGCTAATGCCAAAGGATGGTCATTCGTTAAAGATATTCAAGTTTTATGCTAATTTAATGATAATTTGTATTTTTTTTATTATTTTTAATTGATGATTGAAATTTCCTACGAAATAAATAAATACGAGCAGCTACCAGCGCTCGTTCAAAAATGTGAATGTTCTATTTGTTCCAACAAGATAAATGCTAAAGTATATGTACAATAATATACAGTTGTACGTATATATAAGCTTTATGTATACGCGAATATTATTTCTGTCTCATTATTTATTCGTTTCCGAAATCTGTTAGATATGATTCAATCTTATACAATTTAAATGCAATATATTCCTAACTACAAAAATATGTTTTCTTTCCTTAAATTATTCTTCTACATTTTCCATTAAATATGCTGATACTAAAACGGCATAAATTGAAGCTATTTATCTACTTAAAGTACAAATCATCATTAAATTACCCTCGAATACGAATGTGAACAAATGTATACGGGAAGGAAAACGAAATTAAACTTTAAATCAACAAAGGCAATCACAAAAGTTTGAATTCAAGAAGACAAAGGAAAAGACCAACGAATGAGAAGAAGTAGAATAAAAAGAAGTTTAATTTTGAAAAGCATAGGAAAATAGCATTACAGATAAAGACTACAGCTATACATAGAGAGCTTGGAACAATAAATGTGTTATGGCCGATGGGAAATGCGTAAGGATATACATACAAAAGGAGAGAAAGGAGAAAATGCACAGGCGAATGTTATTTGGCTATAACAACAGAACACATTATTTTTCTATTAGATATCAGTACGGCTTTTTTTATCCCAATATCTATTGGCGTTGCCACGTTAGTCTCTAATCCACAACAATATGTATGAAATATATTTCTTTTTCAAGCCGCATTCATACTGCTTTAAGTGGACAACTTTAGAACTGTACTTAAATCGATAAATAGTCAATTGAGTAAGTATTTATTCTTGATTTCTTGGTAACTATGAGATTATTCGTCTATTTTCAATCATTTTCTGAAGAGGTAAAAGTTGAAAAGAATTATTCTCAAGAAAATTTTAGATACAAAAACGAATAGGTGTCGATAATATGATTTAGCCCTTCATAAGCACCCTTGGAGCGGGTGTATTACTAAACTTATTGCCAGAATGTAGAAATATATTTGTGACCAAACGTAAAGACTTTTGCTTAGATTATATATTTTTAACACATTCTTTCATTTCACTCCGTTCCATATATATTGGGTCTTTCAACGAGAAGTGTCATTTTATATTAAAAACAAAAGGCAATATTAAGGTTAGTAATGGGATAAAATATTTGCCAAATATTCGCCATGACTCTTCTTCCATATGGCCATTCCATGAAATTTTTCATCATATTTTCTTCCTTATTTGCTGAAGTATTGGAGCAGATTTTATCTTTATTTTAGCAAAAAAAAAATTGAATAGTATCAAATAGCACGATCTCGGCTGCCATTCAAAGTTTTAATTTTGAGAAATCACTCGTTGTTGAGAGGTTATCCGACCACTTTTCTTGAGTTTTCGAAGCACTGGATGTTCATTCATTTTGCTCATTCACGTATCCAGACAGATAAAAATGAGTCGCATTACTCAGAATAATTTTTTTTTTTGAGAAATCATGATCTCCTTCATGTATTTCCAGCAGCCAATCAGTGAATATACGGCATTTTTGTGGTTTAAAGGCTTCAATTATTGTTTCAACTGCAGCTTATAAGCATGTAGGCCAAGATCTTTACGAAAAATATGGTGCAAAGAGGCTTTGGAAAGGCCTAGTTTCTGTGATCGTCTCGAAATGGACAAACTTGAGTGTTCAGCCACACTCTCAGCTACAGCTGCGATATTTTCAGTTGACTTGATGGCCAAAAACAGTACGAACTTTACGAAACGTGTTGTTCTATTTCAATGCGTTGTGCAAGCGTTGTGTATTGATCCATAT
Source organism: Megamerina dolium (assembly GCA_963854835.1). Classification (NCBI taxonomy): domain Eukaryota; kingdom Metazoa; phylum Arthropoda; class Insecta; order Diptera; family Megamerinidae; genus Megamerina; species Megamerina dolium. The sequence goes on along the minus strand of OY978528.1, from coordinate 29,692,872 downwards.
CTGAAAATCGCTAGTTCTTCTTTGTTAAATGTCAACAAATGACATTTGTATGTTGACACACTGAAAAAATAGTGGGAAATTTAAAATTAAAAATTTAAATGACATCTCTTGTTAAAATACGATGTATTAAGTACTTGCTGTATAATGTCAATTAACATCATTACACTATATGGTAAAACCATTTCACAAAATGGCGATAAATTTCACAACTGTTTATTTCGCTCATGAGAAACAAGGAAATCGACAGAAAATGTTCATTCATTAGTGCTTTCATAATAGCTACGCTGAATTTGAAGTGGTAGGTTAGCACATTTTCGATGACGAATTTTATTATTTTTAAAATTAGAATATATTTCAAGGCAATTGAATGATTACTCGCTTTTATTATGCGTCTTGTGCTGAATATTGTCCAATGAAATGGCGTAGCTGGCAATATTAGCACATAAATAACAAGTATTGAGGCTTTAATCTTAATTAAATAAATTGCTTAAAGTGATTACGTTGAGTAGGATTTTCTGTATTAACAGTTAGTTGAATAATTTACATCCATTTATTTTTAATCAAATCTGTTTTGATATGTAAATTATATAGGATTGGAATATGTAGATGTGGTATGTATATTGCATAAAATTTAAATTAATATAAATACGATTTCAAGATTGGTAAAGAATTAATCGAATTAAAAAAAAATACATGATTTCCATAGATCTCTCTGTTTGAAAAAAATAAATTTATTTGAGTTATATGAACTATGTACTGATTGGTAAAATTGCTTTTTTTATTCATCTTAACCTAAAGTCGTTTGTTGTTGTTGTTGTGAATGAACTATTACAATACATATATATTACACGTGTTTCACATATATATTTTACACATCAGAATTGAATGTACAAGTATATACCACAAGAGCATACAAACGAAAACTTATGTGATTTCAATATAAATTGCTTTGCCTTTGGCCTTCTTTATGCCTGTACGTACGCAAATAGTGTGAAAAGCAACAAAAGTTGTACAACTCACACATGCGCATATATTCGCAAAAAAATACAAAAATATGAAACAAACAAAACACCCAACAAATATGTATAACAATAATCATTTCATGCCCTTTGTATGTGTTGTGAACCGGAAAAGGATATTAGCTTTTGAGACTAGCCAATGATTGTGATTTTTATTTAGCACTTGTGATACTGTTATTGGCATTTATCAAAAATGTCAATGAACATAACAGTTCAAGTAAGTAGCATCATAAAAATGTTATCATCATAGTTGGAAATAATAAAAATAATGGTAATACTCGTATTTATAATAAATATTATAGTAAGTAGTAGTAATAATAGTTATACTCTGTACTTGTGATTGTGTTAATTGTTTTTACTTGAACTATTATTAGCCCCCACTCATTTAATGCCAACTCTTGTGGATTAGCGTAATTAATTAAATGTTGCACATAATAATAATTTTTACTATGATTATTAGATGCTTATACATTATTATTTTATTACACGCATACATTTGAAGTATCGTATATATGTAAAATTTATGTTGAAGTACTCGCAACTCGTAAGTAGATAGCTGCAAGGGATTTAAATCATTTTTAAGGGTTGTCGTTCGTTTCATTTCAAAAAGCTTATTATTACCTCCGTTGATGTAATATTTACGTTAGATAGTAGTTGTAAATTGCTAGAATAAAAATATGATTTTTAGTCTTTGGCAAACTTAAGTTTAAAACGATCATTAAACCAAGCAATCTGGAAAAACCGACCTAACAAAGGAACACTTAAACACGATTACGGATAAACAAACTTTCTTTATTGACTCATGTCTCTATTTGTATTCTTATAATCTATTTTTATTGCTACATATATTCGAAAGTAAATTTTAAACAATCATATTTAGTAAACAAAATGGTAAAAAAATCCGCTTAAATCGTTTTTGGATACCTATAAAATTTCTTTCACTTTATACAAAAAGAGGATAACTTTAAATATTTTATTCAAAGTTAATTGCCTATATACATTATACCGGATCAGTCCTCATACGACAGAATAAACTTTGCAACTGTCCCCGCCACTCTAGTTTGAAAGCTAACATTGAGAGAATTTTAGAGTTGCTTTCCTAAAAACAGCCAAAATCGGGTTTTCTTCATAACTCTTTTATTTATTACTCGATTCCAAAGGGCGATATATCGCTGAAAAGATAATTAAGATACTTTCCTCAGATTCATTTACCCAAGAAAAAAAATTCATCGCTGAAACGTTTAATTTTATGAAGAGTAAAGTTGTATTTAATGGAGTAAAAATTGAGTTATTTGAACCAGTTGAGAAATTCAAATTCTTGGTTGCTGGCGATTTCAACGCCAAACACACTCACTGTGGCTCCCGCTTAATAACTCCAAAAGGCAGAAGACTATGTTCAATCATCACTAACCACGGCTACGATGTTATTTCAAATGGTCAACCGACATATTGGCCGACGGACAAGAGGAAAATACCCGATCTCATAGATTTTGGAGTCGCCAAAGGTTTGCAGATGGAAAATATCTCCACAGAGTATAATTATGATCTATCATCTGACCACTCACCCACGGTAATATCTATAAAATCACCAAGCCCCCAAAGCAATTGCGTTAGAAAGAAAATAGACTGGTTAAAATTCAAGAAATATATAAATTCCCATCTTCCTCTGAGTACTGTATTAAGAAATGGACACGATGTAGACTCAGCACTCGAAAAATTCAACCAGCTGCTCTCATTAGCTCTCAGCTCAGCCACCTGCACAAAGGTATGCAAGCAATCAAACTATAGCCCATACACACCAGCCGATATTGAATTGCTAGTAAGACAGAAAAGAAGACTCCGAAGACAATGGCAAGAATTCAGATCACCGAATCTGAAAACACAGCTACAGCACTGCACTCGAAAGTTAAAGCAAGCCTTAAAAAATAAAAACAACAAAGAGTTAGAAGAGCACATAGCGAAATTAACACCTGGTGAAGCGTCAGACTACTCTTTGTGGAAATCAGCAAAAAATTCAAATCGGCCAATTCTCACTGATTCCCCCATCCGTTGAGTGACGGTAATTGGGCTAGAAGCAACTGTGAGAAGGGTTTGGCTTTTGCAAACCACCTAAAAAGTGTGTTTACACCCAATCCACCCTCTTCACAGTCCTCATTACCAATATTAACTTCTCAACCTTGCTCAATAACGCTCAAAATTAAAAAAAAGGACATATTAAAAGCAATTTATAAAGATTTAAACCCAAAATAATCACCTGGTCCAGATAAAATTACCGGTAAAATGATAAAAGAGCTACCTCCGGCTTCAGTAATTCATCTGATGCACATTTTCAATGCTATCCTTCGTATTAAACACTATCCCAAATGCTGGAAAACTTCAAAAGTTATTATGATAGCAAAACCAGGAAAAGACCCTACAAAAGTTGCATCGTACAGACCTATCAGCCTCCTGCCTCTACTTTCTAAAGTATTCGAAAAGCTACTTGTCATTAATATAACTCCATTTATTAATCTCAACCAACTGATTCCTCAACATCAGTTTGGATTTAGAAAACAGCACGGCACAATAGGACAAGTCCACCGCATTGTAACTCTGATAAGGAACACTTTTGAAGAAAAAAAGTATTGCTCAGCTGTCTTTCTTGATATCACTCAAGCTTTCGATAAAGTATGGCACGATGGCCTTATTTACAAACTCAAACTATTACTGCCTGCAAATGTCTCCTCATTGCTTAGTAGCTACCTCACGAAAAGACAATTTCTCGTACATCACAAGGATTACACAACAAATCCATTGGATATTCACTCTGGCGTTCCTCAAGGAAGCGTTTTGGGCCCCTGAATTCGAATACAAAGTGCTATTATATAAAGCAATCCTGAAGCCAATCTGGACTTATGGTATTCAGTTTTGGGGCACCGCATCTCCCTCAAATATCGAAAAATTGCAGCGAATACAATCCAAGTGTCTGCGAATTTTTGTAAACGCGCCTTAGTATATGAGGAACGTTAACATCCATCGAGATTTAAATGTACCCACAATTTCTGAGGAAGTTGCAATGTCTTGCAGAAGCTACATTCAAAAATTACACAGTCATCCGAATCCCCTTGCTAGGCAATTGTTGCTGAACACGGGGAATCGTCGATTAAAAAGAAAAGACACACTGAATATGCTGTGAAATTGCTATACCTCGTGACTCAACAAATTGTGATGGAACGTTGGGAATATCACATAATTTTATTTAGTTTGTAAGATTTGATTACTTATTGTTAGTTTCTAAGTAATTTTAGAAAGATCCAATAAAAAGGCTTGTAAAAAAAAAAAAAAAAAAAAAAAAAATTTGAACATAGAAAGTAAAGGAGGCATCCAATTGAAAGTGACATTCACTTTCAATTATTTAATAAATTCATAAAAACAAACAAACAAATATTTTTTGAAGTTCTTATATCTTTTCGATAATAAATTGTCAATAAAATTTTTGTATTTAAAGTCTTTTAAATTAATGAAAGTGGTACATATTTTAGGTTATATGTATTTTTAGCATAAACATTTTATATAAAAAAATAGATCAATATCGTAGTTTTACGCTTCTCCCCAATATAAATATACGTAATAAATATCGAATATGAAAAAAATGAAAAAAAATGAAAAAATTAAATATAAATTGATGCTTCAAATAAGCATGCTCGTATATTTACTTAGGAATGTATTATTTAAATATTACAATGGTTGTACATAGTAGCACAAAAAACATTTCATAAATATTCATGTGTGTACATTTTGAATTTCCTGCGCAATCAATTAATTATGAATTACTTTTTCAGCAATGTCATTAATTAAATAATTGAGTACTGCTGTGTGTGTGTGTAATGGTAATTTTCAAATAATTAATTGAGTTAGTCTTTAAAATGTAAATCATTCTGGATTTACACATATATATATTTACTGAGAGTATTTACAATATGTACATAAATCTGTATGTACTAGTGCTTCGTAAGTAATTAGCAAATGATTACAATTGATAGTTACACATTTAAAAAAAAATTATTTTTAAGGATTGTTATCAATCTGTTTGGTTTTTCGTAGTTTAAAATATTAGATACTATTATTAATATTTAATTTTATTTTCCACTACAAGCAGGCAAAATTACTGAAAGCGCAACATATATGTATCACATACTATAATCTATCAGCAAATCAATATATGTAGAGGTATTATCATGAATTGTATTATAAATGACGTTTGTGATCGTGACAATGTACATAATAACTTCAAAGGCTGGCTTATAAGTTCGTCGCATAGGCATTATTTTATTATATACAATTTTTTTAGTTAGAAACACACAATTATTTTACTTAAGAGTAATTTATTTATATCCGTTTACTTGATACACTTCGTCCAACGTGGCAAACATCTGGACAATAGCTTTGTCATAACAAAAATTTCATGTTAGAAATTTTGAATTTACCATATTCGTCAGCTATCTCGCTTATCATAATTCGACGCTCTTCTGAAATGTTATAATGAATTTTGAAAATAAATAATAAATCTGAATTATTCTATATGATGATGAGGGGTCTATATTATATTTCGCAATTTATTTCTTGGCTTCATATGCTAATATACTTTCGGTGATATCAGTGACATGCTCTGCATTTATTATGAACTTATTAGCCTACTATGGTTGCAGTTATATTATATCCTCATCCTTCTATATAGTTCATATATTAATGGATAATTTTGTAAAATTATTGTATGCACGTAATTCAATAAGTTCAACATCATATACTCATTCAGTTGTATATTTGTCAGGAATTACCAACATGTGCCCCAATTTTTAGTTCTATTCAGATTTATACATACGTAAACATATACTTATGCATTATAGTGCAGTCTATATACAAATATTTAAATGCATTCATCTACAGACAGAGTTCATACATATAAATAGAATAGATATGCTTTGTATAGTATTTGTTCGAGCGCTTATACATATGTATACAACATATGTCTACCAAGTTGTATAGAGATCGCTTCAACAAAAGGATTCTTTAGAGCAAAATTCTGTTGAATTCTTGCTAAAGCATAATAAAATTGAGAAAATTGAGAAAAATATTTTTATGTATGCAAAATAAAAATTTCATTATGTAAAGTGCGAATGTAAAGAAATTATAGATAAAAGGAATCTATATGTTATTATACATTCTCATATACATATGTAGGTATTTATGATGATTTTTGTTGTTGTTAATGTTTATAAAATGTTTACTAAAAGATTAAATTTGAACAAAATTATGAATTGAAATCATAGAAATATTTTTCATGAACATATATGTCGAGAACACTGTGAATGTGAGACATTACGTTATTAAAGTTAGAATCGTCTTAAAGTTAGAATCACCTTGTTTGACACACATTCCCCACATAATACTCTGCCAAACCCCAATTCTAACTTTACGATTACTATAACTATGGGCAATATTTATTATACAATATTTTATGAGTAATATTTAATTGGTAAAAGTGACAACATTGTGACCATTTCCCAGTAATTTTAATGCCAGTGTTAGCTATGAAGTCAGAAACATATGGAATGTCGTAACAGATGTCCACATTTATAAAAAATACATTATAAAAAAAAATATAAATTTACTAAAGTCTGTTTTGCATTACAAGCCATTATGAAAATATTGGTAACTAAAAAAAAAATGCATCCTTTACAATCTCATTTGTTTATTCACCTACGTATATGTATACTTGTACTGCTGTGAAAAGAAAAAGTTTTTTGGACTTGACGACCCTCTTTAATCATTGCTCCATATGGTATTTTATATAGATACAGGAGTGTTAAATATTATCATATCACACATTAGTGTCACATTTGCCATGTTTTTGCATTTCCATTTTCCATAATATCGTAAAAGAGAATATACACCATCAACACAACAACACAAGAAAAAATTGTTAAACAAATGGGGATTTGCAGGGCAATGCAAATAGACACAGTCGGTCATATACATACCATATAAACAGCACACACAAGAGTATTATAAATATGTACTTTGTATTAGAAGGAATCAGTGCTTATATGAATTTGTTTACAAACACATGCATGCATAAATGTATTGTATATATATGTATATATTCGCTTATAGTTATATATAAATATGTATGTACATATATAAATTTGGATTTTGCATATTTTATTTGTACATTTTATTATTGTCTCACATACTTCACATACTTCACCTCATACTGTATTTGTGGATGCAAATATTTTGATGTATGTATATACATTTGTGTATATGCAATGTTGCTATCATTGTTGCTATGATACTATATGTGTTTATGTGTATTTTCAGAAGGTCGGTGCTTATTTCAAATTATACAAAAATGATTTTTGACAGACCAACAACTACAACAAAACAACAACACTATGTAGCGAAGAGATAACTCCATATATATTTATTCAAGCAAGAGAGACATTCTATACATACAACAATATAATACATACATACCATATGTGCGACAATTATGACCACTTTACCATCATCAACCACAAAGAGGGGAATGTATTGTGGTAAATTGTTTTGAATTTGTCTACATGGAGGTATATGTTTGTGCAGCAATAAGCTTATTATCTAAAGTTGCTATACCCCTATAAGTCTGAAATGATAGGTATTGTCTATATGCATGTTTTGTATATAACATATGTATATAGTACATATGGAAATCAAATTATCACATTTATATTACTTAATATTATTTTTCCACATCATTTTATTACTCCGCATATAAAGTTTTATTATGAATATGACTATAATTTTTTCAATTTATTTCTATTTCATTTTGTGCAATACGTTCCTTATAGCTTGGGTACATGATATTAGTTGTTACTTGGTAATGGCATAATAATGGAAGTTGGTATTCTAAGCAAATCGTTGATAACACTGGATGGCAATTGTGAACTGTATAGCAAAATCAAAAAAGCATATATGCTACAGACAATAAAAGGATAATTAGAGGAATTTAATTTACTCTGATAGTATAGATACGAATTAATACATATTGATAAGTAAAGGTTGCATAATAAAGGTTAATATGTAAATGTTTTAAGGTTGCTTGAAAATTAATTGCTTGGCAGATATGTACGTATTTATAGGGTTTTGACCAAATTGTGTTATACCAACAGAGATTCTCATACATGAGCTGAGCTGAGCTTTAGTTAAAAGTTAGTTGGGCTACTTAAGGCCTATTTACCAAAGAAAGAAAATCAGAAGCCAAGTTGAAAACAAATAAATTGCTCTCGCAAAGACAATCTCGTTTAGTTCTCACATTTTATGAGACAGAATAAATTTATTATTTATAAAATTCTTATTACACTATAAAACAATTTCAGGGTCATTGTCTGCGGGGGGAATGATTCCAACTTCGAACGAGTTAGAGTAAAATTAAGTGGAGTCACATGTGGACATTATATTCCGATGATAGCGATGAATGAATGTATGAACAAATTATAAAAGAATGCATAAAAAAGTTGCATATTTCAAGGGGACAAATTTGTCTTTTTCTTGTCTGTGAACTTTTGGGGTTTTTGTATAAAGATTTTGTCTAAGAATGCACCTAGTGAAATTTTCCGATGAATAATTTTCTACAACATTTTAACCCTCTAGCGACCTCCCAAATGCCATTTTTTCAGACTCTCCAAAAAAGGTGTCAAAACGACCCTTTGGAGAGTTAGTGAGAGAGAGAGTTAGTGTGCTAAAATATTCTAAAAAATTATTCCTCATGAAATTTTGCTATATGTGCACAAACTACATATTTCGCTCCAATATGAATTTTATCCCTTTTTTCCCCACTTATTATAGAAGCAGTCAGGCAAAAAATTGAAAATTTAATATGGCCATAGAAAAAAAAAGATTGTCCTGAGAATGCAAAAAGTTTTGGATGTTTTTCTATATGGGTCTAGGTCTTTCATTCTGAGTACGAATCATTCCGCCTCCACAAATACTGTGTCACTGTGTTATTTATTAAATTATTAAATCATTGCTGTCACATAATGTACAGTAAATGGATTGGAGAACGATAATAGGAAATTATGGGTTTATTTAAAAATGTTCTAAAAAACATTTAAAAATTTATTGGCACATGTATCCATTTGCAAAATGGCAGAAAGCAGTAAATATCATTAGCAAACTTTTATTTTTGTATTTACATATGAATATAGTATTTCTTATGCCAAATAGAACTTAAGCACTAAGAATTGAAATGTATTATAAAACCCGAATAAGTAGAAACTATAGAAAAATAAATATAACTATTTCCTGATTTATTTATAATTCCACCGGGCATAGAATTTTTGGTGTCATGAAATTTTATTGTCTATACTGAAAGTGATCCAAGTGATGTAAAGGCAATAACAATAGCTAGGATATAAAGGGAAAAATATAATAAGAAATTATGAGATAGGAAGACAAAAGAGGAAAAGAGGAATAACGAGACATTACTACAATGTTGATATCTTAAATCAGCTTAGAGTTATTTGTTTTATTGCTAAGAAGAAGATGAGTATCTAAATGTCAATATAAGAATTTAGTATGATATTAAAAAATAACCCTTGAAGCAATGAAAAAGAAATTTGATAAGAACATTGCTACAAATAAAGTAACCACAAAGAATATTCTTGCAAAGCCATAGCATTATAAAGAAAGAGAATGATTCATATGCAGGAGCATATCATTGGAAATCAGTGTAAATCAAATGATGAAGATGGACATAAAGATACTGAAAATAAAAACTAATTACAAAGTCACCACATAAATAAAATAATTTTTTTTTGTAATCAAACATATTTTGTTTAACACTCTCTACGTATTGTATGTATATAAGTATTAGAGAATAAGAACCGTTAAGAAAGTACCATGTAAAAATATATTAAATTCGTATATACAACTATATGCTCGTCGATAGCAAGATTGTGCAATAATATGTCAAATATTTTGTTTTTGTACTTTTGGAAACATTTTATATTGGTTTAAGCTGTCTGTTATGGTAAACGTGGAAATGTTGATTAACTTTATAGAAACTTTTTCAGCTTATATAATTTTTTCTATATTGACATTCACAACTAAAGAAATAAAAATTAAAGAAAGATATATACTCTCGTCTGTTGGTTTGCAAAACTACGTTACATTATAATTAGATGTAGTAATCACTGCCTATAGGTCATTGTTACAACTGGGATAGGCGTTGCTTTGTTACGTTCTTAATACATATTTCCGCCAAATAATTTCTTTGTCAGAAAATAGTAACCTACATGTTCATGATGAAATCACAATAGGACTCTGCCTTGGAAGATCTGCATTTGGTGGGGTTCAGAAAAGTGTTGCTGACACCGTTTGACATTACCACTAGCGCTTCAAGGGCAACTAATGCCATTGAAGCAAGCTATAGAAGAAAAACGACCAGAATGTGTAAAGAGCAAATTCATTTTACAACATGTTGACACCTGATCGTATCGCAAAAGTTATAGCTACAGCTGGAGTATACTTTGAAAGAATAATTATTTCATATTGTAAACAAGCAAAGGGATTTTAGTTTAAAAAAAAAGGGCGGATTCATATTCACATACTAATAATATGCAATTATATCTTCATTAATCAAAAAACAAAAATATGCGGAGCATGAAGCGAGCACTCAATTCACTACCACTCATTCGATGTTCATTCATTTTTATTTTCATCTTTTTCGAAACTTTGATTTTTATTCTCTTTCTCTGTATTTCTATTTTCTTCTTCATCTCTCAATATTCATTTTGTATTATGGTGTCAACTTACTTCGTTCACGTTCAATTCAATTCAATTTAATTCAGTTATATGCATATAAATTCAGTACAATAGTATTTATACATATTCATGTGTAGAGGATGACATACATTTTCACACAATGTTCATTCACGTGTATGTAGGAAAGTAAATTTCGATGTATTTTCATACATGAATAAGAATAAAACAGATAAAAATTAACACATATACACGTTCATGTATGATATATTCATGAATGAATATTTTCGAACTTTGCATTTAGTTTTTGGAACACTTTAATATATTTATACGTGAGTATCCATGGTATCACATGGTGCAATAAAAACGATTGAGAAAATAATGCATCTACTACATACAATACATATATTCGCATATAGCTTGAATAAAGGTCAAATGACAACTATAGCAACAATGGTGCCAATACGAAACAGTTCACACATATAGATCATAATAAAATAAAAGAAATAGAAATAATAAAATATGCAATAAAATGAATATGTACGCTAAACAATCGACAATTGTATATAAAATGCAATAAGAGAGCAATAGATGATGAGTAAAATTGAATGATAAAGAGAGAGGGAGACAATGAATTTGGAAATACTTATAAACTCTCATGCGCAATATTATTGTACATAAAGAGAATGGTATTGTTATAAATATGTATAATATTTAGTATATGTTTTAGTTCCATGCTTGTAATTGTGACCCGTTGTACTTCCAAATTCATTCATTTAGTATATATATACTTACATAGAAGGCAATTATTAGGAAAAATCAACAAAATTGTACAAAGTTGTCTTTGTGTCAATGTACATACATATACATGCAGTGTATGTAAAAAGGATATTTTTTTTTTGATTCAATGGAAAAATATTTCTACATAACGCATTTTGAAAATGTTTTTTTTTTTTGTTCACTAATACAATTTAAATAAGATAAATATCATGGACCTGCCAGCTTTGGCACGAATGTAATAGTACTAGCGAACTCGTGAGCAAGTGAGCACAAAGTTACGAAATTTATTCCAAGTTTACCACACCGAATATTCATGCGAAGCAAGGAGGCTCCTCGCTCTCAAAAAGAGTCGACAGAAGCACGCCACTAGAGGGTGACCGCCATCATACTTTGAAATCTCTTAGTTAATGAACTACTGAGGCAGTGGGTTACGAAGTCATAGCACATGTGAATCACTTTTCCGGCAGATTATCGAACGCTATACATGCATACCTTACTCGATAATGTCAGCCGTTAAGCCGTTGAGACTGCGATCACACTGGTGATTTGAATGTAAATTGAAAAATTGAAAAAAGTTGAAAACGGAAGTGGTTCTCTTATAAATCAGACACTTTTCCACCTCTTATGCTCAACAGCATTTAAAGAAGATGCTAACTATTGGACTCAGTCATAGATAAGAAGCTAAATTGAAATCCGAACATTATAAACATAATTCAAAAAGCATCAGTAGCGCTATACGTCTGCATGAGGGCACTAAGCATGACATGCTATCTTAAGCCAAATGTCATCCACTGGTCCTAAGTAATGGCCATTCCTAGTATGGCAATCTAGTTTGGTGGACTGCTATTCAGAAAGTATCACACTTAAAGCTATTCTTCAAAATACAACGTGTGGCATGCAAAATAGTTATTGGCGTATTAAGATCCACATCAACGAACGTACTAGAGATAATGCTTCATCTCATCCATATCAAGTCTCAGATTAATAGGACGTTTTTGACATCATAGTGCCCATTTCTCGAGTGAATAGACTATACTACTCCAAGAACTAAGTTGAACAAAAGATTCACCAAAGATTCTTTGAGTCGACTAACCATTGCAACGATTAAGGTTAAGAACGCAGCACTATAATTCGAAAAACGAAATCTCCACGAGAGAAATTGCGATTCTCTCTGATAGTTAATCTGTTGTAAAAGCACATGTTAACATCAAATAGTACTGTACCAGATCTCTTCATGAAATGGCTGAGCAATATAATCTCCATCTTATGTGGGTACCGGGTTTTAGTGACATTGTAGAGCGAACGAATTGGCACCACTTTAAACTCCTTCCTAAATTGGAAAGTCTGGCTACTCCATTGAGGGCCTGTAACCTAATAATAATTTAGTAACCTAATATAGTAATAAGATCACGCAACAGATCTGGACAACACTGGACTGGAACCGCACAAAAGTTCTGCCAAGTGTAAATAGATGTGTATTGAGATTCGTGAGTACTGGACACTTCCTTCTGAGTACACATGCTGAAAGTATATGATTAAGCCACTTAGAAAAAGTAGAAGAGACAATTCTACATCTGGTGTGCAAATACCTGGCGGTCTGCCGGAGGCGCAGGTCATATTTGGGATTTTTTAATTCAGATCGACTCACACGCTTCTCAATTGGTTCGAGTTAATGAGCTACGAACCGATATCATATGGCACACAAGTCCAATCGAAGCCCATAAAAAGCTATACTGATTATAGATATATACAATAATAACAATTTTGAATTTTGTGCTATGTATATAAATTTCTATCTTGCTCACTACTCGACTTTTATATTATTAAAAAAATGTCCATGCCAGAATATGAAAAAAATATAAGAAGAAAAAAAAAAAACAAAAAACTCGAGTATATAACAAAAGAGAAAATCATCGTCGTAGCATAAATGCCGGAAAATGCCATTTAACAGCAAGTTGAGTGACAGAAGAGTTATGTTATATGTTGCACATACACACACTCTTTGTAGTAAGACATGCAAGAACTAACCTACAATTGAAGCAACTTAAATTATGAAATAAAAATAATAATAAAAGCTGCGGCAATTGAAGACATACTTGTATAGTACAATGCGGTTTTATGTGGCAAACTAATTTGAAGTATGTCTACACACGTAAATATACATACATTAGAATGGTTCAACTTGTATGCAAAAAGTTAAAATTTACTGAATCCTTATTTCGTATATGAAACATTCTTGATTGTGGTGGAATAGACATTCTTTATTTTTTTTTTAAATTCATTTTACTCATTTAGTTCTCTCGGTACTTGGGTCTTAATAATCGAGGTTGAACTTGTACACACTACTATGACTATAAGTAAATTCATAACTTTATAAATTACAATATATAAAAATATATATTCTGGTATCTATTTTTATGTACTCGTTTATGTATAAAAGCTTTTCCTGGCGCAGGTACATACTTATGAATAAAACAGCAGATAAAGAATTTTAAATTGGAAGAATTTCAGCGAAAGAATCATGATGGAAGGAAGAAAAAATAAATACACATATACATAAGAAAATGTGTTGAAACGTTGCCAGTTTGTGTTCAAAAATACATTGTGGTAACCGCATATGTAATATACATATGTATCTATACAATATATGTATATAAACATAGTAGGAATAGTCTCAGTCTACATAGCCTTTTTGTATGATCTACGCTGTCTGTATGTTATGTAAAAAAAAATTCAATGACTCAAATACAAAAAAAAAACACACACACAGGAGAGAAATGAACTCTTCTAATTCTTGTATTCTACAGCGGGAATTTTCGGTTTTACTATAAACACATACGTTGAAATATGTATGATGATATAATATTTATGTATGAATGGGATTTGAAGTGAAACTTTTCTACTCAAATATTTATCACAGTGACATAACACAACAGAGCAAGCAAACACATACTTATGTAAGTTATATACCTAGAAGGACTGTATATATGTACAAAAGTGCGGCAAATTAAATTTATACCTTGCACACACTTGTAAAGAAACTAATTTACCATCATTCGTTATAAAGGAACAAAATTCCACACTGCCTAAGTTACGTTTATACAAAGCAATGTACATATATTCACATGAGAATTTGTTTCACTGGTAAATTAGGCTCCTGAACGAAACCCAAAATTGCATATACATAATAAGTATATTGCAAATGCATATACTCTTTTGCCCAATAACCAAAAATATAAATATTAAATATTGTTATAAGCGACTATTTCGTTTTGGTTTTAATTGTCTGACGGCATATTCATACATTATTGTATACGAGTGAACAGCATTTGAGCTTATCAATCAATGTTGAAGGGCAACATTGAAACAAATACCGAAATTTCCATAGCCATCGAGTAGACCATGCGAAATCCGGCCAGTGCCCTTAAAAAGTGAAGACGCCAGACGACAACTAATCTTTGAGGACTAACCGCAATTTTTACTGGCACTGCGACCAAACAAGGTCTTTCATACCCACAGCCCATTTAGGACTGTACGATTTCTTCCAACTTCCTTATGAAACATAGAAATGATATTGTGACACGTTTAATGATTAAATCTGGCGATGGAAAATCAAGTTGTAGGTATTTTAGGCGAAATTTCGTTAAAGTGAAATATTCGCACAAAATATGGATATATGTTTGCCTTTCCTTCCTCCAGACAGAGCTCATTGTCAGAGGGAGAGACCTATTTTGAGAAGATTTGTGATTAGGACAATACTTTTTTTTTGCAAATTTTTACATTTATTTTATATTTGATAGTGACAAGTATTTGTGATCACAACAATGATATTGAGTTTGCGGTGGGAACCTCCATTTTAACCAATTAGGAAAATCAAATGAGGCAGAATAAAACCACTCAAAGATAATTTTATCGGAAATTTTTTAAAATTTCGAACCTACAGTATATCATTGGTACTTTTGGACTCAATAGTTGCTTTTCATAAGAAATAATTTTCAAAATTAAAATGTATGTATTTTGTTCGCAACATCACAGCTTATAAATAAAAATATAAATAAAGTGTGTTTACTAATGCGCTACACTTACAGAATATATATACATACATACACATATATATAACAATTTATAAAATGTAATACATACATTTTCCAATTTAAAATGAAGATAAATGAATTGAGAGACTCCACCGGATGGTGTAGTAGGCATCAGGAAATGTGTGAAACGTGATGCTTAATTTTGAACGTGTTTTGACTATTGAGTGCTTAAAGCTAAACAAAAGGAGTGCGCATAATAAAAAAAATGTATCATTTATTTTGGCTTTTCGTTCATACGTACTGCTGTATATGTAGATATATGGTATCATATAAACATACATATATGCATACAATGTATAGATGTTTACTTACGACTAGTCATATAATTGTGATCATAGGTTAGCATCGGGTTTTTATATTTTAGG
This sequence comes from Megamerina dolium, assembly GCA_963854835.1. NCBI lineage: Eukaryota > Metazoa > Arthropoda > Insecta > Diptera > Megamerinidae > Megamerina > Megamerina dolium. The sequence goes on along the minus strand of OY978528.1, from coordinate 29,676,834 downwards.
CAGGCTCTTCTTTGTGTGATGTTGTTAAATGTTTTTTGACTATTTCTATTTTTTTATTGTATTTTGTTTATTTTTTTGAAATGTATATAATGCTTACGGAGTTGTTGGTGTATACACACGTAGCATACTAAATATCATACATATTAGACATGCGATACTCATACTCGCCAACACATACATAAGTATTAAAGCATTATGTATCGTACATAGTAAACATAGTAAATGTGGAGGATACTCGTACGAAATGATTCGAATAATTTAGAATTGATGCACGAAGTGAACACATTTTAATTCACATGTGAATATATGAATATGCTAGTCTCCAGTGGGCCTTTCATATGAGTATATCTAAAAAATATTAGTTTATTGATATATTGACCTTAAGGTGTGGGTAAATTATTATATTATCATTTATATTATCATTTTAAGCATTTTTGCTACTATGGAAGTAAATTAATTTTCCTCTTCGGACCGGTCTATATTTTCAGTTTTTTACAAAAGTATAATAAATTTTGTGGGGCAGCGATACGTTAGCAATTGAGGAAGAAAAATTAAAGCGAATAAGTCATATACATTTCATTGCTCTGCGTTTTCGCGTTCATTTCGTATGGGAGTTCCCTTAAGGGGTGATGATGGGGAATGAGAATGTTCAGCAGACTAAAGCAGGTATTATAATTGACTGTGGTCGGTTATATGTTCGACCGGTTTAAAAAAAAGTGGTAAAATATATAGTCGAATCCCATTTATTTCTCTTACCTAACATTTTCTCTGAACATACTTACTCCCTATCGTCATTTCTTAGTGGTGCTACCGTAAAAAATGAATGCAAAAACGTACGAAAATCGAAAAATATTCGCATAACTGTATATGATTCGCCCACAGAATTTAGTATTTTCACCGAACTAAATTCAATAAAATATGTATGCTCTAAAAATGCTATAAATCTAAAATTTGTTATTTTTTTAGTTTGTTTTAGGAATCATCGAATCAAAATTTTGCTCCATACAATGTGAACCACCGTTATATATATAATGTATATATACATCCAGGCATATCGTATTTATTGAATTATGTATATGTGTATCAATAATTTGATTATAACATTTTTGGTTAATCAGAAGCGCTTTAATTGACTTCTGCTGGCTTTTTGGTATATCAGTGAGAGAGAATATATAGCAATGTAATTTTACAAAACTGCACTGGAGGAGTGAAAATATTGTAACAATGTGTATGAAGTAGGTATGTAAAGGTACGTGTGTGTGTAAGAAATATGAATCCCATGCTCACAATATTGTTGATGGTTTTATTAAATCGAAAGGGTATCAAATGTGTCTGGGTTTCACCAAGAATAAACATGCATACATTCATAATTTTTATTATGCATCGTATTGCTGCTAAAGAAATAGATAATTTAGTATTGTTGGCAATAACGATGATATATGCTGCTGGCAATGAATATAGGGCAATGAATATAGGGCGTTGGATATGTTGGTATGTGTAATAATTGTAAAAAGTCGTATTTGCGGGTAGATAACTCATACAATATTCGGGAAGTCAGTGATGCAAACTTGCTGTATCAACAAAAAATAATTATCATCATTATGGGATCGTTGTATAAAATTCTATTCTTAAACTAAAAATAACGTAGCTTAGGAGTTCCTGGTCATATTCTCAATAAACTAACTATGTTAGGCATTTAGTTACTAAAATCTCTTTGTGCTTTCACGAATATTAATATCTCTTAGAAATAATAATAATAATAGTTTACAGTAATGATTAGTCGATTTTACAAATACTTTAGTTGGTATACAAACAGTTTTATTTGACTAATATGTGATATCCTTAAGTTATACTAGTGTTAATAGACTCTTTTGTGATGCATAAATTTCACCAACATATTGCATATTGCAACAACATCATATTGCAATTAATATAGTAATCTAAGAATGTTCTCTGCTTTTCAACATTTGCATAGAAGGTGCACAACTATTTTGCTTTGACTTAATTCACTTGAATGAAAAAGGAGCACAACCTCATTGAATTAGCATTTCAAATGCAGACAAAATCATATACATACATGCACACACACACACACATGTAATACCCTCCTTCAATTCTTTCGTTGCTCTAATGTACACATTTTCACATTGGTTGGAATATAAGAAGGACAAATATTTACATTTTTACTCGATTTCACTCGATATGTCTGTACATAGTCACATAGTACATAGTACTCGTGTGTAGACGTGATGATATTTGTTAGCAAGCATGTAAATTTACACATGCCTACATATAGACTATAGCATGTAAAGGATGCATACATACAAATGTATTCTACCTTCTTCATTCTGCGTCATTTTTGTTCAATGAATGATGTGCAAAAATTTGTTAATGCCACTGATTTTATTCGTATTCCTTATACACGTACATATATGGTCAACTTTTCTATTCAAAGTGAATGCCATTTTTATGTATATATATGGATACAAAAAAAAAAAAATATTGACCAAAGCAATTAAGAAATTAAGTAATCAAAATTTACATTGAAGAATTTTTAATTAAAGCTTCATTCCATTCAATGATTTTTATTCTTCAGCAATATGGCTTTGTTGCAAAATTCTTGTCGTTATGGGTGAATATATATGTATGTTTGTTTTTAGTGCTAGAGTTGTTCTAAGGAACCTAAGGAATATGCAAGTCATTATGTGAAATGGTAAAGTTGAGGTTTTTTGTTTGGAACTTATTCATACATCTCCGGTCTATTATTTCCAAGCCTTTTCGGATGGATTAACTGTATTTTAAGTGGTATTTGAATTTGAAGTCTTCTATTTATTAAAAGATATTTTTTTTTTAAAGCAGTATACTTAAACATTAAAAAATATAAAAAGTGGGTGCCGTAGCTCAGTGGTTAGTGTGTTCGCCTTCTGATCTGTAGTTCGTGGTTCAATACCCGGCTGATGCATAACAAATTTAATATCGAAAAGATTTTTCTTTCGAACGGTACCCACCTGTCGGCAAGCAATTGGCAATTCTTCTGACAGTAACAACTTGCCATGAAAAAGCTTCTAAAAAGAACTCTGTGACAAAGCTCAGAAAAAGTGATGTCACAAGTGTTCTGCCGTTCGGAACCGGCTAAAATAAGTAGGTCCATTCTAATACTGTCCAAAATTTAAGACGCACAACAGTAATGGAAGAGAAGCTCGGCCAATGAGCCCTTTGGGGCTTTAAGTATATATACATAAATCATAGACGATCCTATGAAAAATATGAACATTATAGGCCAAAATTAAAAATTTTTAATTTAAATATGTTTGTTCATCTGCCCATATTTTCGTCACCTGTCTAGTTTCTAGGATAAGATCAACAAATGTTGGCATATCTGCAGTAAATTTTTAAAACAGTTCTTAGGAATATAATCGGTGAACCGCCACATTCACACTGAGCAATTAAAGAGACTAGTCTCCGAACTGGTAAACTTATGAACATCGAATACAAGTCCTCGGAATTTATTTTCTGTTTAAACCGCCATAAATTAGGTAGTCTTTAGCTTAAGAGAACTGTGGTACGAAGTTTATTTTTGTAGTTTTTAATAAGCCCACGAAAAACCAGCGAGCCACGTCTAATATTTTATGTAGCTTTCACGTAAAGTCTCGGAATTATGTTAAACTTTTAAATATCCATAATTTATAAAAAAAAAACTTCCATACAAAGTCGTGAAAAAAAAGTCTCCTTACAGTCGGCTAGGGCCGACCAAATTATACCCTGCATATGTAGATTTATATATAAAAAGTTTACTCTAATATCCATCTTTTTCTTTTATATCCACTTTTCGAGAAACAATTTATGCATATACTACTAATTTACACCCCAAATATGGTTGACTTTGACGAAGTACTTTGTATGTTCTGAGGGTTGTAAAAGGAATAATTTAAAGGATTTTAAGATAATTCCGAGGCTTAAGATAATTCCGAGGAGCTATATAAAAAGTGGGCGTGGCTTACCTCTTTCTTGTAAATTCAATTAATTTTTCAATATTAATCCACACCTTAAATTTGGTTGTCCTACGTTGAATAGTTTGTAAGTTATGGCGGTTAAAAATTTTTTTTAATTTCCTCAACTTTGTATGGGAGCCCCAAGAAAGAGTGGGCGTCATACACAGATTATTTCCGACTGCCATGTTAGTCTAAGAGTCAATTATAGTTATTCTAGCTAGAAGATTGCAGAAGTTACTGCTGCTTCAATTTAAAAGAAACTTGGTCATTTTGTATGGGGGCTACTATAAACAGTGGGCGTGGTACGTCCATTTCCTGTGACTCTAGTTGCTCTTAAAATACTAATCTATATCTTAAATCTGGTTGTTCTACGCTGAATAGTTTGCAAGTTATGACGGTTAACAATTTTTTTTAATTTCCTCAACTTTGTATGGGAGCCCCAATAAGAAGTGAGCATGGTATGCTGATTTTTTGTCAGATTACTTTCGACTACCATATTAAGCAAAGCGTTATTTATGATTGTTCTAGACAGAAGGATGCAGAAGTTACAGCTGTTTCAATTTAAATAAAGTACATACGCTTTGTATGAGAGCTACTATAAAAAGTAGGCGTGGCTCGCCCATTTCTGGCAAGGTTATGTAGTAGTATAATGTGACTCTATGTGCCAAATATTGTTGTCCCAGGTGGTATATTAAGTGAGTTATAGCAAGTTAAAAATTTTGAAAATTCCGAGGTTAGTCGCTTTGAATGCTTGGTGTGGGCGTGGCTGTTGACCGATTATGACCAATATAAATTCCCTCTGTACCCTGGGATCAAAGGTTACTTATGCCAAATTTCGTCAAAATACCTCAATATTTTCTCAAGTTATCGTGCAAACCAGCTAGGTGACAGACAGACGGACGGACGGACATCGTTAAATCGAAAATTTAAGCGACGCTGATAACAAATATTTATATATATATCTATATCTCCGGAGATTTCTTCAAGTGGTCACAAACATCTGACCGAAATGAATATACCTTGCATATTGCATTATGCAGGGTATAAAAATTGAATATTGAGCCGTCATAACACTTCCGTCTGGTAAAATTATATTTGGCATATAAATTAATGTTTTTGGAATATATAATTTGACAAGAAATGCACGAACCACACTCACAATTTTATGTCGTTCACATACAGTGGCGTGGGATTTTAGAAAGATTAAACCACCATGTCTCACGCGTAAATTCAAGTTGTAGAGAGAAATAATGTTTTATTAAATGTCTATTCCCCTAAAATAATGCCCTCTATTTTACATATTCAACCATAATATTTTTAATCAAAATATTAAGTAGTAAATGTTAATTAGTAGCCTCAAATATTTTACTACTCAGAAGATGGACATGATGAGCCCGATTTTTATAGTATGTACCCTTTTCGCATGTTCTACAGCTTTGTATGTTTTCTAATACGTTATTTTCGTTCGAAAATGAACCAGACAATTGAAAATGGTTAAGTATTCAATTAGACTGCTTCTCGAAATTTTCAGGAAACCTAATTAAAATGCATAGTTTGTAGTACATAATTAAAATAAAGAATATGTAGGTATGTGCTTCCATAGTAATTGTTATTATTGCAAAAATGTGAGGACCAAAATTACAAAGTCTATTCTCTATGACCGCCATAACATTTATTGTTGCCACTATTATCACAATAATTAGGTAAAATACATACACTTAACATTTGCACATTTGGGTTTGCAGTAGTGCTAATTTCACTGATGTTTGGTATTTGTTGGTTACTGTTATATGTCCTGTATTTGTGTGGTCAGTAACATATGGCGTAACTAAATGTATATTATCATAAGGTGGGTAGGTATATTATTATATTGTTGTATTAGCACTGCCATTATGGTTACTTTTATTGTTTACCTTTTTCTTCCCAGAGTAAATTTACATTTTCTGGAACCAAATAAGCCAACTGCAATTATTATCTTTATATTATTATTAGTATTAATTTACTGCCGTAGCTCAGTGGTTAGTGTGTTCGCCTTCTGATCTGTAGGTCGTGGTTCAATACCCGGCTGATGCATAACAAATTTAATATCGATAAGATTTTTCTTTCGAACGGTACCCACCTGTCGGCAAGCAATTGGCAATTCTTTCGACAGTAACAACTTGCCATGAAAAAGCTTCTAAAAAGAACTCTGTGACAAAGCTCAGAAAAAGTGATGTCACAAGTGTTCTGCCGTTCGGAACCGGCTAGAATAAGTAGGTCCATTCTAATACTGTCCAAAATTTAAGACGCACAACAGTAATGGAAGAGAAGCTCGGCCAATGAGCCCTTTGGGGCTTTAAGTGCCACATATTTATTTTTTTTTTTATTAATTTACTCTACATATATTTATATATTGGAATAGTTGTCTATTTTTGCCCCTAACACATTTATTACTTAATAAATTTAAATAAATTATATACAACGAAACTAACCAAACATCTTGTTCTCGATTGAACACAAGTAGGGCTGTTTAAACAAATTTATTCTATTTGTAATTCTTTGTATACATAATAACTGATGGGATTATATTATAATGAACGCTTGATATTTTATGAATTAGGCTCTCTTTGGAATTTGCAATATGATAATTTTTGTTTTTTCTTGTTTCCATTCTATACTTTTTTCGGTGTAAACTTTTCCAATTAACACAATCATGGTTCACTTTTAGTACATTTATATACAACTTGTTGATCAATAAAGCACGAAATATGGAATAACGAAAATATTTAAAAAAAATCTCCTTACAGTCGGCTGGGGCCGACCAAACTATACCCTGCATATGTAGATTTATATATAAAAAGTTTACTCGAATATCCATCTTTTTCTTTTATTTCCACTTTTTGAAAAACAATTTTTGCATATACTACTAATTTACATCCGAAATATGGTTGACTTTGACGAAATACTTTGTATGTTATGAGAGTTCTAAAAAGGATAATTTAAAGGAAACCTTAAATTTGTTTGTCCTACGTTGAATAGTTCGTAAGTTATAGCGGTTTAAATTTTTTAAAATTTTCGCAACTTTGTATGGTAGCCCCATTAAGAAGTGGGCGTGGCATGTTGATTTTTTGCCAGATTATGTACAACTACCATATTAACCTAAGTATTATTATGATTGCTGTCGCTATCTCAATTTAAAAGAATTTCAGTCATTTTGTATGGGGGCTACAATAAACAGTGGGCATGGCGCGCCCATTTCCTGTGAGCCTAGTTGCTCGTACAATATTAATCCATACCGTAAATCTCGTTGTCCTACGCTAAATGGTTTGTAAGTTATGGAGCTTAAAAGTTTTAGTTTAATTCCCTCGACTTTGTATGGCAGACCCATGAAGGAGTGGGTGTGGCACACTGATTTTCTGCCAGATTATTACGGACTACGATATTAATTTACGTGTCAATTATGGTTATTCTAGACAGAAGATTTCCGAAGTTACGGCTGTTTCAATTTAAAAGAATTTCAGTCATTTTGTATGGGGGCTACAATAAACAGTGGGCATGGCGCGTCCATTTCCTGTGAGCCTAGTTGCTCGTACAATACTAATCTATACCGTAAATCTCGTTGTCCTACGCTAAATGGTTTGTAAGTTATGGAGCTTAAAAGTTTTAGTTTAATTCCCTCGACTTTGTATGGCAGACCCATGAAGGAGTGGGTGTGGCACACTGATTTTGTGCCAGATTATTTCCGACTACATATTAATTTAAGTGTCAATTATGGTTATTCTAGACAGAAGATTGCCGAAGTTACAGCTGTTTCAATTTAAAATTTGTATGGGGGCTACTATAAACAGTGGACGTGGTGCGCCCATTTCCTGTGAGCCTAGTTGCTCGTACAATACTAATCCACACCTTAAATCTCGTTATTCTACGCTGAATAGTTTGCAAGTTATAACCGGTAACATTTTTTTTTAATTTCCGCAACTTTGTATGGCAGACCCAAAAAGGAGTGGGCGTGGCACACCCACTTTTTTCGAGGTTATATAGTAGTATAATATAACTCTATGTGCCAAATATTGTTGTCCCAAGTGGTATACTATGTGAGTTATAGCAAGTTAAAAATTTTGAAAATTCCGAGGTTAGTCGCTTTGAATGCTTGGTGTGGGCGTGGCTATTGACCGATCATGCCCAATATCAATCCCCTCCGTACCCTTGGATCATAGGTTAAAAAAAAATAAATATGTGGCATTTAAAGCCCCATAGGGCTCACTGTCCGAGCTTCTCTTCCATTACTGTTGTGCGTCTTAAATTTTTTTTGGACAGTATTAGAATGGACCTACTTATTTTAGCCGGTTCCGAACGGCAGAACACTTGTGACATCACTTTTTCTGAGCTTTGTCACAGAGTTCTTTTTAGAAGCTTTTTCATGGCAAGTTGTTACTGTCGAAAGAATTGCCAATTGCTTGCCGACAGGTGGGTACCGTTCGAAAGAAAAATCTTATCGATATTAAATTTGTTATGCATCAGCCGCGTATTGAACCACGACCTACAGATCAGAAGGCGAACACACTAACCACTGAGCTACGGCACCCACTTCATAGTGGATCATATGTTACTTGTGCCAAATTTCGTTGAAATAGCTCAATATTTACTCAAGTTATCGTGCGAACCAGCCAGGTGACAGACAGACGGACGGACGGACGGACGGACATCGTTAAATCGAAAATTTAATCGACGCTGATCACGAATATATATCCATGTCTATATCTCCGGAGATTCCTTCAAGTGGACACAAACATCTGACCGAAATGAATATACCATGCATATTGCATTATGCAGGGTATAAAAATATTAATAAATAGAATTTAAATGTTGGTAAAAAAATGGCATTGATATGCGGTGGTGTATACATAGCATATAATATCATGTAAAATGAATTCAAGTTAGCTCTATGCACACTAAGTCAATCATTGCCATTTACATGATGATTTTTTGTCCGGTCTGCACACACAAACTTACGACGTATTTTCAAACACATCACACACGTGTTCGGTTTTCCTAGCTGTGCATATAATTTTGGTTTCTTCCCCTTATGTTGCCTTTATCATTTTGCTTAGAAAAGGTTGACAATTATCTGACAACCTACTGAAGCATTGTTAAGAGCCTCATTGTCATCCATGTCGTTGTCGATTTTGTTGTTGTTGTTGTTGAGTTAAAAGGTACCTATGTACACAGTCTTACATAAATACATATGTATGTACGAGTATATACTCGTATATATATATGTACATACTTAGTGGAGAGTGCATATGAATTATTTATGAGAACATTCTAAGTGAATCGCATTTAACCCATGGGTATGTGTGTGTGTATTGTGGGTGCCGTAGCTCAGTGGTTAGTGTGTTCGCCTTCTGATCTGTAGGTCGGTGGTTCAATCCCCGGCTGATGCATAACAAATTTAATATCGATAAGATTTTTCTTTCGAACGGTACCCACCTGTCGGCAAGCAATTGGCAATTTTTCCGACAGTAACAACTTGCCATGAAAAAGCTTCTTAAAGAACTCTGTGACAAAGCTCAGAAAAAGTGATGTCACAAGTGTTCTGCCGTTCGGAACCGGCTAAAATAAGTAGGTCCCTTCTAATATTGTCCAAAATTTAAGACGCACAACAGTAATGGAAGAGAAGCTCGGCCAATGAGCCCTTTGGGGCTTTATGTGGCCACATATTTATTTATTTATTTATTTATGTGTGTGTGTGTGTGTGTGCGGCAATGTTATAGTAAAATGAAAGAAGAACGAAAGTTAAATATCCAAAAAACCAACAGTATACATATTCTTACCCGATGTTGGTGGAAATTATAGTAGTCGTCAAATTGCGATGTGGCTGTAAAGGTGATGGCAAAGGCGGTTCTTTGAAATTTTGTAGCAAACTTGAATGCAACTTGTACTTCTTGTTATACATATATTCATATGCGACAACTGATAAAAGTAGAAAATACCTTGTCAAATTGAAATTAACATAGTAGGCTTATAAAATGTTTCAAATTTTTTTTTTTATGAATTGGGGTTAAGTGTAGCACGTGGAGACTGCACGTGTTTGCATAATTAAAAATGTTTTAGATTATAACATTAATATCAAATTGATTATTATTCTTATACAATATTTAATGTTAGAACATTAACTAATTACATTATAATTTAATTATTACACCAAATTTTACTCTGACCTTAAAATAAAGAACGATGTTATAATTCATGGATAACATCCATCACGTCAAGCATTTGAGTGATTAAGTAATTTATATGAATGATGATAATTAATATTAGCTCAATTAGGAATACAACCATCAGTTCTCATTTGTTATGAAAAATTAAATTATTTTGATTGCTTAATATGTAAAACGTTTACAGTCCACAACTAATTCATAGTTTTAGTTGAATCTTTCTTGTTCATGATCGAAGAATTGCACAAATTTTGAACAAATTTTCAAATTATCCTGTGGAAATATGGCACCGTTGAACATTGATGCCCATTTTCAACAACGTCCATGTCCTTAGGCTGTATATAGCTCATACCCAATGTCTTCCAAATATTTCGACAGATAGACGGATGAATGGACATTAAGATAGCTCATGAGTATATGTACTTTTCTACAAATTTCTTCAAGTGATTATAAACATATTTATGATATTTATTTAAAATTGCGAAAGTGTAAAGTGAGCTCTACAGTGTACTTACATTAATTAATTTCCAAGAAAATAAAATTTAAATATTCGAAAACCTTAAGTGAAATATTCTACACCATTGCCCAAATGGGAAGGCATGCATAAATTATGTATGACATTAATGAGGTTGAAAGTGGAAATCGTAATTTATAAGATGACTTTGGACACACACTGGGAGGAAATGTAAATATCTATCTAGCACTTGTATATATACCATAAATTTGAGTGAGACTGAATTGTGCTGAGGGAATAATTTTTGTTTTTAATAATACTAACATCGAACATAGAAAAAAAAAAAAAATTACCACGAATATCACGATCAAACGATATAAATAAATTTTTTTACAAATGTGTCATTTTTTAAGCATCTGGTCTCTTATATATTGGTGTGTGAAATGAAAAAGAGAGAGAAAAAAAAAGAAAATACATTATCATTGAATTTAGTATATTTTGTAACGACGTATATATGGTACCGGAGCAGTAAAAACCGTTTTCAAACATTCATAAGTTGACTATATAAAATGACGCTTTCATTCGTGTCCGTGTGTGTGTGTGTGTGTTCCTTTCTTGCAATACAATTGAACATACTTTTTTCATGTGCTTCATTCACTGGCTCATTACTTCGTTCGTCAGTTGAATGGACTTTGAATTGTATGCAAAATACATACATATGTACATACTACATTATAGGCATTTTCTCCTTCAATTTATACACTCTGTATAATATGCTCGAATATTTATGTAAATGAAAAATGAGTTCCGCAACTAGATGATACTCATTGTGTTACATTATGGTGGTGTGATGGTGGTGGTGGTGGTATTGGCGATATAATGGTAATGTCGGTATTGGTAATGATGCGAGACGATCGGTCGGTCGGCTAATGAAATTCGTACATTTGTTGCGCGCCCTGTGGCAGTAATCGCCATTTCAAATTCATAAGACATTTACATGGGTTGTGTCTGGTATTGTTTGCACGTTTGGTCGCTGCCATTACTGCTTCCTTTATGTGTTATGTACTATAGTCGTACACATTGTAATAGAGTACAAATACTATGTATACAATTTTAATATCAGCTACATACTATGGCTTATTTTCCATATCTTTGATGAGTATGAAAAACCAATGGAGGTTTCAATTTCGCTCTTTTGTGTTTGTAACCTACATTTATTGTGAAAAAAATCATGTTTTGATATGGTTATCCTTCCTTGCCTTTCTTTTTTATTAAAAAAAATTTTTTTAACATTCAGCGTTGGCATGTTGGCATGGCATAATAATTTCATTAATAAAAAAACAACCTGAAGAATTGAATAGCTTCTTCTAAATAATATGTTCAACTAGAAAAAATACAAATTTTTAAATTGAGTTCTAATACAGTTTCTATCGATGTGTAACCTTCAATATTAAGTTTGGCGATCACAAACTAATAAATAATATTTATATCGTATTATCCTGAATATTATCGCACTCATACAATATAAGTGTGTGTGTGTATATGATTTCGCCAAACTTTTTACAGAAAAACTTTGATGATACAAAAGGTATAAGTGGGAAAAGAAGTAAGTTTAGATTTTTTTTTTGACACATAAAAATGTTCAACAAAAGCCAAGTGACAAACTATAAAAATGTCAACTATTCTAGTTTTATGACAATACACTTGACATTCACACATATGCCATAAATACATATACATATATGTATGTGTATAAATTTGTTGGGTGAAAAATATTACTCCAATAGGTAAACCAAAAACGATTGTTGATGAATATTTCACAGGATACAAGGACAACAATGACAACAATATGTGTATACAAGTTTTATGTTTAGAAACATTTGTGCCGGTGGGTTTGAAATACAAGTATGTATTTTATGGAATGATGATTGAAAAGTTTCGTAAAAAAATGTCCACACTTTTAGGATGAAATTATAAATATTGTATTCGTTTTTATTTTTTCGAAATATCCATGAATATCAAGAATTCTGATTTTCATAAATTGATATGTCTGAATTTTGAGATATATATACAATTATAATAAGAATACAATATAATTTGATTGCATAATGCACAGAAACTCGATATCACCTCGAAAGCATATAATGAAATTAAAAATTATAAATATAACTAAAGAAGAAGTAGAAATATAACTAAAATGACATCTTCTGAACTTGATTGAAAGTAACCATTCTTTTTCACTAATAATTAAAATATTAGTTTTGAGACATTTTTTTCTGTTCTTAAGCCATTTTTCCCGCTCTTTCTGGCAATCCATAGAACGATCAAATTTTTGGAGCAAGTGGTAATCGGAAGTACTTCCCATTTCAGCGTTCCTAAGTATGCTTAAACGATTTCAGCAACATGTGCAGAACCATTGTCATATTGCAAATTTACTTTGTTGTGTCTTTCGAAGTATTGTGACCGTTTTTCCAACACCAGCCACCGGTGATAGTTTCATTCAGTTTTAGCAGCTCATAATAAAATATATCGAGCTGGTCCCATCAAATACATAGCATAAGCTTGTCACCATGAATATACCGATTTGCCGTTCATATGGATGGTTGGTCGGGTATAACCCATAATTTTTTTCATTTCAGGTTATCGGACCGGATCCCTTTTTCATCACCAGTAACAATACAGTGCAAAAAGCTCTTTCTTTTTTACCGTTGAAGCAATTGTTCGCACGTGAAAAATTGGCGTTCAAAATCTCTCGGCTTCAATTGGTATGGGACTCAACTTCGTTGCTATCGAATAATTCCCATGGCTTTTAAACCATTTGTCAACCATGATAATGAGATTTCCAATCCTTTACGCGTTTGACATGAATCTCTGTCCAATAATCATTACTTTGAAAACGACGTTACTTGTTAGTTTCCAACAGCAATCGATATTTCTTTGATTTAAACATGAAAAGCAAAACTTTCCATAAATGTTGTTTTGTTGGTTCAAAGGTCGACACTTTTAAAGCTTGATAAAAATTGGTTTTTCACACTTTTACGAAATGGCAGATATTAAAAAGGAAAGCCTATTAATAGCGCTTAAAAATGAATGTACTGTTCGAAAGCAAATGTACAAATTATACCAACGAAAATCCTTCAAAACTAAGTCAAGGTCCCTCTAAAAATCAAATATGTAATTCTATATAAAAGCTTCAACAATTAATGAATTAGAACGAAAGACTCCAAAGGACAAAATACTATCTCAACAATATTTCAATAGACAATATTCTTAAGCAATCCGTCTAGAATTTAAACTTCTTCGAAGGACTATTGTTCTTGAGAAATAATTTTTTCACAAAAATTGTGGAAATTAAATTAAATAAATGAAACTTTTCAAACATCATTCTACACATTATTTTACTGCATCCTATTGTATAACTTCTTGTGGCTATATTGGCTATTCTCCATCTGTTCTTCTGTTATTATATGGTCTATTCTATTTTGGAATATTTTATGCGAATCGTTATGGAGATAGCGTCAAAAAGAAAAATAACCCATATCAAATAACAAAAGACATATTCTTTTTGACGGAAGAATATTAAAAAATATATAGGTACCTATATAAACATATGATATGTATTATATTTCGACGCATAGATGCTTAGATACAGGGAGAACTTGAAGGATTTTACATGTTGCTACAAAGTTATGGGTATTGTAATAGGGGATAGACTAAAAAAAAAATGCCAAAATAAAGATTGAAAATAGCGAAAATCGTGCAGAATAACAAAGCGATTCCTCATATGTACCTGGTACAATGATATATTGATGCTTATTTATATTGTGATCAGGTGACCTGAAACATTTAATGGAGTGTAGGTACTCATACGCATGTAGATATTAACACTATAGCTTAAAGTAAGCTACTCACAGATTAGAATAAAATATTTTTCATATACTTAAATGCTATTAGTTATCCTTTATCAAAAAAAAATTGTTTATGCTGAATGAGCTTATTATCATTTCTACCCTTCATATCGTTATTGTGCTTTATGTTGTTGATTGGCTGAAATAAATATACCCATGGCAATTTGAATGACGATTTCGGGCAATTAATTCGAACATTGAAACATGCAAACATACATTTTCACAACGCAACACTCACACGCACACGCACAGAGCGAACACTAATTGTTGGGCAATCGTGGTTTGTATGCGTGATTCTTTTCTTTTTTTGATTTCGGTTATACTCTCGCATTTGAAAAGAAAAATGTGGTATGTTCAGGCACAAACGATGTATCGGTGTTATAGCTACTGGCCATTTTGTATGCATACTTGTATATACATATATACAGATACAGATGACGAACCGCATTCATGTGGTGTTTTAACATGATTTTCTGGAGTGTTCAAATTGCCAACCAGGCAGTGGATTTATTTCCATATGTGCATATGTAAAATGATTGTATATGTGGCTATATATGCATATACGTTGTGTTCAAGGCAAAAAAAAAAAAAAGACGAAAACAGTACCACAAGAATATGAGTGTTTAAAGCAATATTGTGCGTATACGTACTATGATGAACACATATGGGAAGTTAAGGAAAAAACATAGGAAACTATTAAAGATTAAAGAAATTTCAGCAATTTCATAAAGTGCAAATAATGACGATGAATATGCATGTATTTCAATACGAATAAGTCTACAAGGGCCGGTCAAATCTAATACCAATGGATTCCATCTAACTTTTATACTTAAGCTCAAAGATCCTCGAGCATCGAGACTATGGCGTTACTGAAGTGTATCGGTGGATTATTGACATCAGTAAGTATCATCGCTTAAGAATGCTTAAAAAAGCTGTGGTATAAATAAAGTTACAGTTGCAATAGAGTTAAAGTTAAATGCTTCGCTTTATTGAAGGATTAATATAGGTCTATATTGAGTATATTCCTGTTATCAAAATGGATCATCCTGGTTTTAATTTATACAAGGTGTTATGATAACAACCTTTTGTACATAGTAAGAGACTTTATATCAAATTTGAATAGATTTTGAAAAACTCATTTCATTTCACTTCTGGTAAAAAAAAAGAAAAAGAAATATTCAATTACATTGGAATGATAAGATCAAGCTGAACTCGTCTAGGTATTCAATGAAAATATTTGAGAAAATAAAAGAACAAAAACAAAGTACTTCGCCTTTCATCTTTTCGACTAATTACAATATCAAAGAAAAAAGGAATAGAAATCAATCGAGTGATTTGAATTGACAACTTTCACAAAATTCGAATTAGTAAATTGCTTACGGACAATTTAATTTTTTCATCTCTCTCTCTCTCTCTCTTTGTCTTTCACTTTCTTTTCCTATTTCTCACTTTTTAACCAATTTTCCGTTACATAACAACAGTATTGCAACAATACAAACAACTGCTAATGCATTCAATGCAGTGGCAAGTGTATGAGTATGTGTAAAAAAAAGTGCAATGATATCATTTGGATTCGTGAATGGATTTTCTTTTCTTCTTTCATGATTACTTGTTTTGCTTTTGTCTTTTTCCATTTCTCTTCTATTTATCATGATTCTCTTGTATGTGTGGCTAGTAGTTGCAGTATTCATTGAAAACGGAAATATTAAAGGCAGACGATATGACAAAGAAGAATTTGATGTGAACATACAAGAAGTGTACAAAGAATAAAAAAAAAAAATATATTAAAAAGCAAAAGAAAAACTTTTTAAATTGTTAAAAAATAATCGACCTTAATCTTGAACGGGTATGGGTTTCATGTCTATAAGCATGATACTTAAAATTTGTATTACAATTGGATATTTTTTTGGATAAAAAAATATGCAATACATATGTCTCAGTTGGAGTACTGCAATGATGACGACCATAGATAATTCATGGACAAAATAAATAACGGTGAATGCGCAACATATAGACAAATATTGTGTACTAAAATTTTGCATCATAGATATTTGTAAATTTAAAATAATTCTTCACTAATGTCTCAATCTCAAGCGGTTCATCATCTAATAGTTATTCTCCATTAATTGATATCTGCTGATTAACACCTTTTTGCAAAGACATTCCTAGACTCTATTCAGATATTCTACTCAACTACTTCTATTAATACCTTAAGAGGTGCATAGAAACTGGTTGGGTTACGACTATCTTTTGTAACGTGATCCACTTCATGTAAAAAATTTAAGTATTTTAGCAAAAATTGGGAGTATGTAAAACAGAAAGCACACAGTACATTCAGCATTCATTAAATAATTAACCACTAAAATCAAGGTCCGCGCACTAAACATAGACGTCAAAGGTCTTCTTAATCAAACGACATTCAACCGATCTAAATAGTAGTTTTATATCGTGGAGTTAAGATTTTGTTAGTTTGAATTGTGATAATGGTCATTTATGGCGACATTGACTTAGTAAAACCCATCAAAATTAAGCGGCTGCTCTGGCTAGGTCATCTCCAGGGAATGGAGGAACACGCCTCAGCTAAGAAGGTGTTATATTCGAAACACACTGTCGGACGATGGAAATAAGGCAAACCTAATCTCCGGTGAAGAGACCAAATACTGGAGACATGACTTTCCAACGAAAATATGTCCAAAGATCTTGCGTAGAACTTTTCTCTCTTAAAAAAATATATGACACTTATAAGCTCCAAGAGCCTTTTGCCGAGCCACTCTTCCAGTACTGTTGTGGGTGTTAAATTTTGGACAGTCACTTCTTTTTCCCATCTTTCTTGTAATTTTTGAATATCATCTCGAAAAAACCATGTATATTTTATATAATCCACGAATCGATCTATTTTTTGACTTCTTTGAAAGAAAGGAAGTGCTGCTCAGCTAAGCCATGTGCCATCGACCGGAACAAATAATAGTCAGAAGGAGCTATGTCTGGACTATATAGCGGATAAGGTATAACTTCCCATTTCTACGTTTTGACCGATTAAACAACATTTGGTGCAGCGTTGGAATGCTGGATGATTTGTCTGTTGGAGCAGTTTCACCATAAACTTCCACAAGTATTCGATGTGCTTCAGCTGCACTTTTGTTCCAATTAAAAAAGAAAATTTAAACTTCCCTCAAATGCACTTTATTTTCGACGCAATAGGAAATGATGGTGTTTTTTAAAACGCATTATAATACAAACTAAATGTCACAGCTTCCCAACAAAGTAAAAATCAGCTGTTTATCTCAAGAATATATGACAGCCAGAGCCAGAGTTTTTTGAAAATGCATGGAATTAATTTGTACACCCAATATATTAGCCGGTTCCGAACGGCAGAACCCTTGTGACATCACTTTAATTTAGTTTTGTCACAGAGCTCTTTTAAGAAGCATTTTTGGCAAATTGTTACTGCCGAAAGAATTGCCAATTGCTTGTCCACATTTGCGTACCGTTCGAAAGAAAAATCTTTCAGATAATAAACTGCCTGAGCCTGGGATTGAACCCACTACCTAGAGATCAGAAGTCCAACGCACTGAGCTCAGTTGATTTTAAACACAAAAAGGTAAACATTGAAATTTGCGACAAATGTGGTCCAATTACTTTGTCGTTAATCGAATTTTGTTCTCTTTTGTGTTGGGGTGTTATTTATGTATGCAGTATTCAAGCATCGATCATTTGGTATCTTTAATATTACGGTCAATTAAATTGATACTCTTACATTCCATTGATGTGCTTATATTTAATGAACCGAATAAATTTAAGTATGCATTTCAATTAGCTACATCATTAACAAATAAAATAATAAAAACTACAACATTGAAAAGCAAAAATTAAAAATTGAACATCCTAATTAACATCGAAATTGGATTACTTCTTATATAAAAATATACATTTTCATTAAATGAATCTCAATAACGTATTGAACTACTCATATGTACTCATGCTACATAAATACAATAAATAATTTTCTTTTTGTATTTATTTCATTGCTGTTGCATATATATTTATACTATATAACTACACTGTAAAAAAAAATCTCCTTACAGTCGGCTGGGGCCGACCAAATTATACCCTGCATATGTAGAGATATAAATAAAAAGTTAGCTCGTATATAAATCCTTTTCTTCCACTACTTTATATAGGACCTACATTAAGAAGCAGGCGTACCTCACCAATTTTGGAGGATCAATTTCTGCCTATAATACTAAACTACATAGGTTGCAATGGGTTGACCTAGGCGTATTAATTAGTAAGTTATGGGTGTTTTAATGTTTGAGATAAATCCGAGACTTTATACGGAAGATATATAAAAAGTGGGCGTGACGTATCTCTTTCTGGTATACCTAATTATTTTTTCAATATCAATCCACACCTTAAATTTGGTTGTCCTACGCTAAATGGTTTGTAAGTTATGGAGCTTAAAAGTTTTAGTTTAATTACCTCGACTTTGTATGGGAGACCTATGAAGGAATGAGCGTGGCACACTGATTTTCTGCCAGATTATTTCCGACTACGATATTAATCTAAGTGTCAATTATGGTTATTTTAGGAAGTAGATTGCCGAAGTTACAGCTGTTTAAATTTAAAAGAATTTCAGTCATTTTGTATGGGGGCTGCAATAAACAGTGGGCATGGCGCGCCCATTTCCTATGACCCTAGTTGCTCGTACAATACTTATCCATACCTTAAATCTCGTTGTCCTACGCTAACTGGTTTGTAAGTTATGGAGCTTAAAAGTTTTAGTTTAATTCCCTTGACTTTGTATGGGAGACTCATGAAGGAGTGGGCGTGGCATACTGATTTTCTGCCAGATTTTTGCCGACTACGATATTAATTTAAGTGTCAATTATGGTTATTCCAGACAGAAGATTGCCGAAGTTACAGCTGTTTCAATTTAAAATTTGTATGGGGGCTACGATAAACAATGGGCGTGGTGCGCCCATTTCAAGTGAGTCTAGTTGCTCGTACAATACTATTCCATACCTTAAATCTCGTTATCCTACGATAAATGGTTTGTAAGTTATGAAGCTTAAAAGTTTCAGTTTAATTCCCTTGACTTTGTATGGGAGACTCATGAAGGAGTGGGCGTGGCATACTGATTTTCTGCCAGATTTTTGCCGACTACGATATTAATTTAAGTGTCAATTATGGTTATTCCAGACAGAAGATTGCCAAAGTTACAGCTGTTTCAATTTAAAATTTGTATGGGGGCTACGATAAACAATGGGCGTGGTGCGCCCATTTTAAGTGAGTCTAGTTGCTCGTACAATACTATTCTATACCTTAAATCTCGTTATTCTACGCTGAATAGTTTGCAAGTTATAACCGGTAACATTTTTTTTAATTTCCGCAACTTTGTATGGGAGACCCAAAAAGCAGTGGGCGTGGTACACTGATTTTCTGCCATATTATTTCCGACTACGATATTAATCTAAGTGTCAATTATAGTTATTCTGGACAGAAGATTGTAGAAGTTACAGCTGTTTCAATTTAAAAGAAGTACAGACACTTTGTATGAGAGCTACGCTAAAAAGTAGGCGTGGCTCAACCACTTTTGGCGAGATTATATAGTGGTATAATATAACTCTATGTGCCAAATATTGTTGTCCCAAGTGGTATACTATGTGAGTTATAGCAAGTTAAAGATTAGGAAAATTTCGAGGTTAGTCGCTTTGAATGCTAGGTGTGGGCGTAGTTATTGACCGATCATGCCCAATATCAATCCCCTCCGTACCCTTGGATCATAGATTACTTATTCCAAATTTCATCGAAATAGCTCAATATTTACTCAAGTTATAGTGCGAACCAGCCAGGTGACAGACAGACGGACGGACGGACGGACGGACGGACATCGTTAAATCGAAAATTTAATCGACGCTGATCACGAATATATATCTATGTCTATATCTCCGGAGATTCCTTCAAGTGGACACAAACATCTGACCGAAATGAATATACCATGCATATTGCATTATGCAGGGTATAAAAATAAGTAAGTTATTTAAGTATGACTTTCATTTGGCATGTTATAATTCTGATAAATTCATTACGATACTTTTCAATACAATTATTTTTTTCAACGTAGTATATATACTATTTCTATATGTACGTATTTATTCGTGACAATCTGCATTCAATCGTAAAAGCAATCAGTGAGGTTTTTATTGACCATATCGATAAATAAAATCAGAAAAAAAAATAAACAGGAATTATACTCAGTACTCGTGGTATCACCACCAACTAGTACTTGTACTGTAGGATATATGATAATGCTTTGTACAACGATTCACACATCGACATATTTGTGTGTGTGTGTTACGTATAATTTGTTTTTTATTTTATTTAATTTTCTGTTAACGAGAGAAAATTAAGCTGAATTTTATTGATAAAACATTTGCTATCAGCACTCTTTGTGTACATTTATTTTGTTTATTTCAAAATAAAAGTGTAATTAATGAAATTGATTGTGTTCTCTATGAGAAATGCTGTTGTATCACTAAAATAATAATATCAATTTAATGGTATTGCTGTAATTTATTGACATGGTCACAATAAAATTGACAAATATGATAGTTTTTGAAATAATCGCAATATTGTGTATTTGTAAGATCATTATATTTTCCATCATTATATTTTCCATATATTTCAAGTGAAAGTTTAAGATAAAATAATAAAAAAAAAAAATCAATGAAACTTTTTCCGTAAATATGAAAGTAATGTAAATCAGTGACCGTCCTATATTAGCTGAGAACAAAATTATACAAAATAATAAAATTTGTAAACATTTAAATTCTCCCAAATTTATTTTTTCTATTTTCTACTATCTGTGTGATTACCTTAAATTAGACTCACATTGTGGCATTTAAATTGTATAAATTTATTACACATTTCCGGTAACATGTTGGCAACAACAAATAATATACAGCGAGCGATAGAAAACTGAAATTCATGTTTGGATGATTTCGTCGTTGTTGTTGTTGTTGTTTAAAAACTTTCGACTATTTTTCCATCTTTTTTATTGTTGTTGCATGATGAAAATTGAAAAAGTTTTGCATTACCATAACCAAACTACACAGGTTGACACTGACTATTGATGAGATGTGTAGCAAGCTCAAATATGTAAACGGCAAAGATAATGTATTCAATTTTTATTAAATACTCTTCAAAAGGATACCTGTAAAGATGGTATCAATAGGTGTAAATGAAATACATAAATGGACATTTGATTTTATGTTAATTTATCGGTATGTTATGTGGTCTACAGTTTGTTTGATGACGCGTTTAATTTTCGACTATTGGTGACATATTTCCAAATACGCACTTTCCAATTGATGCTATTTTTACCAGCTATAAATATGAGTGAAAATTTTATCATTTGTCTTTTCAACTTATTTCCTTAACTAGGTATTACAAACGATTTGTAGCTAATAATTGTCTAATACTAATATGAAATTATGATCACATACAATCCTGAAAGTATACCATCAGTATTTTAGGATCCTGAAAATATGCTATCTAATTTTTTTCGAAAATAAACGTGTTGATCATTAAGGGGTCTTCTACCTTGTGGCTTCATTTTTGACACTGTTTTTTGAATATTAGTTATAGGAAAACTAAAAACGCAATCGAGGTGCGGTTTGTTGCATTCAACTTGTTTATTTAAATACATTTAACACTAATTTTACTGAAAATTTACTGTCTTCGATTTGACCGTGACTTGACCTTGAAGTGTCCCTTGCAAAAAATGCATACACAAATGGTTGACACGATTTAGCTCATGAAAATCGTCTGAAACAAAAAAACCAAAATGATTTAATTTTTTTATCACCTTGGCTATCGTTTGACAGATGGCATTTTCAAAATTTGAAAATTTCGCAGAACAGGCAACTTTAAAAAAAAATTTTTTTTTTTTTAATGTTTTCGGGGTTAAAAACATCTGTAAAAATTGTTTAAATAAAAAAAATCTAAAAAGTATCTGTCAGACGATAGCCACATGTTTTTCACAAATTTTGATATATAATTTCAATCAATCAATCAATTAGTTTTCGAGATATCATGTCAACCAGTTACAAAAACGCAAAACGCAAACTTTTGGGAAATCGCATTTAAAGATATCCATGTATATAACAAGCGGGATGTTTCCGACGTTAAATTTTCTTTCAAACTGAATGGACCGAAAAATTTATGATGCATAACAGAGATTACATAGATACAGATACATCAGGTATTCGATAGAACGTTAGATAACTTTAGAAAAACGCGATGGGCCAGCTTTTAGGTGGTCGCGAAGAGCGCTGCGATAAGAGCACGCGTAACTGTCTTCGACGGCTCGGAAAAACTCGAAATAATAAGATTTCAGTTATATCCTTTTAAGGGTATATTCCTAACACCTTCTGGGTTGGAAAATTGAAAAAAAAAATCGAATTTTTTGAACCAACAAGGTAGAAGACCCCCTTAAGTACGACGGAGATGCCGCAAACGGCGCCACATTGGAAAATTGGTTTCTCCAGGTTCTCTTAGATTTTCTCCAGGTTTTGGCATAGTGTGAAAATCTGGTCTGCGATAGACTTACCAGGTCTGAAGCCACACTATAAGGATCCCGATAGAACTTTGTATATGATACTATGAAGACTTATACCACGATAGTTGGCGCAAATTGAGGGCTCTCCTTTCTTATGCACGTGACAGAGAACACTGAGCCTCCATTCATCGGTCATGCTTTCATCCCACCATTCTACATATGGGCTGGTGCATGCTG
This sequence comes from Megamerina dolium, assembly GCA_963854835.1. Lineage (NCBI taxonomy): Eukaryota > Metazoa > Arthropoda > Insecta > Diptera > Megamerinidae > Megamerina > Megamerina dolium. The sequence goes on along the minus strand of OY978528.1, from coordinate 29,653,486 downwards.
GTAAGCAGATCGTCTTAAACAACTCGTCAAGCAGGCCATCAGCACCTGCCACTTTGTTGTTTTTCAGGCTAGAAATGGCTTTTCTGACCTCATCATCGTCGGGTAATGAAACATTTACACCATCATTTTGAATTGTTTAATGCGTTCATATTATTTTTATTTTTTAAATTAATCTATCAGCCAAGGGGAAGTTATCTCTTCTAATGATCCCCTTCTGGCTTTGCAACTCCGTAGCATATTATCTTCATTGTAGTAGAGTCTGCATTTAAGTATTAAAATACGTCAATTTTTTTTGTTTCTATGTTTTTTTTTTAGATTTCAATTAAAATTACTCTGTAGAAGTGTATAACAACTTAGAAATAACTATGTATTGAGACGTATACAATATAATTGTTATTGTTGTTTATAAAATCGTATTTGTAGATATTTCTACGTACTTAAGTTGGAAATAATATACACATACGTATATATAGTACCGTACAAATGTACCATAATAATAAATGCAAAGCACATAACTCGTAAATAGTGCAATACTAAGAGTATATGTGCTATCAAATATATGGCCGACTAACTTGTATACAAAAAAAAAAAAAAACACACACACACACATATCCAAATGCAGACAAAACAATTGCAACTGTTATGGCAATACAACTAATTTGTTCATTTTCGTGATGATGATGATGATGATGATGATGATGATAATGATGCTGATAATGATGCTGATAATGATGTTGGTTGTGATGGTGAATACTTACGGTCCTCCAACATATATGTTATATTAAAGATGTTCAAATTTTTATAATACGACTTTTACTTACGTACAACATAAGAAAATTTTTTAGTCATTTTCTAACAAAAGTTGATTCGTAACCTTTTTTAAAAGTATTTCAATTCAATGGTTGAATATCATAGAAAATATTAATCAATTGGTTAATTAATTTGAAAATTTAAATTTTGAAAGCTATACTCTGAAAATTTTATATAATATGCAATACATTTTTTTTTGTATAGGTCTAATGTACAAACATATGTATCTACTATTATTGTGTTGTAGTTCATGTTATTGGTATTGCTTCGTTCATGGCATTACATCAAATATATATACACAATTGTGAAGTCACACACACACAGCCAAATGTACCAACAATAAGTTGAAAAATAAAAATAAAATTGTGACTGAATGCTTGAATTGGATATACATATGTGTATGTATGTATTTTGTGTAATTTCCATTCAATTGTAAAATCATACGATGTAAGTATATACATATGTATATGAGCAAATTTGTTTATGAGAAATATATTTCTATGCCTGATTATCCGGTTCTGTATTTAAATTTGGAAATATTTTGAATTTTGCAAAATTAGATTTCAAACACAAATAAAGGAGAGCTAGTTTCGTATGTCAACGAAGTGTGCCATTTTAAATGTTGTTTTTCCAAGTGTCAAAATATACGATAAATTTGAACATCTCGAACAAGTTAGTGATATAAAGACTCCAACTAGTGTTCGTCCGACTGGATGAACCGAAAATATAACAGCCGTAGTTGAGAGTGTGGCTGAAAACCGAGTTCTGTCCATTTCGAGACGGTCACAGAAATTGGACCTATCCAAAGCAATTTGCATCATATTTTGTATAAAGATCTTGGCCTACATACCTATAAGTTGCAGTTGATACAAGAATTGTAAACGTTAAAGCATGGAAAATGTCGTAGATTCACTGAGTGGATGAGTGATGAGCAAAACTGTCACATCTGGGCTGATTTTTATACTCTGCATAATGCAATATGCAAGGTATATTCATTTCGGTCAGATGTTTGTGACCACTTGAACGAATCTCCGGAGATATAGACATAGATATATATTCGTGATCAGCGTCGCTTAAATTTTCGATTTAACGATGTCCGTCCGTCTGTCCGTCCGTCCGTCCGTCTGTCTGTCACCTGGCTGGTTCGCACGATAACTTGAGTAAATATTGAGCTATTTCGACGAAATTTGGCACAAGTAACCTATGATCCAAGGGTACAGAGGGGATTGATATTGGGCATGATCGGTCAATAGCCACGCCCACACCAAGCATTCAAATTGACTAACCTCGGAATTTTCAAATTTTTTAACTTGCTATAACTCACATAATATACCACTTGGGACAACAATATTTAGCACGTAGAGTTATATTACATTACTATATAACCTCGCCAAAAGTGGGTGAGCCATGACTACTTTTTAGCGTAGCTCCCATACAAAGTTTCTGTATTTCTTTTAAATTGAAACAGCTGTAACTTCGGCAATCTTCTGTCTAGAATAACCATAATTGACACTTAGATTAATATGATAGTTGGAAATAACCTGCAAAAAAGCATACCACGCCTACTTCTTATTGGGGCTCCCATACAAAGTTGCGAAAATTAAAAAAATTTAAACCGCATTAACTTACGAACTATTGAACGTAGGACAACCCAATTTAAGGTGTGGATTAATACTGTAAAATTAATTAGATTTACAATGAAAAGGTAAACCACGCCCACTTTTTATATAGCTTCCATACCTCGGAATTATCTTAAAATTCTTTAAATTATCCCTTTTAGAACTCTCATAACATACAAAGTATTTCGTCAAAGTCAACCATATTTCCGGTGTAAATTAGTATTATATGCAAAATTGTTTATCAAAAAGTGGAAATAAAAGAAAAAGATGGATATTCGCCCAAACTTTTTATATGTATATGTACATATGCAGGGTATAATTTGGTCGCCCCCAGCCGACTGTAAGGTGATTTTTTTTTTCGCCTGAAATTCGTGCTATGTACTTGGGCGATGTTGATTTTGAGCAAGACGGCGCCATATCCTATCCAGCTGATGATACAATGGCTCTATTCTGTGAAAAAATCCGTGCGATCGTGCGACATTGTAGCCCCATTGAAGACTTTATCTTCAATGGGGCTACATTGAAGATAAAGTCTACGTGAATACTCCAGCAATTATTAAAGCGCTCAAAGACAACATTACAGCTGTTATTCGCGAGATAAAGACGCAATAATGGGAAATTGTGATGAAAAATTTCATCAAAAGAATGGCCATAAGCAAAAAACAGTCGCGGCCGACATTTGGCAGATATTGTGTACCATTACTAACCTCAGAGTTTGTACTTTGGATTAAAATAAAATTGGTAGCTTTTTTCACAAAAATATCGTCTTTTTAAATTGAAAATGACACGTCTCATTGAAATACACTGTATTATTGTATATAAATTACATAGTGCGTTTGGAAATCGTGAAGTAATAGGAACGTTTTACCACGAATGTTAAAGAAGTTGAAATTCGATATTAATTTATTCACTCTTTCGCAAAATAAATATTTGCAAATATTTATAAAACTACTAATACATTATAAATAAATTTGTAATAATTTATTTCTTCCATAAGCTGTTGGCATATAATGAAATATGTACTAAGTTCTAAATATTATTTACGTATAGTATTTATGTACGAAAATCAAATATTCCATATGCAAATTGTAAAAAATACTGCTCTTCTATTGTATATATACGAGTATGTATTATATGTCACTTCATAAATCAGTCAACCAGACAATAATAATAACAACATTTCTTAAAGCTATGAGTAATGGTGCAAATCGTCAAACCACTTTCATACTAACTTATCATACTTTCACAGCTATGTCGATGCCTAAAGAGGATTTTTATTATGATATTATATACAATGACAATGATGATTGTACATAAAAATAGCGAGTGAGTGAGCATAAATCCGAGTATTTATTTATTATCTTAGGAAATGATGTAATGAAAATGGAATTAAATTATTTCGCTGAAGTTAACAAGAACAACAATGTCTGAATGTTTGTGTTGTGTACACCAGTCAATTGTGTGTTATCTCTCCTATCAACAACAATAATAATAATAATAATAATAATAATCACAAGGCTTCATTATCGTAATGATCATAAAATAAAAGCAGTATTCAAAATTTGTATATTAAAAAGGGAAAATGCTATCAAATGAGTAGATATACATAGTAAGATGAAGCTTATGATGAATGAAAGAATGAATGAATTCGTATTTTACCTATACATACTCGTACTCGAACATACAATTGGCATTGTTTCAGTGTGGCTTTCCACTCCCATCTTAAACTACGACATCAAATAATGGCAAAGGCAATACAATTATCATATATTTGCATATTCATGGTATGTGTGTTGTACAAAAGAGTGGATGGTGGGGACAATGAAATAGAAGTAAGTGGTAAAAATATACTTGACAATCACTGTTTTATGTATATTACATACACAATTCATATTTATAAGAAGAAGAAAAAAAGAAAACAATACTTTAAACAAATGCTGATTATATAAAGAGAAAGTGATGCAACAAGAGAGAGTGTGAGAGCATCCTTTCGCATTTACAGCATTCTAAGGACATGCGTATTACAATACATAGCTGCATTGTATTATATGAATATAAAACTGTTATACTAACATGTGCTCTTTGAACTTTCTTCTTAGCATACTTTTAGGAACCATATACTATACATAGTTAGGTCAGTAGTGACTTTTAACTCAAAGTGTGTTAACGTTACTTGTGCTCGTATTTATCGTATTCGTACCGATTCTCTAATATCTCAAAGGCAAACAACACATAAAAGTAATATTCAAAAGAAAAACCAACATAGCAAACTGAGGTTTCATATACATATTTGTATATATACATAAGTATATATACATTTGAATATGTTGCAGTGTTTAAATTTTGCATAATTTCAGTAATTTCAATGCATACGATCCTTTGTGAATTTCTCATTTCTTCATTCCTGTTGTGAATTATTATGTTGTATCACCTAATTATATGAGAATTTATAATGTTGAAATAATCTGAGTGTTATAGTAAATAATAAAATAAAAAGTAATTAATTGTTCATCACCAAATACACAAGTACTTTGTACTTGATTTAATTAGTACACATGTTAAATTAAAAAGTGCAAACTTGTTTTATTACGCATTTAGGTATTGTAATTTAATAGTGTAAATGATCATTAACAAACACACTTATATACATAGGTATTGTACAAATATATATGTACACACAATTTGGAAGCTATTCAAATCCAATTTGAATAAATTGTTTGCACATTAGATCGCTTATTTATTAAGTGTTATTAATGGAATTGCCCATTAAATTAAATCGCGGTAGTGAGTGAATTTCTGCAAACACAAATTACTGAAAATAGTGTGTGTAAGCAAATATTTTATAATATATTTGTTAATGACAAATACACATTAAAGGTGACTTTCGAATTAACGTAAGTACTATTCGATTTATTAATCCATTAAAGTCTGTTAATATTTAATGCAAAAATATTAACTCATAGATGGCAGAATAATGAGATATATCTTAGCTAATTTTTGTTTAAAAAGGAAGAGAATTTTATAAACATTTTTTTTTTGTATTTCTTAAATACGCTTCGAATACACAATGCGACAGTTTTCCAATTAAAACTTTGTATCGCCTGTCTGAGCACGTAGCGTCATGTGCCGACGTTATATATCAAACATCAAATTATGATTATTTGCGTATTTTTTAGACTCCGTTCCTCTGTTAACTTCCCACATACCATAACCAAAAAAAAAAAATTAAGTAAGATGAACCTTGAAGTTACTTCAAGTTACCCTTATGTGTTTACTTTCGCATCACCAAATGACTAAAGTCATAGATGTTGTCAAATAAACATAAAATTATATGAATACACCCATAAGTACTCATCCTTGTCTGTAGGTACGATATGTACATAGAATACATAGAAATGTACTCATCTATACAAATAGATGTATATCTTCATTTTCTAAACATATCATAACACGTAGTAACTTCATCAAACCCTGTGCCTTGTGACTTGTCTCGTTCGTATTGAATTTTGTTTATAACATCCTTTTAGAAAATTGAATGCAGCATATGCATATACAACCGCACATATCTGAGCATCTATCTATTTATCTACGTACGTATGTATATAAGTTTTCTAAAGATGTTTGATGACTGCTGCTATTACCAATGCCGTTGCTGTTGCGATTGATGCTCATTCGTGCTATATATTGTACGTAGTTATTGTATTTCACTGTTATTCTTGTTATTGTAGCTGTATTATAATTAAATATATTTTGAAGCTCGAACAGCTCATTTTTGTTTGTTTTGTTTACGTATCTGTACGTATGTACATGGTTGTGTATATGTGCATGTATCTTTGTTTATTTATTTATCTTCTATCCTTCTTACATTGAATGAATACAGCTTGTGTTGTCATTTGCTGCTACTGCTTGCGATGTTAGTTGTGATATTATTCAACATTATTCACATAAGTATAGATACATATATGTACGTATATGATGTTTTACGCGTCTAATTGAAAGAGAGCACACTTTACTGGTTTAAGCCTTCCTGTCAGTATGTTTGTCAATGCTAATGCTGTGAATACTAGCGGAAGGCTACTTAAATATAGGCATATGTAATTCTGAGTTTACAAATACTTATTTGCAGTAGTAGTGGTAGGTAGTAGCAATTGCGCTTGAACTTTCAAGCGTCATTCAACGAAAGGTGTAATTTTATGTTGAAAAAGATAATGCATTTTTTTGTGAAAAGAGCTGCTAATTTTATTTTAATCCAAAGTACAAACTCTGAGCTTAGTAATGCAACACAATATCTGCAAAATGTTCGGCGCTACTCGTGTTATACATTCGGCCATTATTATCATTATTATTATTATTAGTATACCTAATGGACTTCAGCAGATTTTCCGGTATTATGAATTCCCCGAAGTTTTTCTTTCTTTATGCACAAGTGCTGGGCACGTTCCCAACACATGTTTTGCAGTTTCATTCTCCTCCCTGCAATGTCGGCAGGTTTCATCCGAGAAGATTCCCAGTTTCGTTAGGTGATAATTCAGCCTGCAGTGTCCTGTCAATAATTCCGTGATGATTCTTATACTGTTGTTGTTTAAACTGATACATTCCTCAAGTCGTTTTAGGTTATAGGTCCCTAAAAGTGTCCTGGATTGAGACAACCCTGGTAGTTTTTCCCAATATGATTGTCTTTCTGATTCTTAACTCCTTTTAATGAGCAAGGATAAAGCTCCTTTGCTCAGACCATAGAAGGGTTCTAGGCCTGCAAAGGGTTTACTTGCTCCCTTCCTGGCAAGTATATCCGCCAGCTCGTTGCCTCCAACTCCAATATGTCCTGGAACCCAAAGAATCCATAATTGGTTATTTTCAACAAGTTTATTCAGCTTGTCAAGACATTCCTACACCAGTTTTGATTTCACCTGGTTAGAGTTCAGTTCCTTGATAGCAGCCTGACTCTGTCCGAATTGCAATCCTTCTATTGCGGTATTGGTGCATGATGTTGAAGTGCGCACACCTGTCAATAGCGCATATTTCCGCTTGAAAGACAATAGTACTGTTACCTAAAGGCTCCGAGTATTTTATCCCCGGAGCCAAGGAACCGTCCGTAAACCATGTTATCATGTTCTGGTTTATCCCGTATGTTTTAGATATATCTGCACCATTTTTTTGTTAGTTTTAGTCTTAGCCGGATTCTGTCACATAGAGTATTAATTGTAAGCCAGATCTAGTTCTACAAGAAGCTCATCTATTACCATATTCCACATTAGCGGTGATAGCACTCCTTCTTGTGCGCATCCACGTGAGGTGTTTGCTATTATGCTTCCTGCACTAGTTAGTATTTCTACCTTCCTAGTGGAGTGCATGTTGCTCATCCATAAGGCTAAAATCTGATTATCACCTCTATTCATCAGGGCTTTATATATGACTTCATATGAAGTGTTATCAAAAGCACCTTCTATATCGAGAAAAGCGTATAATTCTGTCTCTTTAATTTATATACTTTCCTAGATTGCTTGTATAGATCTGCCTGCTCTGTACGCATGCTGACACGCATATAATGGACAGTTTAATAGAATAGTAAACTTGAATGTTAGGCAAATTGGCCTGAAAGATTTGGGATGAAGAGGATCCTTCTTGCCGACCCTCGGTATGACGACCACCTTTGCTCTTCTCCACATCGTTGGTATATACCCCAGTGCAATGCTGCTCCTGACGATCTTAATTAATGTATATAGCATATATCCTAGGCCCTTTTGTAGTAGTGCAGGAAATATGCCATCCACACCATTCGGCCATTCTTTTGATGAAAATTTCCATCACATTTTCGTATAATTCGAGCATTGGCGTGTACTTTATCTTTAAGTTAACCTTAAAGAAAAAAGTGGCGTGTTTGATGAAAATAAACTCCGTCCACGTGCATAATATCAATTTCAGGCCAAAAAAGTAAGTAACGAAATATATCCACTGAAACGGTGCCGCCAGCATTATTTGTGGCCCAAGGGCACCGTCACTCGAAAAGCTGCACCAACCCGTCACTCGTTGTAGATGGAGAGGTTGTTCGACCAATTTTCTTGGGTTTTCGGCGCCCCAAATGCGATAGTTTTGCTTCTTCACGTACCCAGACAGAATTAGAATAATTTTGTATGAGAAATCAAGACCTTCTTCATGCATTTCCAGCACCCAATCAGAGAATGTATGGTGTTTTCCATGGTTTGTCGGCTTCAATTCCTGTGTAAACTGCATCTGATAAGCATGTATGGCAATATATTTATGGAAAATACGTTGCAAAGTGGTTTTGGATAGGCCCAATTCCTGTGATCGTCTCGAAATGGATAAATCTGGGTTTTCAGCCACATGCGCAGCTACAGCCGCGATATTTTCAGTTGCCCAGCACAAGTTGGATTCTTTACATTCGTTTAAAATAAAAACACATGTGTTTACGCCTTTATTCATGTCTCTCATTTCATTAAAATAGTATTATTTGGCCCTTTTTTGATATAACCCCCTCTCTCTCCCTCATCCAGTGTCGCACTCTCGCTTTATACACATAGGCTTTAATATAAAATTGCCATACACTTTACTCTACATTTAAGTAGTTGAATATGGACAATGCAACTTCTTAATATAGTGATTAAGTACATAATAAATTTTATACGGTCACTTAAGTTGCTATTAACTTTCCGAATACAAATGTTTTGTCCATTACTATGTACTGTGAATACGTATAATACTAGGAAGGATAGCAGTAATCGTTTGCTGATGTTGTTACTAATGCAAATTCATTCGCACTGTGCAGGGCATACACTAAACTAAACTAAAAGTAAACATTATGCATTCGAGTATATAGGTCAGTCAAAAAGTTTTGAAATCTAACATGAGAAAATGTGGGAATTTCATTAAAATAACTTGTATGCTTCAGTATAACCTCCTTTGAGATCAGTACATTTTTCCAGTGAATTTCCAATTCATTCACCACATTCATGAAGTGGTTTTCCAGATTTTAATTCCAACAATATGCGTGGCCATGTGCGGTGGTCTTTCACAACAATTTCCTTGATATTATTGCTTGATATTGTTCATGTATTGATGAAGTGAAATAAAAAAAAAATTAATTAAAACAACAAAATACTAGTAATAATGAGAAAAGCAAATTAAACAGAAACTGTAATTGCATCATTTAGCGCATCGTGAAAACTTGAACAATTTCAATAAGAATATGGTGCCTATCAAGAAAGTTGTCAGCTTGCATACAAACTTTGTCTGTTGTTCTCTCATAGTCACACGTATACGTTATTTATTTTGATTAATAATGTGACGCTCTATTTAATTAATTTTCGTTTTCTTCTTCTTCGTTGTCGTCATTTATTTATTTATTTTTTTTCTATAAGTCTTTTCACTGACAACTACACTACAAATGGAAACTTTTTCTAAGTTTTCAGGTCAATATTTCATTACATGAACTCTTTTATAGTACGTACAATTTTACGAATCATATTTCACTCAAAATTTTCCTTTAATACACAATTCAACAAATTGACTATCTCTTTAAAATGGATATTCAACTCACATAAAAAAAGTAATGAAATTTCCAAATATTTGAGAAGTTTTCAACTTAGACAGCACTATGTGCACGAAGGAGCAGCTTTTCATAAAGGAAACTTTCAAACGACTTTTTTCCAACGTAAAATTTTAACCATTTCTGAAATAGAGAAATTAGAGATTGGATAAGAGAAAAATCGGATAAAATTCTCTGGAATTTTCAAAACGCCACGGCTTATCAAGACGTAATTGGTTTAAGATTATTTCTGATAACTAAGAATAAGAAGTGTAAAGACGACTCTTGCAAACATATCATTCCTTGGGATATGTCAGAAAATGGGAAGACTTCCCTCCATGAACGAAAACTGCACTCTATAATTTTCTCATCACATTTGCCGGTAAATACGGAGACTTTCCAACTCTGATAAAAGTTGTCGATGAAATAATCGTTCACAAGGTTAGTGGTTTATACTATATTGAACTATATTGAACCTTGTAGGTATTCAGGTATATGTATTGGCTTGGCAATTATGAAAGTGCCGATTTCACACATGGATGTTTCAGACTATACACATGTTTTTGACAACTTTTATCAATGTTATGATTTTTTCTTTCTGAAATTGGTTAGCTGTCACATTTTCCACAAATTGCACAATTTGTCAATTTGTTAATTTGTGTATACTTCGGCAATGTTTTAGTTTGCCAACCTAATATATTAGTTTGGGTCGATAAAAAACCTTTCAAATGCAGTGAAATTTAAAGCTTATTTTTTGAAAAGGTTTCTCAAAAAACAACCAAAACGCTATTTTAACATAATTTGACATTTAATGACCGATTTGCAAATATTGTACTTACTTACTTATGTGGCCATTATAATCGAAAATCGATCTAGATCTTTTTTTTTTTTGTTTCCCTTATCCGAAGCATGTTTTTATTTGTCATTGTAGAAGAATTTTTATGTGGTGGTAAAAAAAAAAATGCATTTTTTTACAACATCGATATGGCCTTAAGTATGTATCGATCACTTAGGGTCAAAGCATTGGAAAAGTATTATTTTTTAAAATATGCTTTATAAAAAAAAACACTTTGGCACTGCATGTTGATAATAGATTAAAGGATTTGCTGCCGGAAGAATTGCCAATTGCTTGCCGACAGGTGGGTACCGTTCGAAAGAAAAATCCTTTCCATATTAAATTTGTTATGCTTCAGCTGGGTATTGAACCCACGACCTACAGATCAGAAGCCCAAGAATTAGTTTACTTGTGAAAATATTTTCTAACTAAAATATTGTATATCCATCATAATGTTAGGTAGCTGATGTGCGAATAATAAATACAAAAATATAATCTGCTGTTAGCTTTGTACTTAACTTGCTTTGCACTGATGTGTAATAAATACTATGTAATATGTATGTGTAAGTAAATACCAACATAAATAAATATTAAGTATAAGAAATGCGGACATGAAAGAATGGTCTCTCTTGAATGCATAAGTTTTATGTGGGTAGTTGGTAAAATGATTTTAGCAAATTACTTACCATGTGTAAATACTCATGTATGCACATAGTTGTATACATATGCTGTCAACACTTTATGTCATAAATATTCTTTTCCACAAGAAAAACTACAATCATAACAACAGTAGAGTACCTACTTTTGTTTATTTGCTTATTTTCAGTTTCAGTTTACGTATGCATACACTGAAACATAAAAGTACAAAGAAAAGGAAAAAAAAAAAACAAAATGATAAACAGAAAGGACAATGCAAGTGTGATCAAAATAAAAATACTCATTCATTCGGAGAATTATGTATATTCTGCGTACTCGTAAAAAAAACTGTGGTAAAATTTTATACCTCATAATACGTACACGTAAGCACATAACATACAATGGCTTACTCATACGTAGGTATGTTAATAAAACACAATATATTGTACATACGTGCATATGTTATCACTTGAACACGTACAATATGCGTTCTATAAACATATACGACACAATGCATAGTTGATATGAAAAAGTCCTACATATATGATAGTAATATTTATTCATATGCGTACGTTTGCCGAGTTGAAAATTAAGAAACTTTGAAAGTGTCCCTGCAATAGGTAGGTACTGTGGCATAGCCAGGCTTCTGGATAAGAGGGCTGGGTTGGTGTTACATATTTGTGAAATGTATATTACTTAAAAATTGGCCAAGAATATTACGATTATTGATATATTCAGAAAGCTATATGTATATTTTGAAATACAAAGTAAAACAGAGTGGCAATACCATAAAATGTATGAGGTTTAATGGGTTTAAACGATGTTCTAATTTCTTACTGGTGTAAGACAAGGAGTTTAAAATATGTTCAATGAACATATGATAACACGGAATAACGAAGGTAGGAAGAATCAAGAAAGAATTGACTTGCGACCACTATCATTTTTGAAGTATTTGCCTAATAAACTGGCTATTTAGTACTATGATGACAAATCCAATGAACGAAGGAAAAAATATCAGATTGGCATGAAAGTGAAGAACGATTTGTACTTCCATTTCTGATATCAACTCCCAGACTTTAAGCACTATTTTTCAATAATTTCACAAACGATGTTCATTGGACAGCCATTGTTTAATTTATTCGTTTGTTTGTAAGGAGGCCGCATTTTCTACTCTAATAATAAAGGATTTTCTAAAAACTCAATGTAACTATAAGGCAAAAATGCATTAATACTATCTACATATGTATATATTATTTTCTTTAGGGAGCCATTTATCACCTAAACCTCATAACTACACCAATGGGCAGGTAGAAAAGTTTTGACATACATAATTATCTATGATATTTTTATAATATTCAGAACTCTGTTATGCTGAGCTTAATTTTATATTTATACAATACTTTCTTTAAAATTTCATTTCATTTAATTTACTATTTCAGCTCAATTTGTTTTTTCTTTCAAGTATCATCTGCAATTACTAGTAATTTTTTTCATTTAAAATAGAATATAAAATATGTTGGAATTATTTATGACAGATAATTTCTTCCATCACCTATTGATTATGCTATCAGGTAAATATCTAATTGTTTCTAATTGATATCATCACAAAATTTAGTAGATATCAAGACTTTTCAGATATTTGTACATATGTAAATTTCCCCACAAAGAGCTAGAATTTAAAATGGTTTTGATGCAGATATATTTGCATCCAGTTGTCATGACATATATATATATATATATATATATATATATATATATATATATATATAGTACATATTTGTACATGCATACGGGCTTATGTACATATTGTATATTGTTTGTATTCAGATATTTTCTACATGTTACCAATGTCCTTTACATAACTATAGAGAACATTCCATTTTTATTTGAGAATCTTATACATACATGCATACTTTTATGTTATATTGTAGGTGTAGAATACACTTATGGTCTAAACATTTGATGTTGGTTTTATTCTTGCCACTTTTCTACATACATATGAGAATGTATTGTATATATTTTCTTTTTTTTTTTTTGTGTGGTAAAAGTAATTTCTCTTCTTGCGGCTAAAACTGAGATTTATTGCAAGAAGCAACAAAAGCGTTTAAAAACCATTTGTATTTGGTAACTGCTTGTAAAAATTACCTATGATATATTTTCTTAAACAATGTTTTTTATTTCTTTTTCTAAGAGATTTGCTTTATTCATATTAATGACATATGGTAAATATATATGTATATATATTGGGTGTACAACTTAAAAAGTTTTTTTTGTTGCTGGAAATATGCAAAATGAATTAATATATTATTCAAAGTACTTCCCATCGGAAGCTATAATATTTCCATATCGTTTTGGCAATTTATGGATTCCGTCCCAAAAGAACTGCTAGTTTTTGGAGGCCAAAAATGAATCAAACCAATTTCGGATATCCTGTATTGAAGTGAAGCATGTATTCAGACGGGGCGAGGTAAAACTTCCAAAGAGTTTTCCACTGGTTGAGCAACATGTGGACGAGCGTTGTCATTATGGAAAAATATGAACTCATGTCTGGTCGCATATTCCGGGCGTTTTTCGGCCAATACTCGCTTCAAACGAATCAATTGTGTTCGATAGAGGTTTAATGTGATAGTTACTCCTGGTTCCAGAAGCTCATAATTCAACACTCCCTTGTGGTCCCAGCAAATACTGAGCATTACCTTAGCGCCATAGATATTTGGTTTTGCCGTTGATTCTGCTGGTTGACCAGGCTTTACCTATAATTTTTTGCATTTCAGGTTATCATAATAGCTCCATTTTTCATTATCAGTAATCATACGATGCAAAATTGACTTCTTTTTATGGCGTTCAAACAAACGTTTCTGATATGCAAAATCGCCGCTCAACGTCTCTCGGGTTGAATTCGTACGGCACCCAATATAATTGCTTTCGAATGAATTCCTGTGCTTTCAATCGTTTGGAAATGGCTTGTTGTGTTACCTCCAATGATTCCGTAAGTTCTTCTTGTATTTGGCACGAATTTTGAACTAGTAATATTTCCAATTCTTCATCTTCAAACTCTGTGCCCTGTCCAAAAATTAAACACTTTTTTCTTATATTTGAAACGAGTTTTATTAAACCATATATATGCTGTTTTGATCTATAATCTTTTGTTATTTTTGGAGTGAAGGCATTATTCCAACTATATAGAACTTCTGCGTTTTCTGTGCGAAAACCTGATCCAAGTGCATTTTGCAAGCCCCTACGGAATTTAAATTTACACCATTAAGATAGTCATGCAGGGATCTAAACAAATGAGAATCTGAAAGTGCAAGGTCCGGGCTATTAGTGAATGCATAAAAACTTCCCAGTCAAGCTCTATCTCATTTTTTCGGGTCATCAAAGATGTGTGTGATATGGCGTTGTCATGATGGAACACAATAGCTTTCCTGTTGAATAATTCCTGCCGTTCTAATTAAATTGCTTGCTTCAATCTCATTAATTGTTGACAGTAGAGATCAGAATCAATCATTTGACCAGGTTGTTGACTAGCTCATAAAGAACAATTCCCTTCCAATCCCACCTTTCTTGGCATAAATCCTGGTTTTGCCACAATTTGCGAAGTTTCACCTCGCTTCGTCCATGATCTTTTTTGGACATCACTGTCGTACGTGATCCACTTTTTATCGCCCGTAATCATTAGCTTTAGAAATGGTTCGATCAAGTTCTATTTTAGCAGTGAATTGCAAATGGAAATTCGGGCCATTAAAATTTTCACTGTTAATTCATGTGGCAGCCAAACATCGGGCTTCTTTGTCTATTCCAGCTTTCTTCAAATGATTGATAACTGTTTGGTAAATAATACCTTGTTCCCTAGCAACGTCCACGCTGCTTATAAACCGGTCTTCCATGATTTCATCGAGTTTTTCAGTGATTGGTCGACTAGAGCGAGTTGCATCTTTAACATCAAAATTATCAGATCGAACACGAGCAAACCACTTCGCTGTTGTTTTTCTAGTTACTATATCGTCTCGTAAATTTCACAAATTTATCCAGCAGCCTGTGACGCATTCTTACCTTTTCTATAATAACAAAATATAACGATAATGTTCCGAATTTTCACTCATTTTTAAACGTAGATAACGTTTCACAGAATAATGCGATATTAATTATGCCTTCTAACAAAATAAAGCTGAAGATGTCACCTTTCAAACAAAATATAGCATACTTACTTACTTACTTATGTGGCCATTACAACCGAAAATCGGTTTAGGCCGAATCCAGCATGCTTCGCCAGCCAACAAGCTACAGTATTAAGATGCAATTAATTTTACCATAAATGACCAATTATTGCGCATTTTTTAACAGGTGTCTTAATAAAATTGGAAACAACGGTGGTGAAGGTCTTTCAGAGCCTATAGTGATATTAGAATGAGAACCATTACGTGTCTCTGTTCAAGTTCTATTCTTCCGTGAGTTTCTCTTCAGTTTTTGATTCGAATTACATGAACTTTTGCTATATCTATCAGATTACTACACATTTACTTTTAACCTACACATATGTACATAAATGCAATATATGTGAACATGTACAGTGCACAATCTCTCAGCCAAATACATATTTTTCTCTGCATTCGATCCAAAGTTAAGAGAGCAGTAACATATTTTTATCATTGAAGTAATGTTCTAGTTTTGATAGTTTTGAACAATCAATCATATATGCTAGTATATGCATGTATATATATACATACGTTTAGAGGTAATACGTTTGCACATATACATATATAAGTACTTATGATCAATCACTTTGAATGTAAGAGCTTTTACATGTACCTGTCATTACATTAAATGAGCATGTGATAATCAGGGAAGATTTGATAATAAGGAAATTAGCTCATTTAGTTTGGATAGTTTTATTGAATAAATAAGCCAAAACAAAGAATAATTTCGTCCCTGTTGATTATATCCAATTAATACTTTAGTTATGGAACAAACATTAAAATTATACATAAGAGGAAGTAAAGAAGAAGTTAAAAAATCACTATTTTGAGACTACAAAAACACATTATAACATTATATGGTCAACCCAAGAGAAAAGCTATTTAAATTCTTTATAGATATCAACTCCAATGTTGCCAGATACACGAAACAAATTTTATATAAAATAATTGGAGGTAGCAAATGTTTGGAAATAGTTATATTTTATGGTAGAAATATGATAGAAAATAAAAAAAAAATCTTTAAAATCTCTCAAAATATGCAAAAGCTTAGATATGCAAATGAGTACTCGATGATAAAGTTGGTTGCATTAAGGAACATACTTAAAGGCATCCAACTCGTCTGTCATTATGGATGTATATAGCTTGATTATTGATGTTCATATGACATAAGTTTCAATCGTATACAAGCTATTATTCGGTATATATCAATTGTTTAAGAAGTTCATATCGTTTGTTTGTGGTGGTTTGCAAGATTTCGTGATGGACATTTTAGTCTTGAGGATAATCCATGTTAGTTATGGTTCACGAAAGGTTATGGGTGAAGAAATTCAAAACTTACTCATTGAAAATTTATATCAAATTGAAAATGAAATTGCAGAAGAGTTAGGTGTAACAGCATAGAACAGAACATTGACATCTGAATGAATTTGCTTTCGGTATAAAAAAATAATTTCCGCAAATACAATACTCATATGTACGAATTAGAGAACTATTTTTTTTTGAAAAATCTGTGAATAGTATGTATTCAATATATGTTATAACTGTACTTGGACATACTCTACTATAATGGTATACAGCAATTTCATATTAAACGTAACAAGCTTCCGCAACATGGTCTTTGATTTTGCTCAAATTTTACACGTGGGCTAAATTCAACTCAAACTGACGGAAATTTCCTGTAAAAAATTTTAAAATTTTTTCCACAGAAGTTATGGAGGTGGCAAAAATCATAAAGTCCTTAACAAGGCGTACTAAAAACTTACATAAGTAAATAAACTCTGATCTAATTTTTACAAATAAGGTATCGTTCGAAAGGTTATAAATCAGAGAGTATGTCAATATGATTATCTTTATAATGTTTTCTCCAACATATTTATTTAAAAGGTCCTACTTCTTCATAATCAAAATTGAATTCCATATTCCCAAAATATTTTCGACAAAACTAAAACCACTAAAAATATTGAAGTCTCAAAGGCTTTAGAAGTTGTGATCATTTACAGATAACCTAAAATTAAAAACATATTTATTACATATATATATATATATATATATATATATATATATATATATATATATATATATATATATATATAAATATATATAAATATATATATATATATATATATATATATATATATAAATATATATATATATATATATATATATATATATATATATATATATATATATAAAAGGTTGACTCGCATATCCATATTTTCCTTTTATTTCCATTATTCCATTACTCATAAATTTTTTTAGGAATAATTTCTACTTGTAATACTAACTTATACCTAAAATATGGTTGTCTGTAGAGGACCTTAAAAAAGATATAGTTAGAGTCAAGAACCTGCATTGTACTACATATTTAGGAAAGAAACAAATTTTGGCATACAAAATTGTTTTCAGAGCAGGAAAAAATTGTTTTGCTCCAACTCTTAATTAACTCGATATTAATTATTGAAGTGAAATGAAACGCGAATTTCTATATTTTCCAAAGTCATAGCGCATATGGTTTTTTAAGAATTATCAAAATGCCAAAAATGAAATTAAAAATTTTACGGATAGAAAAAGCATTGCATTTAAGTCAAATCAATTTTTAAATCACTACTTTTTGTTACATTTACTAAAGACTGGCTGTATATTGTTCTTGTCACTGAGAGAATCAAATTTCGTACATTGCCTTTGAATTCCAGTTGAAGGAGGTCGACCATACTCGTATATGATTATAGACATGAACATAGATAATTTGTCTGTTTGTAAATGATTTTTAGCATTTTCATGTCCTCGTAGCATCGTTCGTTTTGACAATTTTGATCGAAAACAAATCTAATGCTTTGTTTTGTCTGTTGTATGTATATTTTTTTGTTTCCTTAACAACAATAAATCTGACATTAACAATGCTAACAATCAAGAATTGAACAATTGAAATGTAGTTCAACATCAAATTGATGCTACATGAAAACAATAAGCAATAGCAATGCCAAAAATGTATACTAATAACAAGAACACCCATACGAATACAGCGTGCGTCTAATAACTTCAAAAGTACATTTGGCATGCTCAGTATAAAACTGAAACATATGATTTGGTGCAGCAAAAACCAAAAACAAAAAAAAAAAAAAACGAAGCATAGTTTTGTTTGACTATTTGAGAATATATGTAGACAAAGTGAAAAGTGGTAGGTAATTAAATATCCTACTTAAAGCTGACCATATTATCTTATAGTGTTAAAAAAAAAAGTGTGAAACGTAGACGGAAAATAAAGTAAGCACCTAATTTGTAAGTAGTCTGGTGAATTTATTTTCGAAAAATGGAACAACCTCTGCATTTCCAAATAAGTTTTTTGAGTCATCGTTTAGATATATGTTGATCAAAAGCTTTCGAGAATCGTGAGACCATGTTCGACTATAATTGCAGAAAATAACAAAGGAAATTATAAAAAAATTAAAATATTAGAATGAAAATATAGAAGGAAAATAATGGAACTATCTAGTATCTCAATTTTTGATATTTGTATTTCACCCTGTATATAGCTCCAATTGAGAATTTATAAAATCACTCTCAATATACTAGCAGCACTACAAAAATCCATTGCTGAATTCAATTCAATTGCAAGTTCCTTAACCCTTTTCACATTAACTCTTCTCAATGCAAATTCGCCCTATGAACAATACGTGTACTATACAGTGGACATCCAGTATAAGGAACTTAAATTTAATTAATTTTTTATTTGAGGAACTATCATATTTTCCACCACTGATATCGCTATATTACAAACGACAGTAAATTTCGATATTCGATATAACGAACCAATTCGTTTTATCCATCATCATGAAGTAAAAAAATTTAAACGTAATGTTCCGATAAATGTCAATGAAGTAATTGTTAAATCAAATTTAACATTATTTGTTTAAAAACTGAATACGTGAAATTATTTTTTTAAACAATAGTACGATTTTAGAGGAACCAAAAATTATCTCGCTTCAACGAATTTTTTAATTTTACAAACATATATATATATATATGTTGCACTTAAAGCCCCAAAGGGCTCATTGGCCGAGCTTCTCTTCCATTACTGTTGTGCGTCTTAAATTTGGACAGTATTAGAAGGGACCTACTTATTTTAACCGGTTCCAAACGGCAGAACACTTGTGACATCACTTTTCTGAGCTTTGTCACAGAGTTCTTTTAGAAGCTTTTTCATGGCAAGTTGTTACTGTCGGAAGAATTGCCAATTGCTTGCCGACAGGTGGGTACCATTCGAAAGAAAAATCTTATCGATATTAAATTTGTTATGCATCAGCCGGGGATTGAACCACGACCTACAGATCAAAAGGCGAACACACTAACCACTGAGCTACGGCACCCACCTTTACAAACATAACATTCATTATATTGGACGTCCACTGTATTTGTATATACAGTCGTTATTTCGGAAACGGAAACACTGATCATGACCATCAATCCTTCTGAGTTAATGCTTATGTAAATATTTTGTAACGAGTGAATGAACTCTGACTATCGGTAGAGTGATGATATTATAAAATTTATATTTACATATACATGTGTGCCTATACATATGTAAAATTCTCCACAGTAAGATGTAATTGATAAGGTAGTAAATTATAGAATATTTTTAGTTTGTTTAATATAATGTGACATTGATTGATGTGTTGATATGAAATGAAAATATTAATAAATAATTATTGACACGCATTAATAGTTTGTATATTTATACATACTACATCTACATACATATATTTTACATTCACTACATGCAATCGGCAAACGTACTGATGAACACAATTATTGTGTTTTTTCCATTATTTAATGTTTAAACAATAAGAAATCTCTTTATGTGGTTTTTATAAAATACAAATGGCACATAACAATGGTGGCGAAGCCAGGGAGGCCTAGGACTAATTTATTGATTTTTGTAGATCAAGTATGTATATTGTGATAAATTTGTTATAATAAATTCCATTGTCATGATGGAATATGCAGAAAATGTCTATAATTATTGAGCCAGAGGCAATGCTGTCTTCTTTTTTAATATACAGTATAATACTTCAAGAATTAAGAACTTATTTGCACGATAGGATTCAACAGGTAATCAAATCCGAACCTATAGTTTTGACGCCTTCGATTTTAATATTGGTTTGATTAATTGCATTATTCGCGGATTAAATGGTAGAGCAATATTAAAAAAATGTTTGTTGTAAAAATGATGCTACTCGTATATGATTTGCATACATAAAAAACAATTTTTTTTTGCTAAGCCGCTGATAGGTAGATATAATTAATTAAACCGTACTGTTAGAGGGTTGCCTGTATTTCATATAAATATTAAATGAGTATTTACAATAAAATTTGTGCAATTTGTAATAATATTGTATATTTACTTTATTTGCAGGTAATGTTATATGCTGAATATACATAATGTATTATATGATAATCTACTGAAATAATCAATTTATTAAAGAGGCAGGTAAATGCTATACGCAAGTAATTATTAGAAATAATTCAATGAATTAAAAGCAATATGTTATATAAATACTATAATTTCCGAATATACGCTATAATTTTAAGAGATTATAGCAGAAGGCCTTGGTAGCTATCGCTAGAAATATATGCTTAAAATGAGTAAGGATCGCCTAGATTGAGGGACGATTAAATAATGCTCATCTCTGAAATAATTCCTGTTTTTTTTTTTTAATTATTTTTAGCATTTTATTCAAGTTTTCGTTAAGATTTACTTAGTCAATCCCTTAACAGGAACTTTGAAAATATTTTTTATTAATAATTTAAAAAAAAAAAAAAAATTTATACAATTTATTTTCGCACCAACGGAGATTTTATAGAATTTATGAAAGAATTATGTAAATTTTTGAAAATATTTTTTTTAATAATTTCAAAAAAAAAAGAAATATATATATATATATATATATATATACAACTTACTTTCGCACCAATGGAGATTTTATAGCATGTATGAAAGAATTATGTAAATACCGGAGTATTTATTTATTTTAATGTGATGGATTTATATTTTCAAGCACCAATGTCATATTGGTCGGACCGCATTCATTTTGTCAATTGTCGAATGTACACGAATGTACACACTTAAAGTCGGGTACCTTCCTAGTGGTTTCCTATCTCCGCTCAGAAATCAATAAAAAAATTGAAAAGGAAATTATATCATCAATATATTACTATATATAGTTTTGTACATAGAACCGAAGGGGAGGAAAGTTGGACATCGTTCAGGACTTTTTTAGATGTAATTCTTCATGCAAAATATGATCTATTTATTACTTTGTGGTGATCATGGCATTTATTCACATACTATTTCACAGTATTTCACTCATCAGTCATCTAATACAATATCACGGAGTTTTTGAATGATTTCTGCTCTAATTGCAGATTTTGGACATTTGGACAGCAGACATATGGTTCTTGAACAATTCTAATATTTATAAATGTAACATTTTAAAATTTTTTACATTTCTGAATTAACTTCAACTTCAATAACTGAAAACTGAAAGTCCTGTAATCCACACTCTACAGAAACTATTTATTCCCGACAACCCATAATGAAATATTTTTGCGAGCAATTTCAATATTGATCATATAAAAACGAAAATAATAGGAGAATGTATGTTACTTAGGTTAAATCGAAAGTCAGTAGTTAAAGACCTATTAACCTATTTCAGAAAATGCTAAAGCATATACATATGTATATACCCACATTTGGATTGAGCTACCAGTTAGCATATACAAATATATTTAATTGCCTAGAGCTATGAATAATATTTATAAATACAACATGTTCCAACATTTATTTGGCAGATAATATTCATTTCATTGGCATCATGATTAGTACAGTTTTGTTATCAGCAATTATCTAGAACAATTTGAATTGCATTATATTGTACAATAAAAACAAAAAATGCAACACTCATAAACTTTATTGCCTAGGGAGTACCTACTAATTGTTATGTTGTCACACGGATTGCAATCGCCAAATTGAATAATATGATTTAATTTTCATATTTACATGAGTATACCTATGTAAATTTAATTAACTCATGTATGCATATATTGATAATTGGTGTATTAAATTGAATTTTAATATTTAATAATTCAATTAATTAAATAAAAATGTTTTTTTGCAATATACAATACTTTGTTACACACACACTCACATATAAATACATAATACTGACATGAATTGACTTTATCGGTGTTATGAGTGCGAACGTTTGTATAGTGTGAATATGGGTATACAAAAAAAACCAATATACCTATGATAAGTATATATTAATTTCATTATTATTATTCAAAATAACAATACATATATACATACAAATACACATACAAAATAACAATAATGATTCGGAAATATAAAATTCACAGATACTCATTTGTGGAAATTTAAATGAACAAAATTATTATATATATTTTTTTCAATATTTTAATACAATTAGTACATTATTACGAATGCTTATGTTTTCAGAAGAGTCGCTCAAATATACATTTTTAACTACTCATATATGTTCATGTTAATTATAAAAAGTTTAAAATGCCAAATGCACAAATAGAATAATAAATTTGGTTTGTCTCATTTCCAGTAACTAACTCCAAAAGTATTTTGAAAGACAGATTCATTCAATAAATTACCCAGAATTGCACTTAGAGGAATAAATTTGAATTTTTTGTGAACGTATCAAGATGTCAATCAGTCTGTTTAATAATATGACAGACATCTGTATTAAGGTTCATCTGCTAGTTACTTCAAGCCATTTCTTCCGATTCCAGTGGAAAAATAGATCAGCTCAAAGTATTTAAAAGATTGTTAAAGGAGTAAAACAAAAGATGACTATCGACGGTTTATATATATTTGTGTTTTTCATTGTTGTTACATTGCCTACACACATACCTTTCGTTAAATAATCTTTTTCATTTTATTCATTCCATTTGTCATTTCTTTTCGATGTGCACTATTTCTTAGTTTTACTACATCATTAAAGCAATTGAAAATTGATTTAAAATGAACTGAATAAATGTAAACAGCGCTATATTATTTCGAACCAATAAAATGGAGACCATTTTAGATTATTTACTGCAAGATGATGTGAAAACGAAGGCAATGTATTTATGACACAATTTGAAATAAATTTTAAAAAACAATAATAACAAAATTTGTTAACCAAGTTGAAATCGATATCAAGATATGTTTCTTGGATACCACAAACCAAAATATAATATGCCACATATACGAATATATCAAATGAAATTGCAACAAATTTTCATAAATTATATTCAATACGTAGAAGTTAAACTAACATAAATGTAATAAATCAAATTAGCACCAGTGTGCGTGTGCGTGTGTGTGTGTGTACTTGAAATAAAAATTATATTAAGAAATGTGTCAACGAAGAAAATAAATATTTAAATAAATATTTTGTATGACAGCGTTACCACATTGCCCCTGCAATGCGGATATTCTCTGGTTGAATATTAGATTAAGAGATTTGTCTGCATAAAATTATTGTTTCTTTCATTTTGGTTTCTTTAAGCAAAAGTCGTTCGGCATGTACAGGGTGATTTTTAATGGCCTTCGGATTTGATTAAAAAATAAAAACACATAAAATTTAGAGGAATGTAGGAAATCTTGATTTGTTTCGATAGAACGATCTATATAATTCAATGTTTAAAGATGATTTCATGTAAATGTTGACCGCGGTTGCGCTTCAAGTGGTCCATACGCTGGATCCAATTTTGGCATGCTCTCTCTCTAACATATCGGCCGGTATCTCATTGGCTTCCTGTGCGTCAACCATTGCGGTATTGTCGCTATATACATGAGCCTTAACATAGCCCCACAAAAAATGGTCTAAACGCCAATTAATCGGTCCCAAACAAGAAATAAACTGTTCACAGAACTCGCGTCTCAATTGGACCATTGTTTCGCGAGCTGTGCGGCATGTGACACCGTCTTGTTGAAACCACATGTCAGCCAAGTCCAGCTCTTACATTTTGGGCTACAAAAAATTTGTAATCATCGCACGGTAGTGCTTGCCATTCACAATAACGCTCCTGCCTTCGGCGCCTTTGAAAAACAACGGTCCAATGATGCCATCGGCCCATAATCCACACTAAACAGTGCATTTTTCGGGATGCATTGACAGTTCTTGCAATACTTCTGGCTGCTCTTCACACCAAATACGGCAATTTTGATTGTTCACGTATCCATTCAACCAGAAATATGCTTCGTCCCTGAACACAATTTTCCGATAAAAAAAATGCACGAAGCACTTTCTTAGCCGAGCATGCAGTTTATCATAAAATTCAATAATCTGCAAGCGTTGTTTGTTTGTATGTCGATTCATGGTTAAATTATAGACCAAACTG
Organism: Megamerina dolium; assembly: GCA_963854835.1. NCBI lineage: Eukaryota > Metazoa > Arthropoda > Insecta > Diptera > Megamerinidae > Megamerina > Megamerina dolium. Next base: position 29,628,433 of record OY978528.1, on the reverse strand, counting down.
AACATATTGGACAGTAACATGTTGCTATAAAATCACGCTGTACATGTTACAGCATGGCCACAATTGTGTTGCAAGGTATTTATAATTTAAAGTTTCAGTTTGCCAGTTTACTGAAAACGAATGAAATTTGATTTATTTTAAATACGCTGAACCATATAAACATTTTATTTACGAATTACGAAACGAATGTGATTTATATCATCAACGATAAACGTACTTTGACTTTTGATAAAAATTAATCTATCACAGAAGAAAAAAATGGCCTTATAGTCGGCTGGGGCCGACCAAATTATACCCTGCATATGTAGAGGTATATATAAAAAGTTTGCTCGTATATCCATCCTTTTCTTCCACTACTTTGTATAGGAGCTACATTAAGAACCAGGCTACCTCACCAATTTTTGAGGAATAATTTCTGCCTATAATACTAAACTACCTAGGTAGCAATGGGTTGACCTAGGCGTATAATTTAGTAAGTTATGGGTGTTTTAATGTTTAAGATAAATCCGAGATTTTGTACGGAAGCTATATAAAAAGTGGGAGTGGCTTACCTCTTTCTTGTATATCTAATTAATTTTTCAATATCAATCCACTTCTTAAATTTGGTTGTCCTACGCTGAATAGTTCGTAAGTTATAGCGGTTTAAATTTGATTAATTTTCCAAATTTTGTATGGAAGCCCCATTAAGAAGTGGGTGTAGCATGTTGATTTTTTGTCAGATTATTTCGACTACCATATTAGCTGAAGTATTAATTATAATTGTTATAGACAGAAGTATGCATACTTCTGTTCAAGACAGAAGTATGCAGAAGTTACAGCTATTTCAATTTAAAATAATTTCACCCATTTTGTACAGGGGCTACGATAAACAGTGGGCGTGGCGCGCCCATTTCCTGTGAGCCTAGTTGCTCGTACAATACTAATCCATACCTTAAATCTTGTTGTCCTACGCTAAATGGTTTGTAAGTTATGGAGCTTAAAAGTTTTAGTTTAATTCCTTCGACTTTGTATGGGAGACCCATGAAGGAGTGGCCGTGGCACACTGATTTTCTGCCAGATTATTTCCGACTACGATATTAATTTAAGTGTCAATTATGGTTATTCTAGACAGAAGATTGCCAAAGTTACGGCTGTTTCAATTTAAAATTTGTATGGAAGCTACGATAAACAGTGGGCGTGGTGCGCCCATTTCCTGTGAGCCTAATTGCTCGTACATTACTAATCCACACCTTAAATCTCGTTATTCTACGCTGAATAGTTTGCAAGTTATAACCGGTAACATTTTTTTTAATTTCCGCAACTTTGTATAGCAGACCCAAAAAGGAGTGGGCGTGGCACACTGATTTTCTGCCTTATTATTTTTCACTGCCATGTTAATCTAAGTGTCAATTATGGTTATTCTAGACAGAAGATTGTAGAAGTTACAGCAGTTTCAATTTAAAAGAAGTACAGACACTTTGTATGGGAGCTACGCTAGAAAGTAGGCGTGGCTCACCCACTTTTGGTGAGCTTATATAGTAGTATAATATAACTCTATGTGCAAATTATTGTTGTCCCAAGTGGTATATTATGTGAGTTATAGCAAGTTAAAGATTTTGAAAATTCCGAGCATTCAAAGCGACTAGAATGCTTGGTGTGGGCGTGGCTATTGACCGATCATGCCCAATATCAATCCCCTCCGTACCCTTGGATCATAAGTTACTTGTGCCAAATTTCGTCGAAATAGCTCAATATTTACTCAAGTTATCGTGCGAACCAGCCAGGTGACAGACAGACGGACGGACGGACGGACGGACGGACGGACGGACGGACATCGTTAAATCGAAAATTTAATCGACGCTGATCACGAATATATATCTATGTCTATATCTCTGGAGATTCCTTCAAGTGGACACAAACATCTGACCGAAATGAATATACCATGCATATTGCATTATGCAGGGTATAACAACAAGTCTCAGTGTCGGACACCCGATAATTTTATCATGACAATATTAGCATACAAAACAGCTGATTTCTTGAGCCCACATACAGAGTTGATTTTGGACTTGATGATTTAATTTCTAATAGTCGGACGCATCTTTCACAATCGCACAATAAATTTTGTCTTCATCTTTTTGGTATTTTTCTGAATTTTAAATATTTTATTATATTATAAAATAAAAATTTTTTGTAATAAACCATATTTTGACATTTAATTTAGTCAAAGACACACACACATACACACACTTAAGCATACGAATGTATAAATAACATAAATGTCATACAATAATAATAAATGAATACTTCTGTAAATATTTGTGGTATGTTTGCATTCAAAACAAAAATGGCAATGTAATAATTTTGTGCATATAAATTAGGTATAATATTGTGATGCTTTCTTCGTTTGGTAAGAGAAAAGGATACGTACACTTGATTTATTTCAATAGAAGAAAGTTGCAGTTGCAAAGTAGTAAATTGTATACCTACATATATGCACACTAGTGCAGGTTAAATTATATAAATTATACGAAAATATACTTAAAACCATCGACAGTGTATTTTTGTTAGCTATAATATTTGTAGATAGATATTTCACCCACCCTAATGCATATATTCGCACTCCCATATTCAATCCATTAGCTTACTAAAGCCACTCGGTACGAGTAAGTGTCCTCCTTTGCATTTTTCCACCCACACAAATATATGTATACTGTTTTATTCATTCATTTACATTCAGTGACAACAGAATGAAAAATTGTTCATACTTCATTTCGTTGAGCGAAAAGTAATTGAAGATGAAATTAAAGTTGTTGCAGAATGAGTGGAAGAAGATAATGAAAAAATGCTTAGCATTGTTCTATATATGTACACTATACAGTTTATATTTATATGAAGTAGTAGAAAATGTAAAATCAGCATCAACATACTAAAAAAATCATCGAAACGAGAGTCGTACTCTTATTTGAATACGTTCAAATTGAAAAATGATTTTCCGATGTGCCGATGTCATTCATATTGATGCTCATCATTTCATGCATACACTTCATCATTCGCTTGATGGTGCGATGTCACATTCATTTATACTTATAGCATTGACAAAATATATCTGTTATTGTAGATCACAATCTTTTATAATCACACAATTTTCTTGATCAATTTATTTAGCAAATGATGCCACATTAATATTTATTTGTGACAACAGTCTATGTAGATTCGGGTTATGCAGTTTTGCTCAGATTATAATCTGTTAATTTTCATTTCGGTAGTTTTTCTAATTTCTCTAATATGCAAATATGTAATATGAACGAATATATTAATATGTAATATGAATCCAGCAAAAAAAAAAAATCATACGAGCACATAAATAGGTATGAACGTGAAGTATGTAGAATAATTATTTACTCTACGTTTTATGAGTGCATATGCAAATACAAAGTTTATCAACAAATGTTTCACATCCATAAATATGTATATATACATAAGAGCAACATTTGCTCAGAGATACATATACGAATATACATATAATAAAGTATACTCGTATGTATGTGTACTATATATGAATGCGCTTGACACCCACATACACAACGGCCAATATTATTTTACGTTTTCTTAATTTTTTCAAGTATGAATATGAAGATAAACATAGTACATACTTCTAAATATGATGAACAAATGCTTACCCAATCGGAAATGCTTTGCTAACATGCAAACATACACAACTGTATGAAACATTGATGACCTTTATATGTAAAATGTCATGTGTCTTAGCCATTAATATTAATTCTATATAAAGCTTCAAACTTCTTTTTAAAAAGGTATAAAAATAACACTCCTAATTCATTACTAAATTTAAAAAGGTATAAAAAATATCACTCCTAATTCATTACTAAATTTCCAATAGGGTATAATTGAAAATATAATGTGTAGCATTATCCATTCGTTACATTTTTACACAATTACTTATAATAAATGTATCCGAATCGGTACTATGCAAAAAAAATGTATGCTTGAATTTGACGTTTTTGTTCCAGTTTAGTTTTCTTCAAAAATCGATCGAGTATTTATCTTTTACAACAATAATAAAAAAAAACATGTTGTACTCAAAGTAAGGCCCATGTAGATCTTTAAACCCCAAATTCTCTAACTTATTGTCAATTTTTAGCATTGTACTATTCTTCGTTACGTGATTACTTCAGTTTTATATATATATATTAAGTCGACTAGGAGTTTATTATAAAAAAACATATTTTTTAAATTGCCACCACTGTTATAAATTTACTTATAAGCATGCAACTTGTCGCTATTGTAATCATATGCTCACCTTTATGTATATACCTTTCATGATGTCTATTTTCAATAGCTCTTCTCTACTATTCCTTTTCTGTTTTTTCATCTTTTTAATGAGCAACAAATGAGCAGCTTATCCCAACCTTTTTACACATCGCATATTTCTTGCATCTAAATATTTATGTGTGTGTGTGTGCATGTATGAAATAAAATTAACTTCAAGGATATGCAATTAACTGCATTTTTACTAGTGTATGCGTGCGTGAGCACTTCTTTTTGCTGCTGCTACACATGACACTTTTCATGCATTCATACATACTTCTATATGCGAATATAGAGGTACTTATAATTTAATTATAAACATATACTACATACTTGTATATGTACATAGTGTATGTTTATTTATTTTTAATTAAAATGTAACCTTTTTAGCTACGTATACGCGTATACGTGAAGTAATATTTAGTTTTTTACTCATAATGAATTTTCATGGCATATTTTCATGGCTTTCACCATTTAATTACTTGTATATATGTAAACAATAGTTATGGAGTAAGAGCTCAATGCAAAGTTTCCGGATAAAATTATTATTCACTCATATGGTGTGATCTCTATACGAAACACCTACTATAATACACAATTTTATTGCAATACTCCAACGAGTATTCGACTGATATCAAAAGAAGTATTATATGTGTTGTGAAACTGTATAACTGTTTACTCAACTGTCATATTTTATTTAATTATATTTCAATGTTGCATTTTGAAAAAAATTAGATTTTTTTGGATCTCCCCGTTTTAAGAAAACTATTTGTATTTCTTTGCATATATTTTAAGCTGCTCATCTTCTATTTTTAAATATAACAGTGTTGGCTCTTATCGTACTTGCGATAATAAATATTGTTCTTGTTTTGTCTTCTTTTCAATATGCTGTTCTTATGTCAAAATATAATAGAATACATAAAGTAGACTGCATGCATATAATACTCACAGCTTAAGCATTATTATATCACCCACAAGTATTATTATTAGACACATGTCCTCTATGCATATGAACATTGAAACGTATGATATACCATTATATATGTATATTAGAGATGTTCAATTAGTATACAGAATTTTTATAATTATTTTAGCAAATATTATTTTATATATATACATAAATCCACTAAACTTTACTTCAAATATTAATTTTATTTTCAGGGAAAATAATTTCCAAAAATTTTTTTTTTAAATCCTATCTATTTTCAAAGTATTTTCAATTAGGTTTTGGTCCTATTGAAAAACTCATGCATTGAAAATTTGGACATTTCTAATATACTCATATTAGCATCAACAATATTATTATCATTATGACGTTGATTAAGTTAATGACCCTTAGAAACGTGTTTTGTCTATTACAACTAATTTTCATAAAAAATTGCTTAATGGTAATGATAATGATGATGAGTCAGTTTCACTTTGATTCACTTAAAGTGGGGTTATGCTCATATTAAAAGTATATAGTACTTAACGATTGATATATTTAAAATTATAAAATTGTTTGAGTATATTTTTGTTCGTGTCACACCTCTTCCAATTCAACACAATAGTAACTTGATCTTTTAATAGTTAAAAATACTTATTATGAAATGTCTCTGTAATATAACTAAAAAACAAATAGGCTCTTTAAGTGTTCTTCAGTTTGAAATCAGTTATTCCAGTTAATCCTGTTCTATCGAAAAACTGTATCCTTTCATATGTTGTACGAAGAGAATTTAGGAATTTCTTCATATAAACATATTTACTCTATAAAAAGGTTAAATTTTTCGGCAACATTTTGAAAGTCAACCTTGAATTTTACTCTTATCATATTTAGGTTCTAATTGTTATAAAAAATTGTAAATTTTGCTAAGAGTATTCAGATTGAACTGAACACAAAACCTGTTTTTCTAAATATAATTAAATTTAGACCGCTAAAAAGCTACATTTTACAGATATATTGCGAAAAGATTAAAATCTTAGCACATTTTACGTTATTTTCTTTAGTCTTTCTAGCTAATTTGATTTGATGGAAATATTCAAACAACTTGTTACAATGACAAAAATGTCAAGAATAATTACAATATCATCTATAAGCATAATGTGTCAGTGAATTGCATAAAGCTTTTAGTATTCAATATACTCGTAAGTACTACATATTGAGCATCATCACAACAACAATAGTGGCAAAAGCAAAAAATTAATGTTTAAGGGCGAATGAACAAACTTTGCGGCAGCCATTTGTATATATGTATATGTAATAGTGTCTCCGTTTTTTTATAATATCTGCTTCATACTTACATTCACCACTCACTGCTTTTGAATGATATTGCTGCTAGCTTACAGACAATACATACTATTCAGTCGAATGCGTTTGACATGCAGTCAATGAGCTAACATTAAAGATGTGATATTAATGAATAGGAAGTGTGTATGTACTATGCAGTAGCAATAAGTGTACGTAGTAGAATTTATCAATGGCTCAAAGCTCTTGCGTCACAAGCAATTTGCACAATACAAATTTGAACTGATAGTAATGGTGGTGAAACATTCTAAAACATGATATTCACATGCACAAAATCGAAGAAACATAATATTTATACTTAAAATATCCAAGGACAACTAAGTGAGCATAATGTGTGCAAGTGTGCGAATAGTTAGTTGAATTTGCTAAATAATAAGTTTTCAAAGGATATATAGGAATTTAGACCGACAAGTATATCTTTATGGCACATGCATAAAACAGTTAACTAACATTTATTCTTGACATACTTTTCGATGTCAACATAAAACAACAATTGTGTTAAATGAATTAATACAAGTATATTTGGCACTTCAAAGATATGTTCAAAGTTAAATCGAGAATATGATAAGAAGGAGACAGTATTCATTAACTTTATATCGCATCACATGCCTTGCACATATACAATATATAATTTTATTAATTCCGGCAACGATTGCCATTTCTTAGCCATTTTTTATATAAAATAATCTATTGGAATATAGAAGTGCTTTTCACAAGGTACCGTAAAACCGAATAAGACGATTTAAAAATTGATTATATGAATTTTATATTAATCTATGAGAATACCACCGGATCGATTGGCCAATTATACCAAAATCGATGTTGTATTGATGCACTGCCCTAATCTGTTAAGGGAAGCAGTATTGTGAGCACTATTTTATTGGGGAATTTAAAAAGTAACTGCAATTTTTTGGTACATTTTTGAACAACAACAAACATTTTCTTTAATGAAAAACAATTTTAATCAAGTACATATTGGCCATTATTATCTATGACATTTTGCCATGTTTTGGGTAACTTCATAATTCCATCGGAATGTAAAACTGCTGTGGTTTATCGGCAAAAAACTTGTTCAAGTGATTTTCAATGCCTCTTTGGTCGGCCAATTTTTTGCCATAAAGAGAGTTTTGCAGAGACCGAAACAAGTAGTAGCCCCCCGGTGGCACAAAGTTCGAGCTATACGGTGGATACATCAAAACTTCTCAACCAAGTTCCGTTAATTTGTTCCGAGTCATTAAAGGTGTGTGGTGCCAATTCTGGTCATATTTCGTTGATTGCTTCGATCAAGTGGTCGAGTTGTGATGATAGTTTGTCTTGGATATTCTCGTATTTAATCCATTTTTCATCGTCCGTAATGATTCACTTCCAAAATGGCTCGATTTCATTGCGTTTCGCTTAATGGTAAGTCGGTTAATCAAATTTCTTTGCATTAATTCATGTGGCATCCAATTATCGACCTTATTAGATAATTCGAAACTGTCACGTTGTTTAGTGCCTTCGCTATCTCATGACAGCTTGCGTGTCAGTCTTGTTCCATCATTTTCAAAATTTCATCGACTTTTTCAATGACTGGCCGACATCTTTGATATTGAAATTTGCGGAACGGAATTAAGCAAACAACTCCTGACTTCGGCGTTCAGTCAGAGTATTCTCATAGTAAGTGGCACAAAATTTTCGGTATATTTTTGAAGCGGTTTTACATTTCTTATAGTAAAAAGCATCACATAGCGTTTTGCTTCAGCTATTTCACTCATTTTCAGATCAATTAGACTTTTCGTACAGTCTACGAATTACAGCACTGAATTCGTGTTGCCCGGTATATGGGCATCAACACCATCTAGTAACAAAAAACCGCCGAGACATTTTAATTTACCCAATATATACAGTAGAGGGTAGAGTGAGTAAGGGCAGATAAGCGCTTACGCATATGAAGCATATTTCATTAAAAATTCTAAAATCATTTGAAGAAAGTTGTATACAAAATAAGGTTTTCTCTATTCACTTTCTCAGTGACTATAAATGGTAAGAAAGAGGTGAAGAGAGGGGGCGTAATTTCAATGTGACTCCTAATTCAGAATTTCCTGTCATGTTTTAATAATATAAATGCTTTCAATAATATAAATGTTGTTTCCAGAGATACTCTGTTTATTTTGGGTTTGATCCTTAGCAGTCGTAGCAGTGCTTTTGTAAGTTTTATTTTATTATATTTTTCGTTTAATATATAAATTTTGCTTTTATTAAAAAAAATATCTCTTTTAAGTAACAGCTGTAACGTTTTAGAAATTTCTTAATTAAGAAACTCTTTCAGTTTGCTCTGAAATTTACATGAAGCGCATTTATTGACTATGATGCTGAAAGACTTTGATGAGCTCGTACATTATTTCTCACATCTGCTGTCTGCCCTCCAGACGTATACTTAATGATAATTTATCGTACATGCATTTTAATATATTCATGCGGAAATATAATTGAGTATGACGGGGTTTGAGAAAAATGGGAAAATACACTCTGCTGCTGCTTCTTCTTCTTCTTCTTCTTCTTATCGTTATCCTGAATTTATTTTCGTTGTAGTGTCAATGTAAGCAAAAGCATATTCGCTCTGCATTAGCATTGGTTGAATATAATTAAAAAATTGTTGCGTAAGTATGAATATCGCAGATATAGCAACTAAAGAAAGAAACGAATAATAAAGTAAATTTTGATAATAATTTGAATAATTATAATAACAATGGCAAATAAGAGAAAAGTTTATTATTTGTTTTTAGTTTTTCCGTACAAAAAAAGTTTTACTTAAATGTTTGATTTCGACCAATGTCGAAAATACATATCAAATGAGTAGAATAAAAATAAAAAAAATCAGTATAGATCACGGTTCCTATATATGTCCAAAGTGATGTTAGAAATTGTTAGAAATATATTCAAATAAGTAAAGTCAAACCTCATCTTGCCCATTGTTACAATTGTGTACATTTAGAGATACCAGCATCGCCCACAATATTCGTATTATAGTAAAATAGTCCAAAACACTACTAATTTGCTTCTTTATGCGTGAAATTGAAATTTTCTTTTACAAAGTTTTTAAGTCTAAGTGGCACTAAAGTTTCCCACCACAAAAGGCACTCTATAACATACATACTCAGACAATATTTTGTATACATACTCGTATGTATTTATATATGTATGTATGTATGTATGTATGCACCAAAGAAAGTAGTGCTAATCGTATTTGAGAAACTTTTTATTTGCATTATTATTATTATTATTATTATTATGGAAAACTTATGCGGCAAACTTTAGAATGAAATTTATGCAAATTTTGCAATTGTCTTTGCACAAATAGCTGTGAGGCATAGTACATATATATATGTGTGCATGTACTATATGTAATAGGTACATGCCCAACTGATTCACTTTTATTTGAGTTGATTTCTTTCACAATGTTTTATTTGTTTTCATTAAATATCTTTAACCTGTGTTTCCTGATTGAGCACATCTGTGTATTGGGGGGGTAAATTGAATGGTATAAAATCAAAAATCTATATGCAGTAGAAACTTTTACAGATTCATTGTGTATTGTCGTACGCAAAGGTATTTACATGCACATTCTATTGTTAAGTATTGTCATATCTTTCACAATAGACCAGCACTGGTTAGTAAAAATGAAAAGTTTCGCTATAGAAAAATAGTAGTTTTTAGTACCCGTATAATTAAAAAAGCGGCAAATATTTAAATTGGAATTTAATAGATTGGACTCCAAAAAAGCGTTAATGAACAACAACAATAAAATATATATCTGTTACTTACTTGATTTTGCCGAAAGACATATATGATGACTAAAAGTGGAAAAGTCAATATATCATGTTGCTGATTTATTTCATTTATACATATAATTTAAAGAAAAGAAATCATCTTCCATAAAAAATGAGATTCAAATTGTCTTTGAGGACTATCTACAGATGGGAGGGGCACTACAACCAAACAAGATCTTTTATACCCAAAATTCATATATGACATTCACCTGCCTTGACGGCCTACTCACGGTGCTCTAAGAACATTTGATTTGATGAATTGATGAGCTTCCCGCAGCATTAGAAAATCGTAATCTAACCCCTAGGTTCCTACGGTACCAATGGGATATGGAAATGAACATGTTATCCGGAATGGTGGCCGGGGACGCATTTATGACAGTAATATTTCCTCTACCTTCCTTATAAAGGATAGAAAAGAGCTTGGCAAACGTTTGCTGATTGAAGCTGACTATGGAAAATCCAGTTGTATTTACCATATTTAAGACGAAATCTGTTCAAAACCTCTTCTAATATCTAATCTGATATTAAAAGAGGTTTCCTCTATACTATACTCAATACTCAATGTCAGTGGAGAGCCCCATTTGGTAGAAGTGGCATTTTAATCAGTTATGTTCCATTAGGTAGCCAGTTATTCGAGGATTTTGTTTACTTATCCTGATTTTATCCTGCGAGATCTTTAGATCCACGAATAGCTTCGCTAACGCTGCCCTGAATATTTTATCCTGAATTGGAATTGTTCGCTGTTCGTTGACCGTTGCGCAGCTTAGATCGCAAAAGGATTTAAGAAGATGAAGGATTTCATGATAGTTCATCTGCCTCTATACCTCCATGTACTGGAAACCAATATAACGCGACCTCGTCGCTCACGGCAAGTTTGTGTACCATATAAATACATTGTTTGACAAATTTTGAAGAAACTCTCACAAAAAGAGAGCGTTATTGGCAGCATGGCTGTGCGAGTAGATAAGAAAGTTCACGCCTTTATGATTTTTGTCCAGAATGTGATGCATGCAGCATTCTATGGCATAGATATATGTCTGTAAAACAGTGAGCTACGAGCCCATTGCAATATATAAAATATATATATATGACTTTTGGAGCCATATACTTAACATAAGTTCTCGCGTTTTCAATGTTGTTCATGGGAGAGTTTTGAAAAAATTGCATGCGAATGGCACAAATTTTGTTCTTTTAAAGCAAATTTGAAGTTGAAGAAGTCCTACCACTGCCTCTAAGACAGACGTTGAACAGAAACTTTCGATTGTGAATAAAGAAAGCCAGCCAATCTTGGAGTTTGATACACTGTCGTATAGCAGAGATCCATACAAGTGATCTTGCCGTGCTTGTATACATCTATCTATACATTATCGGTGATAGACCCTATGTCCTACGTAAATTTCCGCATCATTTTTTTTGGACAATATCTAGCCCAAAACATAAATGTCGCATCAGTAATCCAGGAAATATTCATATATAAAACCTTGCGATATATTAAAAATATAGACATAATAAACTATCTGCCATGTTACACATATACACATCCACAAGTGATTATTTACATACGTTTTTAATTCTATTCTCTTCCTTGTTCCTCATCACACTTTTCCTCATTATGTATTTGTGTAATATTTTACTAGCCCATGCTTGCATAGATATTATAAATATATGTACAAATGTTCTAACATAACTTCAAACTGGGTCAATGAGCTTAAAATGTAGGGTGGCATGTGTTAAAAATATAAACTAAAGAAGAAAAAAACAAACAAAAAACAAAAATTACCAACAAACATCAAATTTGCAACAGTAAGCATATGAGACTATACATACATACATATTCCTGTATATTGTTCGTCGAAGTGTGCGTTTATGGTACAATGTATAGACATCATTAAGTTGTTTATGAAATATTGTTTTAATTTCAACTATATATATATATATATATATATATATATATATATATATATATTTATATATATATATATATATATATATATATATATATATATATATATATATATATATATATATATATATATATATATATATTTTTTTACACTCTCTTGTTCCTACTATCCTTGAAAAGTATAGTACACTCTATATGTTAGTATCAACCAGAACTGCGTCAACAATATGAACAACAACAGTATATATGTGCTACTCGATTGCAACAATTGTTGCGTAGTTTAAATGTGTACACGAGTAGAAAAATGTATAGACATATGTATAGGATAGAGGATGTACGACAAGAAGATGTTGTGGGGGGAAATAAATGTAAAATGGAAATATTTACTTATGTAATTGTTTGTTTTTACCACCCTTCAAATAGTATTGATTATAATGATGTCTGCGATGATCTTGAGAATATAAATGATTATTTGCTATATGAAAGAGCTAGCAGAAATGTCTGAACATTCGAACATTATGTATTATTATTTTTTTATGCAGGAATTCTGTATATTCAAATGAAAAATATTGTGTTATTTGCATTTGTATTCATTTTGAAGAGTTTATGTCTAGATGTTACAAGAGTTTTGTCATTTATAGCAAATTGATAAAAGTGTTTAGTGATTATTCTTCCATATAATATACAATACGATATGCAAAAAGGTTATGGGAAATTTATTTCGTGACAAATTTGTATAAATTTATTTGAATACGATGCTCTGTCACATTGTTTGGAAATTTCGCTAAGAAAATCGCCACAAAATAAAATGTTTCAACTCACATATATAAAATATTGTTCACGTTCTTTCGATTTCCAATTTTAATCTGTTTATTGTTATTTTTAATTAAGTTTAATGGTTCAATGAACTGTCTATATCTAATGTGCATGCAGGAAGTTAAAGAAAACATAATTTTACGACTACCCCATCATTTAACTTCTATTATCACATCACAATGTGTATATCTTCAATTTTAGATGAAGCCATGTCTAAACAAGTTTTATTGAAACGCAAACTTTCATTGATACGAACGACGTATTACAACCCTCTTTGGTTATACAAACGAAACCATTGAGAATCATATTAAGAATTTGCGTATACACACACATCTACAAATAACGCAAAAAGTAAACTAATTTTAAGAACAAGAAGAAAAGCACATACTGACTCCTGCAACAAATACGGACAATTTACAGAAAAATACTTCCTGTAGTGGCAGCATCAACAACATCCTTCAAGAAGTAAATATGATGAGTAAACCCATATAGCAAAATAAATACGCGTATAGTGTAATCAACATTACACATAATAAAATGTTCGTTGAAGGTCAAAACGAATGAGCTATCGTATGTTAACTGTCATATTGTATGAAGATGACAAGCGAGATGAGGCAAGAGAAAAATACGAGAGTAAAATTGTTGTTCTCAATTTCAACAGCCATGCGCAGCTATACAAAAAACATTAATGTGGATTTGTAATAAATTTGTATAACAGTTTACAGTACATGTAAACTGTTATACTGTCACTCTTACGTATTGCATTCCTATACACTATTTATAATTATATTTATACCCTGCATAATGCAATATGCATGGTATATTCATTTCGGTCAGATGTTTGTGTCCACTTGAAGGAATCTCCGGAGATATAGACATGGATATATATTCGTGATCAGCGTCGATTAAATTTTCGATTTAACGATGTCCGTCCGTCCGTCCGTCCGTCCGTCCGTCCGTCCGTCTGTCTGTCACCTGGCTGGTTCGCACGATAACTTGAGTAAATATTGAGCTATTTCGATGAAATTTGGCATAAGTAATCTATGATCCAAGGGTACGGAGGGGATTGATATTGGGCATGATCGGTCAATAACCACGCCCACACCAAGCATTCAAAGCGACTAACCTCGAAATTTTTAAAATCTTTAACTTGCTATAACTCACATAATATACGACTTGGGACAACAATATTTTGCACATAGAGTTATATTATACTACTATATAACCTCGCCAAAAGTGGGTGAGCCACGCCTACTTTCTAGCGTAGCTCCGATACAAAGTGTCTGCACTTCTTTTAAATTGAAACTGCTGTAACTTCTACAATCTTCTGTCTAGAATAACCATAATTGACACTTAGATTAACACGGCAGTCAGAAATAATATGGCAGAAAATCAATGTGCCACGCCCACTCCTTTTTGGGTCTCCCATACAAAGTTGCGGAAATTAAAAAAAATGTTACCGGTTATAACTTGCAAACTATTCAGCGTAGAATAACGAGATTTAAGGTGTGGATTAGTATTGTACGAGCAACTAGGCTCACAGAAAATGGGCGCACCACGCCCAGTGTTTATCGTAGCCCCCATACAAATTTTAAATCGAAACAGCTGTAACTTCGGCAATCTTCTGTCTAGAATAACCATAATTGACACTTAAATTAATATCGTAGTCGGCAAAAATCTGGCAGAAAATCAGTGTGCCACGCCCACTCCTTCATGAGTCTCCCATACAAAATCAAGGGAATTAAACTAAAACTTTTAAGCTCCATAACTTAAAAACCATTTAGCGTAGGACAACGAGATTTAAGGTATGGAATAGTATTGTACGAGCAATTAGACTCACTTGAAATGAGCGCGCCACGCCCACTGATTATTGTAGCCCCCATACAAATTTTAAATTGAAACAGCTGTAACTTCGGCAATCTTCTGCCTAAAATAACCATAATTGACACTTAGATTAACACGGCAGTCAGAAATAATATGGCAGAAAATCAATGTGCCACGCCCACTCCTTTTTGTGTCTCCCATACAAAGTTGCGGAAATTAAAAAAAATGTTACCGGTTATAACTTGCAAACTATTCAGCGTAGAATAACGAGATTTAAGGTGTGGATTAGTATTGTACGAGCAACTAGGCTCACAGAAAATGGGCGCACCACGCCCAGTGTTTATCGTAGCCCCCATACAAATTTTAAATCGAAACAGCTGTAACTTCGGCAATCTTCTGTCTAGAATAACCATAATTGACACTTAAATTAATATCGTAGTCGGCAAAAATCTGGCAGAAAATCAGTGTGCCACGCCCAATCCTTCATGGGTCTCCCATACAAAGTCGAGTGAATTAAACTAAAATTTTAAGCTCCATAGCTTACAAACCATTTAGCCTAGGACAACGAGACTTAGGGTATGGATTAGTATTGTACGAGCAACTAGGCTCACAGAAAATGGGCGCACCACGCCCAGTGTTTATCGTAGCCCCCATACAAATTTTAAATTGAAACAGCTGTAACTTCGGCAATCTTCTGTCTAGAATAACCATAATTGACACTTAAATTAATATCGTAGTCGGCAAAAATCTGGCAGAAAATCAGTGCGCCACGCCCACTCCTTCATGGGTCTCCCATACAAAGTCGAGGGAATTAAACTAAAACTTTTAAGCTCCATAACTTACAAACCATTTAGCGTAGGACAACGAGATTTAAGGTATGGATAAGTATTGTACGAGCAACTAGGGTCATAGGAAATGGACGCGCCATGCCTACTGTTTATTGCAGCCCCCATACAAAATGACTGAAACTCTTTTAAATTTAAACAGCTGTAACTTCGGCAATCTCCTGCCTAAAATAACCATAATTGACACTTAGATTAATATCGTAGTCGGAAATAATCTGGCGAAAAATCAGCGTACCACGCCCACTTCTTATTGGGGCTCCCATACAAAGTTGAGGAAATTAAACAAAAATGTTAACCACCATAACTTAGAAACTATTCAACGTAGGACACCAAATTTAAGGTGTGGATTAACATTGAAAAATTAATTGGATTTACTAGAAAGTGGTAAGCCACGCCCACTTTTTATATAGCTCCCATACTAAGCCTCGGAATTATCTTAAAATCCTTTTACTTCGTCAAAGTCAACCATATTTCGGGTGTAAATTAGTAGTATATGCAAAAATTGTTTCTCGAAAAGTGGAAATAAAAGAAAAGTTGGATATTCGAGTAAACTTTTTATATACAAATCTACATATGCAGGGTATAGTTTGGTCGGCCCCAGCCGACTGTAAGGAGATTTTTTTCCTTTATAAATCTGCATTTATAATTTAATTCAATTATTTATATATGTATTTTTAGTTATTATTCGCTTTTGAAAATTACCTCTGAATATTAAACTGGTTTAAAATGTAAATAAATATTTTTAAAGCTTTTAGTTTTTAAATTCTAACTTTCTTCATGAGATTTGGAGTGTAAAAATCTACCTGCTAGCGCTTACGGAGGTGTTAAAGTGTATTAAAATGAAAAGGAAAAAAATCACAAAAACTTACTTAATCCCTTATTGGCCTCTTTGCCTTTGGGGCAATATAAAAAGTTTGCACTCACATACACATTCGACAACATACATACATATAATAAGTATATGTGCTTATTATATTTGAAAGCGCAAAAGCCACACAATTTATATTGGTTGTTGTTTACCAATTTTCTTCTTCCCTTCATTCCGCATTACACACACATAAGAGGTGTGGCTTTTCGCCAGACAGATTTTATAAACTTTTTTTTTTATAAAGATTTGTGAGTGTGTGTGTGATTCCAAGAAACTTGCTAGGATGTACCATTTACGGAATAACTGTCTTCTTGTTTTTAATTTACAAAATGTCTGTGTGTGTGTGTGTGTGTGTATAGTGCAGTATTTTTGGTTTCTTCATTGAAGCTTTCAGTAACTTTTAGTTTTAGTACTTCTTTGCTTTGCAGTTACGATAATGGAAAAGTATGCATTAAATAAGTGAAATGAAAGTGGACGATTACAGTAACAACAACAACAACAACAATTATAATACAACAAAAAATATATTTATAAGTACAACTTATTGTTGATAAACATAAAAAAGCACATATTTTCCAATAAACTGTTCAAAAGAGTGGAACATAGGAAAACAAAATGTGTGAACGCAACTTATTTCAGTTTATTTTCTACTTGAACTGACACATTACTTTATGCCCACTCAATTGAAAGTGAAAAATAAGTAAAAAAAACAAAAGACCTTAGAGTCAAATAAGATTGTCATAGGCGTATAATTACGGAAATTATAGTGTTTAAAATTAAATCTTTTTGACGACTTTGTATGGGAGCCGCAATAAAAAGTGGGCATGTCATAAATAAAATAAATATGTGGCACTTAAAGCCCCGAAGGACTCATTGGCCGAGCTTCTCTTCAATTACTGTTGTGCGTGTTAAATTTTAGACAGTATTAGAAGGGACCTACTTATTTTAGCCGGTTCCGAACGGCAGAACCCTTGCGACATCACTTTTTCTGAGCTTTGTCACAGAGTTCTTTTAGAAGCTTTTCGTAGACATGTTATACTGACTACAATATTGATGGGTACCGTAACTCAGTGGTTAGTGGGACTTCTGACCTGTAGGTCGCTGTTTAAATCCCCGGCTGAAGCATAAATTTAACATAGAAGAGATTTTTCTTTCGAACGGTGCCCACCTATTGACAAGAAAATGGCAATTCTTCCTGCAATAATAATTTGCCATGTAACAGATTCTAAAAGAACTCTGTGACAAAGCTCAGAATAAGTGATGTTGCAGGTTTCTGCCATTCGGAACCGGCTAAAATAAATAGGTCATTTCTAATACTGTCAAACATTTAACACGGTCAACAGTACTGGAAGAGAAACACGGCTAACGAGGCCTTCAGAGCTCATAAGTGCCACATATTTATTTTATTTTTACAATAATAATCTAAGTGTCTAATATAGTGGCTCTATGCAAAAGACTGCCGAAGTTACTGCGGTTTAAAAGCAAAGAAAATTCAGGCACTTTATATGGGAGCTACCATAAACAGTCTCTTTAATTGCTCCGTGTGAGCATGGCAGTTTGAGTATAATCCCAAATGGGCATTGATTTTCAAATCTGTTAACACAAAAGTCATTTGTACTCAGTAAAGTCTACAATTTCATCATGGAAAGATATGCACCGCAACAACGCTTGCAAATATTAAAATTTTAGTACGAAAATCGTGTTTCTGTCATCTAAACTCAAAGTTTGCTTTTTTTTATTCAGTGATGAGGCTCATGTTTGGCTTAGTGGATATATGAACAAGGGAAATTATTGGATTTGGAGCAAAGACAAACCACAAGACATTCTTTAGACACCATTGTATCCACAAAAACCTACTGTTTGGTGCGGTTTATGGGCTTGTTGAGTTGTTGGTCCATACTTCTTTAAAAACGCGGCATGTTAGAACGTAACCATCAATGGCGATAGCTTCAGAGCTATGCAAACTGAATATTTGATGCCCCAATTACGTGCTATCTACATACCATTATTGAAGGAAACATTTGTTGACAACATAATCTCTCGAAATGGACCTTTGAACTATCTTGTAAGATCTTGCAATTTAACGCCTCTGGCCTATTTATTGTAGAGATAAGTGAAAAGGCTAGCTTAGGCTGACAAACCAGCAACTTTATATGAATGCACGACAACATTTAGCGAATTATTGCCGAGATTAGGCCCCAATTGCTTTAAAAATTAACCGATCATATTACGCCACGTTCCAGCCAGCCGCGGCAGCCATATGCCCGAAATCATATTCAAACATTAATTGCATAAATTTATACTTTGAATAAAGCAAATTTAGTTCGGAATATTACATTAAAAGAAAAACCCTGTACAATTCAATATGTAGTGTGTAGAAACCTTAGTATTCTAGTATATTTTTTCAAATCTAATCGATGTTCAAGAGTCAGTATTGTAAAAATATAAATTAGAAATCTATTTCTGTCCTTTGAAATACAGAAAACAATAATTAATTAAGCTGTTCTTTCCACTAATACTACTACATTAATGTTCGTAACAAAGTTTAGATGTAGTTAAACATTTTTCTTCTTTTTCTTCCTCTATTATTCGCTTTACATCCTTGACATTCTTTTGTATGGTTTTCCATTTGTTATCCATATATTCTTCTCAAATTTTAACATAAGTTACTTCTTATTACTCTATTACATACAATGGTTTTTACGATTTTAGTACCAGTCATTAAATATATTGGTCAATTTGCTGTGACTACTATGCAACGTGTTGTGATACATTCTCGTATTTACAACGTTATTGTTATTTTTATCACTTTCATTATTACTGTGACAATAATTGTTGCTTATATGGCCACCCATAATTGGTAATTATAATAAGTTCATATAAGCAAATGGTTTAATTAGTTGTTGTGTTTACCATTATTATTAATATTATTTCATATACCATTTATGTACATATGTGTATGACTATATGGTTTATACGAGTACTTGTATGTAACTGAAAAGGTTGATATTCAATGTTGACACTTCAGCATGGGTGATATTAATATCCTGTGTATATAGTCGTGTTTTATTGTACGGAAATTTTTTTATTATAGAACTAATTCAAATACTGAGATTTTATATTTTTGTATATAAGCAATTTGAGACCATAATTCTTGATTGTTGAGAATAGTTTTTACCTTTATATCCCTTTGAGATATGTATGTATATCGATATAAATATCTTGGGTACATATTTTTAGCATAAATGTAGTCCTCTGAGGATTACAATACACTATCACTTTACCATTCTGCTTGTTAAAACAATTTATGCGAAATATGAATTGCAAAGGTTTAAGAAATAAATAAGTAAATGTCACTAAAAAGATATATCGGAAAAAATGAACAAATGGAATTTGAAGAGCTGACATTAAAAGCTCACATATATTTTACAATATATAATTTCAACACTTACTCATACAATGTAAGTAATCTAAGTAGTCAATTCAAAAAATATGTAGAAAAATACTCAAACGACGCAATGATTATTGTAATACGACTCAAGTTTTAAGATATTAGACACATTTCAAAGACAATACTGAAAGAAGCTTAAGAAGATTAATGTTTTGAAATTGGAGCGATTAGAATTTTGGTAAGTGCTCTTATATGTATACATACGTAATGAGCTAAATATTTAATTTTTTTTTACGTATCACATCGTTAGGCATTTTGCACTTGTAAGAGGATCAAAAAGTTTTAATTCAAATTTCCAATTTTACTACGAACTTTCATTTTTCATAATATATAGCATTACGCTTAAAGGTGAAAATGTGAATGTAGATTTCTCACACCTCCTAAGGAACCTTTAATTTTAAACATAAGTAGAATGTTGAAATTCTTCTAATCTTATAGAAAATGAAAGATTTCAAGTACTTATTCGTGTGTATAGGCTTACATACATAGAACTTCCTATATGCTATGGATTTATACACAGTAAATATTACATATTGCATAGACATACACATATGTATATACGTACAAATACATAGAATGACATAAACTTTTAGAGACTTTTAATTACAAGAAATGCAATCTACCATACGAATACCGGCCGATTGTATGTATAATGGAATAATGACTTATGTTAAAAATTTCGAGATTTAGTAGCAAGAATAGCATAACGAAAAAATTAAGGAGCGATATACCTAACAGAACATCTACACATACCATACACATATGTGCAAATATATATTAAATACGAATAGCTATACAAATCTTAACCTGATGCATGTACTATTATAGATGGGCTAAAAAGTTCCGAGCTTTTTAATAAAACTAGAGGTTTTTTAGTCAAATTTATATTTATTCCTCAACATAGTTAACTTCGAGAGCAATAAATGTGACGTAGCGAGTTTCCATCCTTTCGATGACCTTTTTATAGTACAAAACGTCCGAGCCCTCA
Source organism: Megamerina dolium (assembly GCA_963854835.1). Classification (NCBI taxonomy): domain Eukaryota; kingdom Metazoa; phylum Arthropoda; class Insecta; order Diptera; family Megamerinidae; genus Megamerina; species Megamerina dolium. The sequence continues at coordinate 29,607,334 of OY978528.1, read as the reverse complement.
AAATACGCCTCGGTTTCCGCGATAGCTTTCTCATTCAATCTGAAACTCTTTCCCTGGAGCCACCACTTCAGGTTTGGGAACAGATAATAGTCGATGGGAGCCAAGTCTGGACAATACGTTGGGTGAATTTAGCCATCGCTTTTAAAGACGTATGCGGCGGTGCATTATTGTGATGGTACAGGATTTTTGTCTACGTCATATGAAAGCATTTTTTCTATATTTCGTTGTTCAGTTTAATAATTATGACATGTGCATCCCGAAAAACGGAACCCAGAACCTTCCCAGAACCTTCCCGAGCACTGATCCTTTGGTCGCTTTGATCGGCTTTCGTGGCTTTCCAACCACACTCCCTATTGGACTCAGACGTATGATAATGGAACCATGATTTATCCATCGTCACAAAACGTCGAAAGAATGTTTGCTCGATTACGCTGCAACAACGTTAAACCGACGTTTTTAGTCGACGGACAGCAAATGCAGCATCAATCGCCCCGATAGTCTTTTCATCTCAAAATCATGGCGCGAAATAATTGTTCGCAAAATTTTCCCATAAAAAAACAATGTTTGATGAAGATGCGATACTCCTGTTTTTCCATTATTTTTACTACGGCGAAGTCACTCAAACAGCTGTAGCTTCCAAACGAATGGACGAAATGTGAGGAAACTTCATACATAAACTAATGACAGATGAGCCTTTCCATGATTATTTTCTAGTAGCTCCACCTAATAAAAAATCTTTTCTGCTTTCATTATAATTTAATCATTTTCGATAACCATTTCAATGAGACCAATATATTAAATTCATGCATGAGAAAAGAGCTGTAGAAAACAAAAAATCTATGTATTCCCAATCCACTGCCAAAATGTAAATAAATGTGTAATCAACATATAGTTGTGTTGAATCTACATAATATGAGTGCATTTAAAACACATTCTATTTAACATTAAATATCTTTGACCACTTACAAATATGCATTAAATATGTAAATCTATTTGCATATAGAAAATTCATTTAATACGAAATTAGACATAAATACATGTCGGTTAATAGTAAGAGCATTACCATAAACTGTGTAAACAAATAATCAAAAAAAAAAAAACAACATTACAGGTATATTATATTACACATCGGTTGCATTTCATTCATATAATACCACAAGCACATATGTGTATGTATATCTGTTTGAATGTAAATATGTAATTATACACTCGTATGTACATATAACTACATACTTATATGTATATGCAAAGTCAGCTAGTAGTACAACCAAAGGCTCAATTACATATAAGACATTATATGTTTCTCTTGAGGAATTATAAAACGTGATAAGTGTAAAATATATTTTATTTTTCCTTCATCCTATGTTTTAAATGTTCAGCCCTTAATTGAGAGCTTTCCATACATGTACTTATATTGTTCTCAAAAAGATTGTTTGTTCTATTGGGAACACCAAAATATAATTGTATTAAATATGCATACTTAATAATAATGGGCAGCTGTTAAGCAAAATTGTCATCGTTTGAAATATCTACTTAGTTACAATATAGGCATTAAGGTAGAAGACCACCTTGAGCTGTCGGAAAATAAAGTATTTTCGGAATTTTTTTTCAGCATTAAAACAACTTGCAATGTTTTATATGATTTTATTAGTAATTATTGTAATAAATGCCAATTTTTTTTGCTTGGATCTCGGGCTCCCTGTACACGCTGCACCAGGTCGCGTAGCCCCCTCCAGCCCGGTTTTCCCCATCGGTGGGACATCTGGACCCTTGGCAAGTGAATCTGGAACAAAAGTTAGATAGGCAGGTTATTCTCCGTATAATTTCGCACTGAAATACTGAAGCCGTTTTTTGAAAAGTTAATTTTTACGAAAATGGTGGCTATTAAAAAAAATTGTTAATTTTAACCTGTAAAATTTGCCTCAAAATCGTGCTTTAAAAATCAAAATTATAAAATATCAAAAATCACATCCAGTATTTCGATGCAGAATTAAAATCTCGATAATTTTGCAAGGTTTCATCAATATCGGTTGAAAACTGCAAGCGTGATATGTCCCACCAGTTTACAAAATGTCGTTTAGAGATAAACGCGTTTGAAGTTTTAGAAACTTGCTCAGTGCCCCAGAAATTTTTTAAAAAATCGTCTCGTTACCTCGTTTAAATGTTTCTGGCGGACTATAAATGCATACTACATTAAAATACACACCTCATAGAACATTTCAAGCAAAAAAAAAAAAATTTCGATTTTTTTCAAACCGTCAAAGTGGTCTTCTCCCTTAAGAACTACTAGTACTTACAACGACAAATATAATACCTTCAATAGCCAAATTAGTGAGAATATTATGTTGTAATTCGAAGTCGAAATCAATGTAGACCATACGCCACCAAAATACAATAATATCGCTATTTAGAAGGAAACATATATTTATAATATAATAATATGACCATCAAGCCTATATTAAATATGTATGTATGTAGATATCACATTTTAACATCACCAATATTCATATAAAAAAGAACGCTAGAAATTAATCTACTTTGTTAGAAACAAAAACTCTAATTACCACATCTCGCAAGCAGGTATATCATGTTCACGTCCTTTTTTGTTTTTTACTTACCTTCAGGTCTGAAATCAAATTTACATAAATATTGCAAAAAAAAAAACACTCAAAGTAAAGAGACACATATATACACACTAATTGACTATCTTAATAATGTCGAGTAGTTATCGTATCTTTTATTTTCTTTACTTATTTTTAATGTTGAATAATTTTTAACTCAACATATGAGTCATTCTTTTACAAATCGCACAACTTTCAGGAATTCATGTCACAGGTTCAGCCGATTTTTTAAATTCGTTTCGTAAAAAAAAAAAGTATAATATGTGAAAAAATTCAAGTTTATAAAATTATCTATCCAACTAATCTAGAACGAACTAAATCGAATTAATAAAACCCAAGATATTGCGATTTAAGTAACCAGAAATTGACAAAAAATTGTCATTGACCTAACGGTATTCCATAAAAAATATTCCGAGAGAAATCCCGATACATATCTAAACTTATTTTGCGTAAAAAAAATTGTTTTTAATTTCGCCGATTTAAAAATATTAAATTTCAAAATCCGTGCGATTTGTAAAAGTAGGACCCATCGTTCTCAGGAACCGAAGGTCTAAGGTCTAAAAATTGAAGCATCAAGTCCATCCGATGCATTTTCGGATCGCTTAATTGGCTGAAGATTGCTTCCGATGAACCTCATTTCCACCTTGGAGGCTATATCAATGAACGAAATTGTCGCATTTCGGTATCAGAGAATCCACACGTGATTGTTTTTGATCCGACAATTATCACCATAAGCTTGTTTCATCATTAGAAATATTTCGGTTAAAGTTTTATCGAGTTTAAAACGAAACCTAATATTGGCTCTTTGTTCCATCGTCGTTCTTCTAACCGACACTGTCAACATACTAAGACTTTAAGTAGGATATCTCCGCTCCTATATATCCAATTGTCATGAAATTTTGACAGAATGTCAAGGAAACGCAACCACCCATCAATAGGTGGCGCCACTAAAAAGGGATATTTTTGAAATGTGTTTGTTTACTTTGGGATGCGCCTTGTATTTAGTCTTATGCATACTCTCATATTTAGAATAAATGAAAAAAAATGATCTGATATCGATCTCATTTGATTGATTTAATACATAGTTTTCCATCTTTCGGTAAATGCACAAATTATTTAATTAATTTATATTTTATAAATACTAAATTTAAAATGATATCCTTTTACAGTCATCTCGAAGTAGAATGCATTTTGAAATAAATACCTATATAAATATATAAAGTAGTATAAATAAAAATATATAGCATATAGTACGATACATATAAATACTTACTAAAAATATTCGTTTCTATTTTTTATTCATATATATTTACAGATGTGTTGATGTATTTAAATATATATAGATAAATGTTAAAGATAAATATATAGAAACTACATATGTAATGATTATGAGCTTCTATCTGGTTTAATATCGAGTGGAACAATTTAAAGTCAAAGGTGAGTTGAACAAAAGCATAATCATATGCAATATGAATATCTATGTTTTAATTAAGCAAGAACAAATATTCGCAGAAAAAGCTAAGTGCTATTAACAAGTAAAACTTGAACTACATTTATGAAAAATAGACTCATACATATTTAATCGTACTTCTCTCCATGAAAGAGCAATAAAATATATAAAAGCTCACTGATTATCCTATGGGCATACATCTCACTACGATATTGTTGTTCTTTTTTTTCTTTTCTATTCTATTTCTCATAAACTTCTAATATCCCTTTCATAAGCTGTAATAATCTGTAATGATTTTTTCAACTTTTCCCTTTTTAGCCTGAAGGTGCATTTTAAAATTTCATTAAATGTAACTTCAAGTGATTCATTTAACTTATGATATACTGCAATAATTTAAGTATAAGGGTATGAAGTTGTAATAAGGAATATGTCTCAAAGATGCTGGTTATTGTAGAATTTGAAAACTTATTAAAAATTTAATTCTTTTCAAAGCTGCTCTTGAAAACCTCATATGGAGAATTATTGCATTTTATTGTAATCAAATATTTATGACAACATTTGACATTTGGATCCTGATTTAGTAAAAAGTTTGTCATGAAACAAAATTTAAAGTAATCTTTAAAGCCTGGACAATTTCCACCTCGGATGAGCGAATACTTGGAGTTTTCGAGAGAAAAGTCCTACGCAAGATCTTTGGACCTATTTGCGTTGGTGGCGAGTACCGAATAAGGTACAACCATGAGCTGTACGAGCTGTATGCCGATATTGGCATAGTAAAGCGCATCAAAATCCAGCGGCTGCGCTGGCTAGGTCATGTCGAGCGAATGGAAGAACACGCTCCAGCTAAGAAGGTGTTATATTCGGAACCCGCTGGAGGACGACGCAAAAGAGGAAGACCAAACCTCCGGTGGAAAGACCAAGTACTGGAGAACCTGACGGCGCTTGGAATTTCTAACTGGCGCCAGCTAGCGAAGAACAGAGATGGCTGGCGAAGCATGTTATTTTCGGCCTAAATCGATATTCGGTTGTTATGGCCACATAAGTAAGTAAGTAATATTTAAGTAATTCATTTTACCATTTGCGTAGTTAAAATGTACAATAGAAATTGCCCTTACATTTCAAAAAAGTATGAAAGTACCATTAAAAACCATCAGCATTCGAATGAAGTTAATGATTTCACTCTTGCGTGATATGCTCGTGGCAGTGATATTGAACAATTGACATTTCCTTCTACTATTGAGAAGGTATGTTTGTGCATCATGAAAAGCCTTTTTTATCACTCAGCTGAATTGCTGCCATTTTTATTTTCAATTTCTTCTTAACATTGTACACAGCTGTTTGAATTTGAATTAAGTACTTAATTTACTCGCCAATGATTTCATTAGCAACATAGAGAAAAGAATAATAATATGTTTGGGGTATTCTCTATTAAAATTCATGCACATTGGCATATGGAGTGCTATAATGACGTTAGAAATAAATACGTATATAGAGAGAGAGAGAAAAAAAAAAAAAAGAAACCTCTAATTAATGTTATTTATTCATATTAATTGGGTTATGTTCTTCGTTGAGACAACTGGTAATTGGTGATACGAAGTACTTCAGCCATCCATTTGGTGCAGATTAAATGTTATTAGGAAAATGGCGTTAATTAATTTGGGATTTATCTACTTATCATTAAATGTATGACATTAGTATATTTTTATACGGAAATTCCTTGCAATACAATACAAAGGGACAGATCTATAATACATTATGTGTTTATCAAAAATATTTTAATTGCATGAGACATGAGTCTCACATTTATTCAAATGTTAATTACGCTCACTGTTAACTCATCTGATATTGAATAAATTGTAACAACACATATTGCGAGGAATTGTCATAAACAGTATAAATACATTTGAAATATTGATAATGCCTGTGATTATACAGGGTGTTCCATTAAGATGTGTGATACTTTCATTTTGAATAAAATGGAAACGGTTCGGAATTTGATTTCCTTCGAATAAACACACAATAGGATTATGTGTGGAAAATTATTTCGCGAATATATTCACCGCGATTATTCATATTCTTGATGACATTTTGCAATATGACCTCCGGAATGGCCCGAATCATCGTTGTAATATTGTTTTTCAAATCTGAAATCGTCTTCCGATCATTCACATAAACTTTATCCTTCGTGGTAATCCTACAGAAAAAAGCCTAACGGCGAATTCACATCACCGTGATGAGAAATTACACTGTTCGGGAATTTGCGACGCAAAAAGTCCAAATTGAGGCAAGTTGTGTGTGGTATAGCGCCTTCCTGTTGAAACGACATATCATCCAGACCCTGAGCTTGAACCTTCGGCACAAAATAGTCCTCCAGCATAGTGTGGTACCGCTAAAAATTGACATTTTCCTTATTTCCGTCCTCATATTCGAAAAAATACGATCCGACGATGCCTTCGACCAATTTGCCATGGAAAAGCTTCTAAAAAAAACTCTGTGACAGAGCTCAAAAAAAGTTATATCACAAGGGTTCTGCCGTTCAGAACCGGCTAAAATAAGTAGGTCCCTTCTAATATTGTCCAAAATTTAACACGCACAACAGTACTGGAAGAGAAGCTCGACCAAAGAACCCTTCGGGGCTTATAAGTGTCACATATTGATTGATTGATTGATGGCTACGAACCATAAACCGCACCAAACAGTGACTCGCGGTAGATGCATTGGCTTCTCAACAATGACGTGTAGATTTTTCAGCCATCTGGGTGGAAATGTGCCTCATCCTAAAAGATGATGTACTATGAATATTATCAAAAATTGCTCATGTTGTTTCCAATGTTGTAGCTTCCGGTTAACATGTTAACGGCGGCCACCACAACAGAAATATATATATAAAAGAACATGAAACTTTAAAAATTTCTAATTACTGGTCTCTTCCTCAAATTTACATACCGTCCATGCATTTTCAACTACCACTTATTTTTTTTCAAATAACATAAAATTTAGTCATCATACATAAATGTATACAAATTTACCTTTGATATTTTAACTTTTTTCTTGTTATTTTAAAGTTTTCCTATCACAAAATTTAACTTTGAACCTGTCGAAAATAATTTATAATCATTTCCTTCATCTATTCTATAATGAATTTTTTATTTCAAGGCAATATATTTATTTATGTACATATTTATATACAATATTATTGCAAAAGATCTTAATTTATTCCATTATATTTTAGATTTTGATGGTATTATTTAACAAGAAAATTTGCAATATAATTATGAAACATGATGAACTATTACTTTTACTTTTATCCCTCCGCCATGAAAAAGTTTTCACGTTTACATAAGTTTTGATAACTTTTAGCAGTATGAATTAGTTGATGTTATATTAAAGATATACTTGCAGTTACTTATAAAATCATGTTTAAAAGCAGTTGATTATATTCATTTAAAATTTATATAAATTTTAATTTATAGTGTTAATACTAGTCATGACACTTTAGTAGGGAGATTTATTTTGTAGTTCTAATTAATTCTTTACGAAATAATTAAACGAATATTAGTTCGTATTCGCTTGTTTGTTGGTGATATCCTTTTATTGTAATAACAAGTTAGTAATGTAATGATTTGTTCAATATAAAAGTACCTAAAGTATATATTCTACGACCTTCTATAACTATGTCTATAGAATCTCATTCATAAACATACTACTCTAAAAAATACTAGAATATCGATTAATCTAACGTTATTTTCTCCTATTTTTTGTTGAATCTCTAGTTGAAAAATATTTGAGTAATTACACATGAGCTCTGAGTATTTGGTCTTTCAGCTATCAGACGTGGTCATTGTTAATTTAAATTCTACTTCATACATTTTGTATTTATTCTGTAAAACATTCAGCTGTTAATTTACCTTACAGTAAAGACTTTATCTAAATACTTTAAACTCCTTACTTTTGAGCTTATAACCGAAACTAGTGACAATTAGTAACGTTATTGAAAAAAGAAAAACTTTAAAAATAACACTTACACTTACAATAGTATTAGAGAAACAGATTTTTTGCTCTACTTAAAAGTTTATTGCAAATTGATATGGGTTAAATTACATATACCACTATAATGTTAAGCTATTGTGCCAGTATTTGTAATTAAATAAATAACATCGATTTCAAAATGAACCCAACACCTAAGGGTTATAAAATATATGTATACGAGTACTATATTGAAAGATTTACTTTAATTAAGTTCATTCTGTTCAGCTAATATCACATTTCTCCTGCAGGTAGGTACATACATTCATACATATGCACAAATATACTGTATGTATATGAAACCAATTGAGAATACTATGCTTTCTTAACCAGTTTACGTTTAAACGTTATTCTTACGTATTGCACACACACACACACATCCATATAGTATTGGCCAATAATAAATTTCTCCCTTAAGGGAGTTTGCTTCGTTCTTTAAAATGTTCCGGAAAGCTGTATTAGTGTAATCGATTTAGTCTTTTAAATGAAAAATACGAAAAAAAAAAATTCACAATTCGTTTAAATGAACACACCCTTTGGTACAATAATTTTATAGCTTGGTATATTTGATAACAGTACTAAGTTATCCAGCTACATAAATATTTTTTGTTATAATTTTCATTATTGATTTCAATAACTTCTGTATTTCAAAAATTCAATAATTTAAAATATGATACTATTACCATACTTACCATAAAGGGAAATTCATTTTTGCGCTTCAAAAGAAATATTAAAAAGCATATCAACAATTCAGATTTCGATCGAATTTTATTATCAACATGTTGCTTGGAACTTGTCATCATGTATAGTTAAAACATCATTTGGATGCATATTTTGATGATTTTTTTCAATCGAAAGTCGATATCGGCGAATCTAGCATGCTTCATCAAGCTTCCCTTCCAAGGCCTACCGAGTTCTCCAATACTTGGTCTCTCCAACGAAGGTTAAGTCTGCCTCTTCCACCAGCACGTTCCGTGTATAACACATTCTTAGTTGGAGCGTGTTTTTTCATTCACTCAAGATGACGTAGCCACAGCATCCGCTAAATTTTGATGCTCTTTACTATATCCGTGTCGGCATACAGCTCATATAGCTCATAGTTGTACCTTATTCGATATTGGCGCCAATGCAAATGAGTCCGAAGATCTTGTGTAAGACTTTTATCTCAAAAACTCTGAGTATTTTCTCATCTGAAGTGGAAATTCTCCAGGAGTTGGTAAGGTAAAGTATAGTGTGATTTGCGTTTCTCGAGAGAGGGCTCGACTTATCAATGCGGCTCACTTAGCCCAAGATAGAAATGTGGATGAAATAGGTTCTTATATATTTTTATTTAATATCACTAAAATCATAAATAATGGTGAATAATAGTAAATATTTATTTCAACTACTTTCGCTCACTTAAAGTACTGGCCAATACTGTATGAAAATATCCTTGTATTATAATAACATTGAAATGTGAAATTTGTCTTGCCATCTGTTGACGTAAAATAAGATTTATCGCCATTTTCTCTATAGTGTAGGTGTGTCAATATGTTAGCATGTCCTTAAATATTGTATGTATATGGGTTATTATTCTTGTATCCTTGAAGTATACTAGATAATATTTCAGAATTGTGGAAAGAGTCTCCTTTTCAGTTTAATTTTCTTTTTACATTTTTTTGGCATCAGCAGTTTGTTAAAATTCGATACAAATTTTTATGGTAATAAAATACCAAATATTGGAACATAGAAAGTATTAATTTATAATTTCAAATTAAATTAATTTTCAATATTAATCGATGTTAAGGCCAGATGAGGAAATTTGCAAAAAAAAGACACACAACAACAACCAACCATCCATTTTCAAACGACTAATGTAGTAAGTATTTGACACTTGAATTAATCTCTTTTGGCTCTGGTTGCTTTAATGGGTGAATGCAAAGGAGAAACTATCCGTATAATATTACAGTGGCAACTTTTGACTTGGTTAAGCTTTCCAGTGAAATGGGCCATCATTTTAATATAGCTTATCTTACAAACAAGATTGTGTTAATAAGTAAGATAAAACTTAGCTATATTTGCTCCACTATAAAATGAAATTCTATAGCATTCTACCTAATAATGTTTACCTACAATAGATTTGGGTCATTCTCAGTATTACAAGATATAAGAAAATTGTAGTACTTTTTTGCTCTTTCATTTTAATTTTAGCGATATTAATTTTCAAACACAAAGGCACAGTGCAAAGAGTGAATACTTTAGTTGGTGATGAGTATACAATATTTCCAAAGACTTTGAAAAAAATTATTTTCATTATCTTAATTATATTAGAAATGAAGAGTATAGGTGTGATATTATGTCTAAATTTATGAAGGCAAACAATAAATATTCATGAACGTTCGTGCAATTATAGTCGAGGAATATAACACAAAAGTGAACAGATTGGTTTTTCATATTCGTTTTTTTTTGTTGTTTTTTTTTTTATAAATAAGATATAAAATTGTATTTTATTATATGTACTACATATATACACAATATACTTAGTAGCAACATTGTACTTGCTTATGTTGTTACTGATGTGAGTGCACACGTGTCATATGATTTTACAGTAGAAACTCAATTTTGATAACTCTGCATCTTCAAGTAGTGGAACTTTGGCAATTAAGAATCGCTACAAAATTGGCCTTTGTGACTTTTATTCGATCAAGTTTTCATCACAGATGATAGTTTGAAAAATTATTTAGGATTCATCCCCCCCTATGTATGTGAGAATTATAAAATTGACAACTGTTGAACGAAAATCTCAAGTTCCAAAATTTAGTAGGTCTAATTGATAGGTGTTGCCATAGTTTGTGATTATTTTGCAGTTATGAAATAGTTGAAACTTTTGTTTTATTTAAACTTTTCATTTAAAAACACTATGAAGCAATTTCCAGATCGTTGTCTGTGGGCGAAATTCACTACAACAGCAGCAAATGCGGTTGAGGACTGACGCTTCCATTTTACTTTTTTAATAAAAATGTTAAGGCACTTCAAGAAATTGAATTTTGGACAAGGATATATTTTTGATTAGGTGTACCGAAAAATATGCTAGTAGCTGTGTTCATTCGCAAAGTAAATGCTCTTAAAAGAGAGCATAAAAAATTGTTGCATATTTCAAAGGGACATATATTTTGTTTATTTATTTTCTGATATAAAGAATTTGTCTGAGAATACATCTAGCAAAATTTTCTGGCGAAACATTTTCTGGAACATTTTAACCCTCTAGCGACTTAGCAAATGTGACCATTTCAATCAGACTCTCTGAAAAAGGGCTCAAAATGACCCTTTCGTGAGAGAGCTAACGGGGGTTAAAATGTTTTACAAAATTATTCCTTGTGAAATTTTACTATATGTATCCAAATTAGATATTTTGCTTCGATATGAATTTTAATCATTTTATTCCATTTATTCTAAAAACACAGACAAAAACTGAAACAAACTTAATATGGCCATTCAAGAAGGATTTCATACTGAGATCTGCCTATTACTCGCTATTTAGCTTTTTATATACAAACAGACACTCATCTCAATGCCATTACAGATTAAGAAGTAATACTATTATAGCAACTAATTACTTCTAAATATCGTACGTTTACTGTATATACATATGTGGTACTAGTATAAGCAAAAAAAAAACATCTTCAAGGTTAAAACGCATTAAGTTTATTAGTACTGTACATTTGGGGTCCGAAACAATCGTAAAAAACATGAAACACAAGCTGATAAACCCATTTTATTCGAAAAAAAAAAAATATTTTATAAAAAACCCTCCTCCAAAATGAGAAAAACAAATTATGAACATGTTTATTTTGCACAAATGTTACATTGTCGTTTCATTTTCTGTATGTCAAAGGCAAGACATGTGCTAGTGGTAAGCATTTAAGTTGACACAAAGTTCGTAGTAACAAAATGAAAATAACAGAGTAAGTACATGGGTACATATATCGTACATATACTTATAAGCTCATATAGGCATATTCGTACAATATACATAAATAGTACCTAAACATATACATACAGATATATACAAGCATTATCAAATGAAAGCAAAAGCAAATCAAAAGAGTTTCATTAATATTCTATCGAAGTCCAAGGAAATAACTGCAAATTTTATCAAATTGAAACACTTCATTAGATTACATAAAGGACAATATATGGTATGTACAATAAAATTGGCAATTAAATTATTTTCATTTTCATTGATCATATGTATGTATGTACACAAATCTGCCCAATGAGAATACTTGAGTACGAATATTATAGTTGTATGTCAAATGTCAAGCAGACACCATCGTAACGAGTACTTAAGTAGATAAAACCAAAAATAATAAACACAAAACAAGTATATGTATAGTATATGGAAAGCAAATATGTTTTCAAAGCAAGAAACTTCACACAAGTGTGAATGTGTTTTGTTATATGTACTTAAATACACTCAAACTCATTTTGTTGATTTTTGTTTGATATTGAAGAGAATAAAAATCGAATAACAACTACCATATCAATCTGAAATAGCCAACAACAAAACAAATGTTATACATTTTAACATACTACCAGCATATATAAATATTAATATGTACATAAGCTAGCATATAAATACAATACATATGTGTATGCTTATGTGTACATTAGAGCGAATCCAAATAATACAATCAATGGATGCTCTATTTGACCTCCAAAAACATAAGGGTATTTTGAAATCATTTAAGAAACCACATTTCCATCTTTCGACTCAAAATATGCTATAAGAAGTTATATTTATTTAGAAATCATACATATATTACAGTGGGTGCTGTAGCTCAGCTGCTTAGTGTTTTGGACTTCTGTACATGAATCGTATTTTGAAAAATTGATAACAAAACATAGGTTACGATTTTGTCACCTATACTTGTATCTGGCAATTCCGAAAAAATTATATCGAAAATAACATAACATTAACATATAATAACAATGTCACATATACTTGTATGTATTTGCTTATATCAACAAAAACCTAAAAATATGCTACAATTTTATATAAAAAATATTTATCAATAGCAGGTAACAATTTAGAATACTTTAGAATACCAATTTGCTATACTATTTATGACCAAAGTATTCAATTGTAATTATGGTGAGTGACTATTGTAACCATGCCCGACTGGACCGGTTAGAAACCAAATAGATTATCACATTTTTAATTTAAAAAATTTAAAGTAACATTTTATATATTTCCTACTTTAAAAATAATTTCTATATACCACTTTGTAGGGACATAAATAATATTATATACATTTTATGCTATAAAATAAAAAATGATGAATGTTTTTGAATACATTTTATTTAAAGATATTTATTGATACATATTGATGTACACAAAAATCAAATATTCATTCGAATTGTCCACCTGGCCGTAATAGACAATCATCAATAGCCGCACGCACCTCAATCTTTGGAAAATTGACCACAACATGTATCAAAGTTGTCTTACAGGAATCAATGTTGGGGTATCTTTTGTGGCAAACCCTATCCTCTAAAATTATTCACAATTTGTAATACAGCGAGTTCAAATCAGGACTGCCAGATAGCCATTCTTTAGAGGAAATAAAATCTGGTAAATTGTTTTGGAGCCAGATTTGCGTCGATTTTGCTTAGATGGCCCTTTTCGATCAGTGGGGTAAGTGCAGATGGTTTCTGAGATGACCGTGCATACACCCTAGCATTTTGCTTGCGTGCTTTATCAAAAGACGTTTGCATTTTCATTTTCATTCTTATATATTTTTTTCAAAACTTAAGTCTAATATATTTTACATTACAATATTAATTTTTCGATTTTCGAGGAATGTTGCTTTAAAAAATTGTTGCTCAAAGAATAATAAATAATTTCTAAAACTAACTGATAATTTATGATTTAAAATAAAAATGCTACCATTGGTGGAGGACCTTTAAAGATAGTCAAATTAAGCACAAATTATTCGTGGATATTATAATTTATTTTCCTAAACCCCATCCTGGCTACGCCACTGTATATGAGTGAAATTCTATAAAATATAAGAATGTATGTTGTAAAGGAATGCTCTAAAGATTTCTTATTATGCCAAAGCAATTGCCATTTATGCTGTAATGGCAATTTTTTAATATGACAGACAAAAGTGGTGACATTTTAATAGGCAGTAAATTGTACAATATTCATTTAGATATATGTAGATGTATTAAGTTGTACGTAGTAAAGTAATGGAGAGGAAAAAAAAAGTTATTTAGAAACAAAATATATTTTTGAAAATCCAATATGTGCGATTTTAAAGAGGTATGTGAGCATTTTTGGCATCATCATATTTCCCCCCTTACCCTTAATGTCGTGGTGCTGTACTATATAAAACATCCATGCGAAAAATAATTCTTACTTTGTTGAATATAATATCGCAGTATAATTTACTTTTACATATTTCTTATTTTAAAATTTTTAAATCAAACCCGTATTTGATTATATATATTTATAAATTTATTCTAATAATTGAGAAAATGTGTCGAGATATATACTTGTAAGTATTAGTGGAACCAATTTTCAAACCTCTTACTGATCCCTAATTCGTTTAGTTGGTAATTCTTGGTCCCATACTTATAGGATTTTTATTTATATAAAAAAAGAGAAAGTAATAAAAGTCAGTAATTTGTCTGTTAAATAATGTCAAAATCGACAAAGTCAAAATCAAAGATATTTTCTCGTTGAATGCCTTGCAAAACAGTACCAAAATAAACTGTACAAATCTATTAACAAATAAAAATTACTTGTCAGATATTTTTTAATACTTCATCGATTAAAGCTTATTTTGTTAAAGACATACATTTTTACAAGCAGCAGAAGAGGATTTATTGCCATAAATTCCTTAAATATAAGAGAATGCTCTACTTTTTTGCGCTCCTTGATATACTTTGGCTTTATTGTTGTTATCGTTGTAAGGGTTTGCTTTTTTGTTTTCTTCCCTTTAATGTATATTATATAAAATCATCATAAAATCAAGAAATATTAATAGAATCACGTATGAGCCTGAAGAATATTTAGTATGTGTGAGAGAAAAGAAAAAAAAAACGCAAATAAAATCAAATAAAATGTGTTTTTTTATCCAAACGGAAAGTTAAAAAATTATATTTTTTGGTGTGAAATCTGAAATACTACTACAATTTTTTCATTATACTATCCTTATCCCGAAAATTTGTAGCCTAAAACAAAAAATTAATAAATTTGTTCAAATTTGTCTTTTTGTGTTTTTTCTACTCTTCTCCATTATTTGAACTATTGAACTCCATTTATTTCACCAAATCTTGCTGTATGAGTGACTTAACCAACGAAATTGACTACTTTCTCCTTTAATAACCATTTTGTTGTAGCTACTATATGTGGAAGTACATTTTCGTGATGCAGTAGTATGATCTTCTGTGGTGCTTTTTGTGAATTTTACTAATGACAACTGGAACTAACTGTCTTTTTATCCACCAGAACAATAGTCTATTGTTTTTTTTTGTATTTTTTTTTTTTGTTGACATTAAATATTTATCAATCACGCGGGAGAATAGCAGAATTAATTCAAACCATATTACGAGTGTATGTATGTATTATATTTTTATGGTGATATACGATATAATGAAAGTCCACGGACATGTCCCGAAAATTTTCCCAATAAGAAATTTTGTTGTATTTGTAGAAAAAAATGAAATGCTCCTCTGGCTAACGATAATTCACATAACTTCATCAACCCTTTTTTGTATGTCTGTATGTGTATATACCATATACTTTTGTGGCTATCAATTGTTTATATGACACGCTTAAAATTACAGTACTCCGAAAAACAAAAGGTAAAATAAATTAAGAACATTATTTCTTAGCTATTATTATTTTCATCACTGACAATTAATATGAAAATAACTTTGTTGAACAACCTTGAAGTGTGGTTTCCCTTCACATTTCTTCTATTTTGTTTTGAAACTTTGTTTTATAAAAATAACAAAGAAAATCCTTTGTCATTCGATGGAAATAACAAATATGTACTATGTACTTCATACCACTTCGTAAAGTTTGCACACTAACAAAATACGTATTTTTGGAAATGTTTAAAGTGTGATTTGTGACAGGAAAAAATATTCACAAGAATTTTAAATAATTATTAATAAACAAGACAATCGAAAGAACTTAGGTTTACATTTAGTTCCGTTGTTGTTGCATATAGTCGAGAGTTCTTTTTAACTGTGGCCTAACATGGCCCTCGCTTTATATTATATAATAATATAATCTTATTTTACAATAATTCATTAATTATCACAATGCAATACTCAATAGTCAAATGATTAAAACTTGTGTGGAATAGCAGAACCAATATCCTACCCTACTAACTCATAAGGCTTTTTCGTTTTAGTCTTCTAATTTCATCTGTGACGTCTAAAAGTTGAATTGCTTAAATGTTGGGGTGATGTAGCAATCTTTTCTCGTGTTTCATTGCATGTTGCTTAATGACTTCAACGATTATTGGTCTATTCAAGTCTTTATGTAATTCATCATTTGTTAGATATCTGTAAGCTCAAGTAATTGTTCGTAAAATTCTGTTTTGACATTTTTGAATGTGTGTGTTGTTTTGGAACATGCCCATAATTGACATCCGTACGTCCATATTAGTTGTATTATTGATAGTGGGCCCATTAACCAATTTATTTCCCTCATTTGAATTTTAATTTGCTTTGTTTTCTTTTGGATGTGTTGCTTCCAACTTAGTTTTGCGTTCAAATGTAGCCCAAGATACTTAGCTGTTACTGCCTGTGGTATTGCAGTACCATTAATGTAAGTGTGCCTGTTTGAATATATTTGTCGTAAGGAGAAGGTCACGTGTACTGATTTAAGTTCATTTAGTTTTGTCTAAAGCTTGCTGTAGCTCCTCTATTGTTTTATTTGGTTCGTTGTGCGATGACACAATGACAGTATCATCTGCAAAGCTTCATAGGAAGGTTTTCGATGTCACCGGGATGTCAGCAGTATACAAAGTATACAAAAAAGGTCTAAGGACGCTACCCTGTGGAACTCCAGCTTCTGCAACGTAATAGTTGGATACCAAAAAAAAAATAAATAAATAAACAAATATGTGGCACTTGAAAACCCCAAAAGGCTCTTTGGCCGGGCTTCTCTTCCAGTGCTGTTGTGTGTGTTAAATTTTGGGCAGTATTAGAAGGGACCTACTTATTTTAGCCGGTTTCGAACAGCACAACTTTTGGCGACATCACTTTTTCTGAACTTTGTCACAGAGTTCTTTTAGAACCTTTTCTATGGCAAATTGTTACTGCCGGAAGAATTGCCAATTGCTTTCCAACAGATGGAAGAAAAATCTTTTCGATATTACATTTGTTATGCTTCAGCTGGGGATTGAACTCACGACCTACAGATCAGAAGGCCAACACACTAACCACTGAGCTACGGATACCATATATTCTTGTAATACTCGAAATTTTATTTCACTCAGGTAAGATTCGAGCGGCTTTTAGGGTAAGTTTCTTCATCTTACACACCAGCCCTTGGTGCCAGTCCTTGTCAAATGCTTGAGGCACGTCTAGAAACACCGTCTCACAGTATTGTTTCTTTTCAAACGCTTTTTCTGTGACCAAATTGAAAATCAGGATAAACAAACAGCGGTTTGATTTTTTTTAAAACCTGTTTTTCAAGGTCCTTGCTTATAATTAGGAGTATAAATATGGGTCTGTACGATGGAACATGTTCTGGTTTTTTTCTTCGAATATTTTAGAGATCCTCTACTGTAGCTGTTCAATAGTTTCCGTATTTTATGTATAGAATCGTTTTCATCGAATACTTCCTTCACCTTGTTAAGATTCAAGAGAACACTTTTTGATACAATTCAGAAACCCTGATCTTTAAAATTGAAATATAAATAAACAAGTTTTTGTTAGAATAAAGTTTATTCACACTCATCTACTAAGCTTTAATTTCAAAAAAGAAAATTGTTTCTTTACATAAACGCACACACACACACACATCATGCATGTATTAGACTTATATATAAAAAGAGCACAACAATAACAACAACCGCATCATTCGGTCATATGTAGTAATGCATCATCGAACCTATTGAAGTACTTTGTAAACAATGCAACAATACTGTTGAACATTACTTTACACTAAAAGCATACTCTTTGGGTTCTCTTTTGTATCTATAACCACTTTGCCCTCCATTTGCTTAGTTTTAATTCAATTAAAAGTTTTGCTTTAAAATTGACTATACAGCTTTTTTAGCGAAATGAATTTTCACTAAAAATTAAGTTACAAAACAAAAATTTAGAATAAAGAGATAAGTATTGTATTCAAGTACAATGTCGATCAAGATTTAAAGGGCCATTTGACAACATTTGTTTTGGTGGATAATTTAAGAACAACAGATCGCGTCAAAATTTTTTAATCTTACAGGAAGTCTCCACATTTCGCATTTAAAATGTGAATTTGGTAGCCTTAATAGAAAAATCGATAAAGAGGTTAATAGAGACTGAATCGGCCATTAATATTGAATGAATCATGGATCATCAATGTGTACACTCTATCGAAAATATTGCTGCAATTAGTGAAAGTGTGGCGGATGACTGAAATTTAAATATAAAATTGTGCCACCAATTTCGTACGGTGACGTTTTAGAAAAATTCTTACCATGTACAGTTCATAATTTTAGCACAGCTTATGTATCAATGAATGAATGTGTATTTTCCCCCATTTCATATGAATCGTGCTAGACAGAGCTCATTAACGGTAATATAGTGTGACCAGTAATCACAAAAAGGATTTAATGTAATTTATCTTCAATACACTCTCTGACTACTGAAAGTAGATGATATTTTGTATCAAAATTAATTTCTACATGTCACCATTGAAGCTTGTTCATAAGCAAAACTCACAAAATAAATGTCATATAATTATTCTACCATATTTGCATATTTCATCAATTTATGGATACCACAAAATATTATTTTGATTTGTGTATAACTATAACTATAATTAAAATTGATGTTCATTATATGAATTATTGTGAAAATGTTGTGGCGCTTATCTATCATACTTACTTACTACATAAATAACGCAATGACATACAATATAATCGTTCAAAATTAGGAAATGTTAATGCTAATGCTACAAGAGATACTCGTATAGCAGATAAATGCAATACATACTAACGAAAACTACACTGAACTATATACATATTACCAACATATAGTACATAACTTATTATATATTTATATTATTATACATATACATAAGGGCTGGTCGAACTTCTCTTTCGGTAGTATTGTGAATGAATATTAACTTAAGTAACTTCTACTAAGTTTCGTCATATGGAGGCCTTTCTGACAAATTCTATTACAAATTGTGATTGTGTGAGGGATGGGGTGCCAGGTGAACTCTTCCAACGATGGTTGCTTCCTCCAGGTGATCGTGGTGTTTGTGAGTGTGGGGATGTTGATTGTACACTGCTGCTGATGCTACGTATGTTGTGTTGTTTATGTCGCTAAATGAATAATAACACCCGCGATTTTTCAACTTTAATATTAACAATATTTATTGGGAATTAACGTTTTAATTATATAAAGCGAGATTTAAATTTGTGAGCGCACTGGCTGTCTATTTCCTTCGGGATATCTTCTGAGAATAACAAAAAACAATCAAAACGGGCGGCCAGAAGAGACAAAAGTTATATAAGCAACAGGGTTGCCAACCCACTGCAATGAAGACAAACAAACAGTGCACGCATCTAACTCTGGCGTAGACAAATTGTTTTGTCGGAAATTAGAAATTACAATTTTCTAACGGACAAATGGACAAAATTGGAAAAATCAACAACAAATAATAAACTTTTTTTTTCGAAAAATTGGCGTTCAATTGGTTGTGGTTTCGAACTCGCGACATCAGGCTCAGAACGTCAATACTTCATTAAGAGGTGTCATTTTAAATTTCTCATTATTATTGCAAGCGTAAACATACAACTGTCATTCGTTGACATTTGCCAAAGAAGAACTAGAGATTTTCAGATATGGATCGATACACGCAAAAGGCATTGCAATATTGAAAATTCACTATAAAAACTATAAAAATATCACGAACATGATTCGTAAAGTTCGTACTATTTTGGCAATCATCAAGAGTCTTATGGCACCGCTATAGTAAAATTAATCGATAAATTCGAACGTCTCTGACAAGTTAGTGGTTTAAATATCCCAACTTGTGCTCGTCTGGCCTATCCAAAGCCACTGTATATTGTATTTTGCATAAAGATCTTGGCCTACATGCTTATAAAGTGCAGTTGACACAGTAATTAAAGCAGTTGAACCATACAAAATTCCGTACATTCGCTGAATGGGTGCTGGAAATAAATGAACAAGATCATAATTTCTCAAACAAAATTATTCAGAGTGATGAGACCCATTATCATCTGCCTGGGTATGTGAATAAGCACAATTGTCGAAATTGTCGAACAACCTCTCCATCCACAACGAGTGACAGTTTGGTTCGGTTTTTGGAGTGGCGGTGTCATTTGACACTGCCTTTTTTTAATAATGTCATTTTTTTTAAATAATGCTGGTGCGACCGACTTTTTTAGCTTGAAATTGATGCTATTGACATGGACGATGTTCATTTTCAGCAGAACGGCGCCAGAGCATACAGCTGGTAAAACAATGGTTCTATTGCGTGATAAATTTCCTTGTCATATGATTTCTCGAAATGGAGACTTTGAGTGGCGGCCGAGATCGTGACAGCATTAACAACATTAGACCTTTTTATTTGGGACCACGTTAAAGGTAAAGTCTAGCCATTGCTCAAGCAAAGAACTCAAAGATAATATTAAAGCTACTATTCGCGAGATAAAGCCGCAAATATGCGAAAATATGATGCAAATTTTCGTCAAAAGAATGGCCATATGTGAAAAGAGTCGCGGAGGACATTTTGCAAATATTGTATTTCATCACTAACCTCAGAGTTTGTACTTTGAATTAAAATAAAATTGTCCACTTACAAAAATATTGCATTTATTTAAAATTTAAAATGACACCTCTCGTTGAAAGACGCTGTACTAATTAATTGAACTTCAGAACTCTCACTACCCGAAGTTGATTAAACCCCATTAAATAACTCAGTAGAATTACATTTACACAAAATCATGAAAAGTTCATTACCTTTTTTCATAAAATAAAATAGCAACATGTTAAAATTGTCGAATTAAAGGCCATCGTTAATGCAAGTAATTATGGTACTTTTTTACATATTTTTAATATTTTCAACATAAATGTGTCTTAAGTTTCATCATTAATTGGGGTTATCTTTAAAGCGAACAACGCTAAAAGCGTTTTATTATATTCTAAATGGCATAGAAAATACTTTTGCTTTATTCCAATTCTCTTTCTCTATGTTTCGCTAAAAATGCTGATGCAAAAGTAAAGCCATTTGTAAATTTAAAGCAGTAATCTACATTAAATTACGTCATGAAAACGAAAACGAATTGGACCAAGCACACAATGACAACTCCTAAATGGAAAGCTGAGGTTTAAAATTACAAAATATGAAGGTATTATATGTAGCATATGTAGCAAAAGTTAGTAAAGGCTATTACAATATTTGGGCTAATTTTACAGATTTATTGATTATTATGACATCC
Organism: Megamerina dolium; assembly: GCA_963854835.1. Taxonomy (NCBI): domain Eukaryota; kingdom Metazoa; phylum Arthropoda; class Insecta; order Diptera; family Megamerinidae; genus Megamerina; species Megamerina dolium. The sequence goes on along the minus strand of OY978528.1, from coordinate 29,585,549 downwards.
TTTCTGCTTGATATAGAAGCATTTGTGGGTGAATTATCTAATGCTGACCTATCTCAGTAGATAAAGTGCTATATATTCCCAATTATAGGGTTTGTACAATATGTAATTTAAAGTAGGTACCTGTAAACGACTGTCTGCTGTTCTAATAAAAACTAGGACATACTTTGCTAAAGCCAGTATTTATTCAATGCTTTATTTACCACATTTTGGCCGACATTCTGAAATCTGAATATTTTTTTGAAAAAATATAAAGCTTGAGGTTTAATGTAATTTTGTATACAGAAAAGATGTTGTTAGATTTTTACTGTGATGGACAACGACAGTCAACAGTGGATCCAACTGGATCCATACCGTCGAAATTATGCAGCGTAATTCATCATTCGAACTAACTCCTGGACAGTCTAGGATTCTAGTCTTACTATACACAGGTCGTGTCAAACGTAATATGCTACAAATTGTGAGTGTCTTCCATCTGCTAATTGCTAGTTGTCAGTGAACCATTCAAAAGAATCCCCTCTGAAGCATACAATATATTTATGATCACCTGACAGTACTTGGTAAACCCTACGTTCACGTTTTTTTCTATAATGCTTTTTGGCGTCTTCATAAGACTGAAAGTGCTATTCTTCCAGGCCATGTATCATCGATTGGAACAAGCAGTAATCGGATGAGCAATATCTCGGCTATACGGCAGGTAGGGTAGGATTTCCTATTTCAGCGTTGTCAAGTATGTTTGAAGGGCTTCAGCAACATGTGGACGGGCATTGGCATGTTGTAAAATTACTTTGTCCTGTCTGTTGAGGTATTATTGCCATTTTTCCTCCAATGATCAGATCAAATGCATAAATTGTGTTCGGTAAAGGCCACCGATGATGGTCTAACCAAATACAGAGTAAAAGCTTGTCACCATGAATAAAGCGCTTTGCCGTTGATGTAGATGCTTTTTTTTGCTTCGGGTTATTGATTTTCTTGATTTTGCATCATTCCCATGGCTTTTAAAATTTTGGAAATAGTTGATACGTCAACCACTAATGATTTTGGCAATTCTTTAAGCGTTTGACATTAATATTCGTCCAAGCTTTTTTGGTTGGCCCGAACGCTCTTTGTCTCCCAAAAGTGAAATATTGAAAAATAGTTGCTGTAAAAGTATTCAGTGAGCATTTTAGTTAATTATTTAATACTAGGTACACACTGCTTTGTAGAATCTTAGACGAGTTTTCCCAAGAATTTTCTGAACTTAATCGTTGAGCTCTTTCAAATGACTTTAAATCGGTGCATATTCACCAAGGGCTTGGGTTTATATGTTTATTTATTGAAAAATGTACACTATTTTTTAACAGTTTTGAAATGACTATCGAAAATAAATTAGAGTTTTTAAAATGTCAGTGAATACAAGTATTAGTTTAGAAATATAAGTAAACTTTAAATACTACGCTAAATTTAGAACGTTAGTTGACAGTTAACAAAAACGAAAACATCATCAACAACAACAACAAAAAGATGGACGAGAAGAAAAATAACTAAATTCAGAACGAAAGGCGAATAGAAGAGCTTTGTGGGGCGGCTCACCCTGACGACTCACCATTAACAACGAACAGTGAACAAGTGGCAACTAAGTAATACTATATTTACTCTTCTTACTTTTGTGCTTCTCACTAATGGCAACAACGCCATTGTCATTGTGGCCAACACGACTATTTTGGTTCCACCGCTTTTTTAACTTTTTTAACTTTTTTTTTATTACAATGAACGCGCAACTTACTCACTCAGTCACTCGTACAGACGCCACTCTGTGCTGTGACACATTTGTCAACTTGTACTTTTACTACTCATCGGGTATGTTGTAGCAGCTATTGTAGTTTTTGTTGTGCTTGTTGATGATGCTGTGGCATGTAATTTGACGGCACATGTTGCAATGTGGACATGCCAACAATAAAAACAATAGTCATAACAACAAAAATCGCTATGGAATACTTGACAACATTTACGCGCTCGTGCAAGTACATTTTTGGGTTTAGAATTTCAATAGTTTCATTTTTATTTTAGCTGGCAATGTAAAACAGCTTGTTGGTGACCTCAATGCCAGTTACCTATACAAACACATAAAGCATACATATTTTTGTCACCCTCCAATTCACACACGCACACATTTCTACCACGAGAGCAACCACTTCCTACAGTGATTTTACTAAAATTACAGCAAATTTCACAAATGATTGTCCTGATTTGAATATGTACCCAGAAAGGGAAAGAGAAATGGAGATACATTCACTGAGTATCAATGAGCCAGTGTTAGAGCAAGAGCAAATGAATAAATAAGAGATAATTTGGAATTTCTATTACTCTGACGATATTATTTTTCCTTCATTCATTCACGCTTAGTGTTCTATGGTCCTGGTGGTACGTGTGCCTTTTGCGTATAATTTTCAATGTAAAATTTGATCACGAATTTGAAATCTTAATACGCTTTTTAGGCAATTTAAAAACTATGCTATGATTATCCACATAAATAGGACACAAGCTCTCAAGGGCATCTTTCTTCAAGTGATAACAATGTAATAATACATTAATCGTATAATCCTGTAAGAAGGTAATGTGCTGGCCAATTTTGCCTGCTTCTATTGCAGCGCTTCTTAATTTTTGTTCTATTCCCATATGAATGGTAGAATAAATACAAGGAGTATTTATTCAGCAGAAATATAAAGTTCAAGAGATAGAGTTCAAAAATTGTGGAATCGAGAATAAGTGCGAGGTGGGAGGGAATGTAAAAACAAAAATATTGACATTTTTATATAGAATAATTTTATCTTAGGTATATTTTTTATTTATAATAAAGACATGCTTACGTACTTACTTATGTGGCCATTGCAACTGAATTTCGCATGCTTCGCCAGCTAACCCTCTCCTTAACAAGCTGGCGCCAGTTTCAAATTCCAAGCGCCGTCAAGTACTCCAGTACTTGGTCTTCCCATCGGAGGTTAGCTCTGCCTCTTCTGCATTCGCTCGACATGACCTAACCACCGCAGCCACTGAATTTTAGTACGCTTTCCTACGTCGGTGTCAGCATACAGCTCATGCAGCTCATACGAAAACTCCGTGCTTTCTCTCGTCTGAGGTGTAATTGGAAAGGACAGGCATGATGAGAGACCTGTAAAGTGTGGTTTTCATTTCTCGAGAGAGGGCTCGACTTCTCAATTGCTTATTTAGCCCAAAGTAGCATCTGTTAGCAAGAGTGGTCCTTCGCAATATCTCCAGGCTGACGTCGTTACTGATGTTAATGCTGGTACCAAGGTAGACAAACTCCCTCACTACTTCAAAAGCGTAATTATCAACAGTGACGTGTTGTTCAAGACGCCGGGACTCTTTTTTTGTTGACGCTAGGTATGTCGTCGTGCCCACGTTCACCGTAAGACCCATTCGACGCGACTCTCTTACCGATTATATCAATATCATCGGAGAGAGGTGTCATTCTGTAAAGACGAATTAGCTTCGCATAAATATCGAAGTCAGAAGTTGTTGAGTAGAGGTAATTCCTTATTGGACTGTCGATAGCGGCTTTATAATGCACATATATTTAGATGGTGTGTGTCGATCTGTGTCTCTTGGATCATATTTCAAGATGGTCGATTTACTAGGTCTGAAGCCATACTGATAAGGTTCAATTAGGCTGTTAAGCATAGGCTTCAATCCTTCACACAGCTCGATAGAACCTAAGGAGACACGGTAGTTGTTACATATTATGGGGTGTCCTTTCTAATACCCAGAACAGAGAACACTGAGTCTCCAATCACCGGGCATGCTTTCATCCGATGATATTCTGTTAGCTAGTGCATGCTGATGAGCAGCTCATCGCCTCTGTTCTTAAACAACTCGTCAGGCAGGCCATCAGCGCCTGTAGCTTTATTGTTTTTCATCCTAGAAATGGCCTTTCTGTCGATGTTACCTGACTTGATCACCGTAAATTTGAAACAATGTATAGATACACTGTATTATAATAATATCAATGTTGCTCATTCCAAATCCCTTAAATATTTCAGATCTTAGAAAATGGTTTTGAAATTCTTGAATTCTTCAATTTTAAAATTGAGACCATATTTTTTATGGGATTCAAAGAGCTTTGCTAAAAACTTTTTATACAATAAACATACGCAAATAATAATATTTCACAAATGCTGACAATACTTGGTAAACGCCTGTGACTTATTGAAATATTAATAAGGGCAAATACATATAACATTTATTATATATATATAAATAGTACACATTCATTTATAAATGCTGCAATGCAGATGTTTACAGTTGTATATACAATATCTATAATATATTGGCTGAAATCCATATAAATAAATGTGGCCAATTTAAAATTCTTACAAATAAACTAATGAAAAAAAGTCCTGAATATATCATATATCAAAATCATATTCAAGCCAATATTGATTACATACTTGTGTACTTATGGCACGCAATAATTTCGCTGTATACATAACATACGAGTATGTATTGTACAAGAGAATGTTGCTTCCGTAAAGAATTTCAATAAACCACATTTACATTTACACACTCGAATGAAGAAATACTCGTAAGGAAACATAAGATTTATGATATGATTAGGAAATAATTTGTATAAAAAGAAAAATTTTTATCTCGAATAGGACAGATGAAATTTCATTTTGATATTTCTAAAATAAAAGCATCAAATTTCATTTCCCACAAAATATTTATCATAACTATTTACGACCATACAAAAATTATATGAAGATATGTTTCTCCAACCAGACATAAATAAATTTTCTTAATTTTCTTAATATTCTATACCGGCAATTTATTCTCATATGTGAACAATTTATTACATCCAACGTAAATTTGCATTTTTTAATTTCCACATAATATTATTATTTAAGTATTAGTAAAACTAGAAAATACTTTACAACATAAATTTTGATTAAATTTTATAATCATTTGACTGTTTTCATGATTTAATATTTTCATTTCTCAGCTAATGTTTCTGCTATGTTTTCACGAAACTGGTCAAAGCACTGAGAAGTGTTATGACCAAGTTAAATTATAAATTACTAATATTAGCTCTTTCTTCCGCGATTACTTTTACGACACATGTCTTGAGCATACATACTATCATCATCCATTTGTAGGAGTATAGATGATAACACTTGCATTTTATATGTTATGTATCATACTAGCATCGTAATTAGTTTAGTCAATTTACAATAATGTATGCATTATGACTGCATTTATACATACCCCTACAGGCAATTCAACATACATACACATATGCAATTAATTAATGTGGTTACTCTACTTAATGGCATTGATGCGTGTTAATTGTCCACAAATTGTTGTATGAACAATGAATTATCATTATGATTGTGCTGAATTTGCATAAAATGATTTTTCATTGTTACTTGTTAAGAATTTGTTTTCTCATAGTTACTACCGCTGTTGTAATTTAATTGAATTAAGAACAAATATTTGTATTTTAATTAATTGTTTGTTTTTTTTTTTTTTTTGTCCCAATTGTTCTGATTATAATCTGCATCGGGCAAGAACAGTAGCTACAGTCTTAATAGGTAGGCAGGTAGGTAATGTGGCTGTCATATGACGCACTTAGGGCAGTCATGGGACATTGTGATACCACGTGAACTAATATTTATCCCACTTGGTCATCCTTAAACCATCCTGACGATTTAATAAACGGTATAATCCTTGTTAATTTCATAATAGCAATTCCTGGTATACTGTCAAGAAGAAGATGTTCTACGATTTCGTGCTCTTCCTCATCTTGACAGTTCCTACAATAATCATCTCCTAGTCCACTGGTGGGCCTACCAATAAGGCTCTGACCTATTAGTATTCCGATTGTTAATCTAGTATCCAGCCTATTGAATTTTAACAATAGCTTAGTCTGTCTTAAGACTCATTCCGGCCAACTTAGCCATCTGCTTAGACAGATTGTCGTCTGTCGCCAACATACCTTAGCAATATCGTAAATCTGTCTATAAACAATTTGTCCATCCAGGTGGAGTGGTAACATTGTACCCTGCCTGGTCCAGCAAGCAGAAGGAGTACCCAATACCCAATACAGAGTAGGAACCCTTTCCCACTTGCTCATCCAGTTTAAATCCATCTGTATATTTGCTAACCTTGCCGGTACAAGCTATCTTATCATTATTCTAATCTTCTATTATCACTATAAAAATTATAATGAAGGATTTATTTAAATGCATTTCACTAAGTTACAAAATTGAATGGTAGTGGGAATGAGTGGAAAAGTTCCTAAGATGGTTGTGTGTCCTCTTGAATAGGTGGCTAAATGAGAGGATTTCCTTAGCCTTAAACCCGGTTTTACTATTAGCTGTTTTCCGTAAAGGTCAATCGGTAAAAGATGCAGTAAGACATTTAATGCCGCTGTTGGAGTAGTTTTGAGAGCTCCGCTTATGCATAAACCTGCTGGCCTTTGAATGATTTCCATGCGTCTAATGGCTTACCTTTATTAAATACCGACCATCAAACAAGAGTGTCTTAGGTCAAAATTGGTCTCACCACTGCTGTATATAACCAGAGTACTACCTGGAGTTTTAGACACCATCTTGCTCTCACCACTTTTTAGCACGAATATAATGCTAGAGGTTCCTTCGTCACTCTATCGTCTACATTAATATTCCACAGCAGCCTAAATTATCCTAAATTAGTCCCAGGTAGCGGACTTTGTAACCAAATGACAATGTGGGACCGTTCTATCTAATAAACAAAATAATTTCAGTTTTATTGGCGTTAACACCTAAACCACATGATTTATACCATACTACAATTAGTAAACTTCATTTAGTAAATTGATTACTTTATTTAGTAAACCTTGCACAATTTCAGAGAGGGTATTCATAATAGCAACATCATCTGCACAGGCACAGGAATCTGATAACCCTTCTCCTTTAGGCTCCATAGCAATTTGTTCGTTACCGGAACCCACTATAGAGGAGAAAGCACACCGTCTTGAGAAGAATCCCTTCTGTTCGATCTGCGCACCATCGAGCTTCCTAACGTTGAGTTCACGAACCTGCTTATAAGCATTTGTCTAATGAGTTTCAATAACAACAGCCTATTATTTCTGATTGAAGTTCAAGCTGCAGCTGTTAAAGTTCAATATGGATGAGCGACAACATGTAGTGTGTGATCATTAGCCAACATGAATGGAAATTAGTAATTTATTTTAAGAAACATATGTTTACGAAATTTATTTCATATATACATTTTAGATGCCCCACCAAATAGGTTGCTGCCACCTAATTACGACATTCCACCTTGGGCTCAATGTTTGCTGATTCATTCGATTTGGGTTATAAAAGTGGTATTATACAATATGTAGGAAATGTGATGGAATCAGGAATACTGATTTCAAATTTTTCATGATAAATGCCAAAATTTGGTTACTGATAAAAAATACCAAATTTTGCGAATCTATAAAAAAAAATTATACACGCAACTTAATTAAATACGATTTTAATTGCTTCCTTTCCCTCCAATACTACCAACCAACTTGATAAAAAATTTGCAATTTTCATTTTATAAAGAAAAACCTCAGAAATGTATCATGAAACTATCATGAAATATGATTGACAATTTAATTAAAATGATTCAAGCTTAGCTAATGGCAATAGAATACTGCGGTTTGATAGAGTGGTTAGACGGGGATTGACAAAAGTACGTATTGTTTGATTTTTTGATAACAGATAGTACAAATGCAGCAACATGACTAAGTGAACATTAAATCTATGTTTTTATAAAATTGAAATTACTCCTTCAATTTGCTGCAATTTCGTATCTGTTAAGTAATGATAAAAATATAAATATATATTGTACTCATTCAAGTATTTTATTATTATGGTAAAATCATCATTTGCGGTAAATCCATTATGTTTTTAATATGTCTTGGATTAAATATTTAAAAATCACTGATTTACATTTGCCTTCTACTTCTTAAATTAACTGGAAAATCCTTCTGCTTTATTAAGCAATTCGATATTTACATATAACGTATGTACGATGTACGTAAAATAAACCCACCTAAATTAAAAGATCGTGAATCAACTTCAACCACAAACCATGAAAGCAAAAAAAAAAAAAAAAACGAGAGAAACTGAAAATAGCAGCTGTCAACAACATGTTGGCATGAAACAGAGCAACAGCAGCAGTATATCAAGAACTTTGGAAACGTGCTTACACGATACACATTCAGTAAATATACTCATATGTGTGTGTGTGTGTACGTATTTATATGTACTCATATGGTATACATATATAAGTCAATATACTTACCATTAAACATAAATGAGCATACTCGCATATACTGTTAGTAGGTACCCGGAATTCGATTAAATTATAAATAACCCAAAAAAAGAAATTGACACACAAAAAATGTATGTAAATAAACTTTTTATAAGTTGATTTAAAATTAATACTTTCTATTTTAATTTTAGCATAATTCTTGGAATTCTTAATATCATTGTCGATTATGGTAAGAGCATTCATATGTAACGTATTAAATAAAATATTTAATTAAATGTGAATGTGTAATTTTTTAAAAGATTTTACTTAATTCTGAAAGTGAATCTCCTTTCTCTGTGTGCACAAAGAAAACGACTGCTTATTTTAGGCCGATCTCCCAAATTAAGGCTAACAGCCGAACTAATCCCAAAGATAGTACAGCTACTGACGCTAGAGTCACAGATTTTGAGAGTTTCTTAGCAGCATCGGGTCTAAATATAGTGACCCATTGTTACTTGTGCCAAAACTGACATGCTAAATACCATCTGCTTCCCAACAGAGTCTATCCGTTATTTGTGTTAATAGTGTCTGAACTGGACGTAGGTCTTCAGTCTTCTTTTGTAGGGTTCGGATTCGTTTCAGGTATGATTTTATTTGTATTCATTTTCTATATACGACCACTTTTCAGATCAAGTATCGTGGTTTTATTAATTTAAAAAAACTGGGAGGTCATCCAAAGCAGGTCTCTGTAGTTTGAAAAGTCCCCAGTTACTCTCTGAGGTGGGCTGGTATCAGAAAGGTTTTGTTAAAATACAGTTAATATATCCATTGACTATGAACTACTCAGTTGGCTAAACTTTAATAATATTTGAACCTATATAAAGGCTTAACCCCGTATTTATTTTTATTGTACATTTAATTTGGAGATATTTTCTTCCTCAAAGATTTATAACATGTCACGTTTTGTGTGTAAGAAGAGAATTAATTTAGTTCTAAATTTTGAAATATTTTTTTATATACTAGAAATATAGTAGATAAATAGTATGTAGGCATCGAAGAACCTTCTCCGCCATTACTGTTTACGAATATGAACAATATTAAAAGAGATTCCCTTGACCAATTTCGTACGCGGAACTCTTGAGGCTTTAAATTCTCTGAGCTTTCCTTTCATTAGGAAAGAAGTAAAGGATATATTTTTTTTAGCTCCGACTACGTCAACTTTTGTGCCTACAAAGCACCGGAAAATTTTGCTTTTTTATTTTCATCTGAAGAAAGGTGCACTCATACATACTCACTGATACTCACTGATACAAATGATAAAGTGCGTGCAGACGTTGAATTAGAGGTTTTATTGGACAAAGACTCGTTACAAATACAAAATGAGCTTGCTGAATCTTTGGGAGTGACTCAACAGGCCATATTGTTGCATCTAGAAAATATGGGTATGATCCGGAAAATTTTAAATTTGGTTCCATATCCTGCTTCAACGATACAAAGGGCATTATATCGTTACTGGCGACGCAAATAGATCTATTGGGACAACTCTAAGCGTAAACAGTCATATGTGAGACCTGGCCAACCAGCCAAATTAATTTCTAAGCTGTATACCTATAGTTCGAAGGTGGTAATATGTATATGGCGAGATCAGAAGGGTATGGTGTACGATGATATGCTAAAATCGGATGAAACCATTAGTGGGTAACACTACCGACAAGAACTCATCAAATTGAAGTGAGCATTGAATCAAAAACGGCCAGAATGGGCCGCATCATGACAGTGCGGATGGGATGCCTTACCCCAACCGCCGTATAACCCAGATATTGCCTTTTCTGACTACCAGTCTTCACTTCAATCGAAGGTATCTAAAAATGGGCCTCAAATAATGAACGATTCTATTGGGACGGAATTCAGGCACTCCTTCAAAGATGGGGTAAAAGATATAGCTTTCGATGCAATGTTTTTAAAAGAAAGCCTCAAAGTCATGAAAAAATCGTTTGAAATATGCTTGTACACCCAATATAATAGCTCATTTTGCTCCATACGCTATCGAAAATGTTAAAAATGAAGTTCTAACACCTAATTTCTGGCAAAAGTATGAAGTCTTCATAATTTATGATAAAATTATAAAGCCTACATAAATAACGATGTTAGATTTGAGATCAATGGAATTTGAAAGACGATGGCTCCTACGATTTTTGTCGATGCATTGTATAGCATTGAAGAACTGTGCGACAGTCAATCGGCACCATTTGAAAAAAGGGACATTTCTTTTTGCTGTTGGATTGGCCTCACCAGAATCTAACACCCGACACCTATGCACCGAAAGCCGACCGCACTAATATTGAATGGTGCGCTACGGTACTAGGCAAAATTGCTTCATCATAAACAGTCAGTCGTTAGCAACTTTTCTGACACTTTGCCTCTTTGCCACAGACGCTGTCGAATTTATGTAAACATCATTGTCGGAGGCACAAAGATGTGATTAATGGTTGAAAATACATTAAAAAACAGCATACACCACACGCAAATAAGGTAATTCCATGCCTTTGTGTATTTATCTTTTTTTTTTTGTTATGCAATCTTAAGAATTTAAAAGAAATAAAATATAAACAACAAATGCAATAAAAGCAAGAAATAATAATATTTGCTCCTTTTTGTGTCAACTGCATTTCCCCATAGGAACAAGAATTTACAGGCTTCGTAAAATTTTATTCTCTTAACCTAATGTTTGTCATAGAATAAATGTAAAAGAATGTCCATAATATACATAAAAACAAAATGATAAAATACAGCAAAAGTAAAAGAAAGTAATTCTTATAATGTTTACATCTTAAATGAGCTGATGGATGCCACACGCCACACAGGCACATGTCAACAAAGCAGAAATCACTTGGATATTAAAAACTAACCCTCGGAGGGTTAAAATCCACAAAAAAAAAACCAAAAGAGGAAAACCATTTAATAATAACAAATATTACTATAATGTGTATTTGTGCGGATGTGTTGGAAATAAAAATAACACAAATCACTTATAAGGATTATTTGAAAAACTAAAACCTTTGTGAAAATTACGTAAAATGAGAGAGTAAGAGATATTATACAGCTAGTGTAGAAATCCTTGTCAAATCTTTGTACTTAATCCTATTTTCTTAACTAAGCATATTAATAACTAAACTTTGAAATAATCCATTAACTAACCAGAACGATCAACATCCAAAAATACTTAATTGTAATTTAAATTACATAATAAAATCCACACTACACTAGGAAGGTGAAATGACAATGATAACTTTTAAGTCAACTTTTAAACTATTTAGGCTAGCAATTGATAAACACCCAAATAAGGGATACAAATTGAATAATATTTAATTTGTATGAAATACCAAAACTGTCAACATACCATGGTCTATATAATAAATATATATATACGCACAATTTAAAGTATTTTTCCATTGCCGAATTAAGTAAACATCGTAAGAATTCACAAGAAAAGTTCACAAGAGTTCGCTTACAAAAAAAAAAAAAGAAGAAATGTTTAAATTTTGTCTTCAAATTGTACAGACTAACTATCGTTCATGCTATCGTTGGAGTAATAGTAGTAGTAATAAATGAACATTCCACATCCGAGTATTCGTATATATATGTTTTTGTGAACATATTTTATATATACCCATACATGTTGTACATCCGCAAGCACATCTTCACACATATATATGTATGTATACACATATGTATGTTCGCATTACACTAGTTAGGCAGATAGATACCTTTGGGAAAACAAAGTGAAAAACACAGCATCCTTTTTGTGGTTTCACTTCATGTACGTACATGAGATAACATACTGATGGAGCACAAATAAGCAACAACAACAACGAATTGTAATAAAGTGATACTTTTAGTTTGAAAAATGTACATATATCAGGTGAAGGAGTATAAATTATACCACTACATTAGTATATTTTAGGCTTCTACATGTGTGTAGTCAATTGAATAATTGAAAAATTCTGTGTGATTGTCATTTGTGGTACGAATAGTAATAAGCAAATAAATACTTTACTGACCTTAAGCATTTCCATCAAGAAGATACATTAAGAATTGATATTAGAACAGTTTTCAGAGGGAGAAAAAAAAAACATTTAAATACCCGTCAGAATGGTAACCACAAGTACATCCAACATACGACATATTGAAGGTCAAACGACAACTATTAAGCTGAACAAGAACAATAACAATAGTATTTATATCAGCAACAAAAGTAACATGTATGTACGTATGGTGAGGAACCAAACCTAAATGAAAAAGACATATAAATACAGTAAAGATAAAAAGATCAAAAAGAAAAAGACATAAATGTAAAATAATAACAGCAACTGGTGAATGTGTTCACATCAATCGTAAGTTTCCGTTGACACAAATTTGAGATGCGACAAGTGTACCATCACATATTCAAATGTAACTCAACGAGAGAGAGAGATAGAGAAAGCATGCGCATATATTATAAAAAAAAATAATAATAATAATAAAAACAACTAAAATTTTGAGCACATTGTTGCAAAACTGTTATACGCGTAGTGTTGGACGTTCTCAATTTACTCAATTTACGGTTCGTATTCTCTTGTTGCTTACTTTTGGGCGCTACACCCTAAGTTAAAGCATTTCATCAAATTGTTACTCAGTAGTAAAAAATCATTGCAAATGATGTGAATATAAATTATACGCATTCGAGTGAAAAGTAAACAAAATCGTTTGACATATTATTATTATTGTTGTTTACTAAAATGCATGTGAATATGGTGTTGCGCCTAAAATTATGCTATGTTTGTACTTCTATACAATTTAATGAATTTCTTTAGATAAACGAATGAAATAAAATAACAAATTATTCCTTAAGAATTTCGTGTTCAATTTAATATCACAATTTGCTATGTACATCTGCTAGTAAGTGTAAAAAATATCATATCAAAATAATAATTCAGTAAATGTGTTGTTGTTTGTTATTACAATGTAATGCCAAAATCAATGTGAGAAAAAGATTTAAATTAAAAGCATTTAAAGTATATGCGTAGCTACGTGTAATTCCTGTATATTCTTTTTGCAATATTTTAACAAACAACCATTACAACATTTTGTTCGGTAGCTGAATTTTTGTTTTTTTTTTGGTCTGTACATACAACTCTGGTAGAACATTAATAAGGATTAAAAGCTTATGGCACATGGAACAACGTATAAATGTTTTTATATGCACACATAATGGATTTTAATATTTTCGTTTCGCATTTTTTGGTTTTTGTTTTATTTTTTTCAATTTTGGTATTTACATATAATGGACTTTGAATGTAGTGTCCCTTTTAATTTAATTAATGATGATAAAAATTTAATGTGAATTTTAGTGAATTACCTTAAATACTTGAATTATCTGAAATGATTGATTGCAATAGCAATATTTACTACTATATGTGATTTTACGTTTAGGAGCATGAGTTGAAATTGAATTCTTAGCAATATGCATATGGGAAACTTTAAAGGAATTTAAAAACATTCCTGCTTCAATAGAGTCAAGAATTAAAGATAACTAATAGTTAATATAGTAATGTATAGATTTTGAAAGAATAAATTAAAAAAGTAAAGTTATTTAAGCTAAGGTTATATGCATAGCCTGTATATGCAAGTTGCACTCAATATATGTTTGGATATTGTGGTACATATTAAGTAAGCGACCCTTAGAGAGGTGTCATTTTGTACTAAAAAAAAATACACAATATATTTGTGAAAAGAGCTAATAATTTTATTTTAATCCAAAGTACAAATTCTGACATTAGTAATAGCACACAATATCTGGAAAATATCCGCCGCGACTCATCTTGCATATGGCCATTCTTTTGATGCAATCACATTCCCGCATTCTAATATTGGCTTTGAGTGTTTCAAAATCTATTTTCTGGAGCATTGGCGTATACTTTATATTTAACGTAGCCCCAAAGAAAAAAAAAGTCAAATCGTGTTAAGTCACACGATTTTAGCTGCCACTCAAAGTCTCCATTTCGAGAATTCACACATCCAGGAAATTTTACACGTAATAGAGCCATTGTTTCACCACCACAAAATAAACGTCATCTACGTCCATACCATCAATCTCAGGCCAAAAAAATATCAGTCAACATCGTTCGGTAACGCAATCCATTCACTGTAAGAGTCGCACCAGCTTCATTAAAAAAAAATATGGCTTAATAATATCGCCACTTCAAAAAACCGTTGTGGATAGAGAGGTTGTTCGACCATTTCTTTCTTCCCAGACAGATGAAAATGAGCTTCATCACTCAGGATAATTTTTTTGAGAAATTATATTCTTTTTCATACATTTTCAGCACCCAATCAACAAATTTACGGCGTTTCCATGCCCTAAACCTCAATTTTTGTATCAACTGCACCTTATAAGCATGCAGGCAAAGATTTTTATGCAAAATACTGTGCAAAGTGGCTTTGGCAAGGCCCAATTTCTTTGGTAATCTCGAAATGGACAAACCTGGGTTTTCAGCCACACTCTCAGCTACAGTTACGATATTTTCTGTCGACGAGGTGGAGCCTTAAAATCACTAGTTTCACAATTTTTGTAATGAATTTTCACTATTTCAATGTGTTATGCGTCCGTTCTCTAGTTCTTCTTTATCAAATGTCAACAAATGACAGTTGTATATTGACATATAGAACAATAATGGGTAATTTAAAATGACACCTTGTGTTGAAATACCCTCTATTTTACATAAACTTTTCGATTAGCTTACTTCCTACAAGCAAATTTTGTAAAATAACAACAAATAACTTCATAGACTTACAAAATGCATATATACATATATATATATAGATATATATATATATATATATATTCTGCATATACTATATACATATATGTAGATATCTACATATATACATATACATATATATATGCATATATATATATATATATATATATATATATATATATATATATATATATATATATATATATATGTATATGTATATATGTGGGGTAATCATACTCTCATACTTTCACGCTCTTCACACTCTCTACGTTGTATACTTTGTTTGCATATTGACATATTTCAATATATTTAATCATTTCTTTTTACTCTCTGCTTGTTATGTTATAGAGTAATTTGGTATAAACTGTATATCAATATATAACTGTAGAACATAATTTCAGACGTATGTACTAGCTTTTATCTAAATATACTTAAGTTAGATCAATTAATCTGCTACACACCGTGGACGTGGACGAACATCAATTTATAAATTAATCCTCAATATTATTATATTATTTCACATGAACAATAAACTGAACTTAAACTGAAATCAAGTCAACATTTGGGGACTCGTCCGGGATAAACGAAGAATCAAGGATTGATTAAGTAACGAAGAATTGAAACTGAAGGAGAAAAAACATTAAACGTGGTTGGAAGTGAGCCGTTGATTCTAAGTACCGTTAACCCCGTTAGACGAAGTACCGTTTATTGTACAGTAATTGCAAACATAAAGTGAAGTATTTACCGATTTTTGCAACACTAACATTTTTTTTTGTTGGTCATGGCTGGAAGAAGAAAGCAAAACAGGCAAAATAGCAATTCGATGGTGGATTTCGGTGATGCTATTGGATCGTCGACGCGATCACTTAATTTCGCTGATCAAAATGAACAGTCTGTTAAACTGAATTTTGTAGATTTTGAGAATATTTTGCGCAAATTTTCCTGTGATGGTACAATGAATGTTATGAAGTGGCTTTCTGAGTTTGAGCAATATGCGCATACTTTTCATTGGAATGATTTACAGAAATTTGTCTTCTGTAAACGTTCATTAACAGGAGCAGCAAAAGTGTTTGTTGATTGCGATTCAAAAGCACTCAATTATCGAAATTTAAAAGACGATCTTGCGCAAGAATTTCAGCCTAAAGTAAGTAGTGCCAGCATTCACAATAAATTGAGAGAGCGGAAAAAGAGAGTAGAAGAAACGTTACGAGAATATTTGTATCATATGATTGATATCGCAGCACAAGCTGATGTGGATGAATTGTCGATTATAGGTTATGTTGTTGAAGGCATAACAGACTACGCTAGTAACAAGAGTGTGCTATATGAAGCTAGAACAATTAAAGATCTTAAAGAGAAGTTTGATATATACGAAAAGATTCTTAATGGCAAGAGTAAATACACGAACGCCAGAGTCGTTGAAATGGATAAGCGAGGGGGTAATGATATACTAAAGAAGAATGAAAAAAGAGTAAAGAGATTTTGTTTTAATTGTGGGTCACCAGACCATGAGTTTCACTCTTGCCCGCAGAAAGGAAGAGGTCCTAAATGTTTTGGGTGCAACCAGTATGGACATAAGAAGAACGATTGTCCAAGCGAAGCGTTAGCAGCAAAATCGTCTCATGTAATAATAAAAAACGGTATGTACGTTCCATGTAAAATTAACAATTATTTGCTGGAGAGTTTAGTAGACACAGGAAGTGACATTTGTGTTATCAAGGAGTGCCATTTAAAGTCTATTAGTCCGAAATATTATTGCAGAGATTCTCGATTGTCGGTAGCAGGCTTAGGAGCAAACGTCAAGACTAATGGTTCCTGTATAGCTAATATTGAAATATCTGGGGAAATATTTGAAAATATCGAAATTCACGCTGTTAACAATAATTTTATGCGACCAGATATAGTAATTGGAATGAACTTATTACAGTCGGCTATAGTCCAGATAGAGGAAGGAAAAGTACGTATTAGCAAGGGCCCATCCACGAGGAACAGAAGTGATGAGGGAGAAATAGAAGAAATCGTCAAGACATGTTTTCTAGCGGATATTGCCCTTGACGAAGTTAACGAAACTCGTTCAATATTTCCTGATTTATCCCACCTGAAAGAAAAAGAAACTAAGGAAAAGGTATTCACACTAATCGAAAATTATATTCCCGAAACTCCTGTAGAATCACCAATCCACATGAAGATCTTAACTATAGATGAAATGCCGATTTACAGACCACCGAGGAGATTTCCACCGAAGGAACAAAAGATAATTGAAGACCAAATCAACGAATGGATGAATCAAGGTATTATTCGTGAAAGCAGTTCAGACTACGCTAGACAGGTCGTATTAGTGAAGAAGAAAGATGGAAGCCATAGGTTGTGTATCGATTATAGAAACATAAACAAGAAAATTCATAAGGACAGGTACCCGTTGCCTAATATCGAAGACCAAATAGATAAACTTCAGAGCTCTAGGTATTTTACGACACTCGATCTTGAAAATGGGTTTTTCCATGTAATGGTGGATGAAGACAGTAAAAAGTATACTTCCTTTGTGACCAGTAACGGCCAATATGAGTTTAATAAGGTTCCATTTGGACTTTGTAATTCACCGTCAGTATTTCAGAAGTATGTTAATTACATTCTGAAAAATTTGATTAGCGAGGGCATCGTTATAATATATTTAGATGATATTGTGATTCCATCAGCAACATTAGAGGAAGGAATTGATCGATTTAAACGATTTCTAAATATAGCAGCCACAAATGGGTTAAAAATTAAATGGAAAAAATGTCAGATATTGAAGGAAGAAATAGAATACTTAGGCTATCACATTAATAATGGCTTTATATGTCCATCAACAACGAAGACTAAGGCAATCATAAATTTCCCTATTCCAAAGACTGTGAAGCAGCTACAAAGCTTTCTAGGTTTGGCTAGTTATTTCAGAAAGTTCATTCGAAATTTCTCTATTATAGCCAGACCCCTCAGCGACCTGTTGAAAAAAGATATACGTTTCAGATTAGAAGAGAAACAATTAAATTGCAATTAAAGCAATACTTACCTCGAAACCAATTTTAAAAATTTTTGAATATGGAGCCGAAACGGAATTACATACAGATGCGTCTAAAGAAGGTTATGGTGCAATATTGCTGCAAAGAAGCTCTGATGATAACGCATTACATCCTGTACATTTCATGAGCAAAAAGACTACTGATGCAGAGAAACGATATTGCAGCTACGAATTAGAAGTGTTGGCTGTAATAGAAGCTGTTAAACGATTAAGAATATACTTACTCGGACAACGATTCAAGCTCGTGACCGATTGTAGAGCGTTTGAATGTACATTAAAAAAAAGGACTTAACTATTGGAAGAATTCGATTATACTGTCGAACATAGAGCAGGGACGCAAATGAAACATGTTGATGCCCTAAGTCGTAATCCTGTTAGTATGTGCGTAACCAACAACAACAACAACTTTTTAAAACGCCTGAAAGAAGCCCAGGAGAAAGATGAACGAATACGTGCTATAATTGAGATATTACAGAATAAACCTTATCAAGACTATACAATGCAAAATGAAATTCTTAGCAAACACGTTAATAATAAATTATTGTTTGTAGTTCCAGATTCGATGATTACAAGAATAATCAGAGATGTCCAGAAAGAGGCGATTTTCACATAAAGAAGATGAAGAAAATTCTGGAAAAGGAATTTTTCATACAAAATATACAAAAGCGAATAGAACATCACATAAGAGGTTGTGTGAAGTGTATCCTAGCCGAGAGAAAAACCGGAAAAGCCGAATGCTTCCTTCAACCAATCCCTAAGGGCGACCAGCCATTGCAGACGTTTCATGTTGATCACCTTGGTCCTATGCAAAGTACTAGAAAACATTACAGGTATATCTTTGCTGTTATAGATGGGTTTACTAAATACTCCTGGCTATTTCCTACGAAAACGGTGAACACGGAGGAAGTAATACAAAAGATGGAAAGTATAGCAGAATCGTTTGGATACCCTCGAAGAATTATTGCAGATCACGGTGGAGCATTTACTTCTAATAATTTCCAAAATTATTGTAAAGAACGTGAAATCAAACTAATTTTCGTTATTGTAGGGGTTCCAAGGGGAAATGGACAAATTGAGAGACTTCATTCTACCGTAATTGCCGCATTGACTAAATTATCGCTGGATGACCCTGAGAAATGGTTCCGTTTTGTTAAGCCTCTCCAACAAATTTTGAATTCATCATACCACAGAGCGATACAAACTACACCATTTAATCTATTAGTCGGAATAGAGATGCGAACTAAAAATAACGTCAATATTATGGAAATAATTGAAGAAGAATGGAGAAAACAATTCCAGGACGGAAGACGAGAAATAAGAGAACAGGCTAAAAGAGATATAATAGCAATACAAGCTGAAAATAAAAGATACTACGACAAGAAGAGAAAGGAATCTAGAAAATACAATATCGGAGATTTGGTCGCAATTGAGAGAGTACAATTTGGAACTGGTTTAAAAATTCGACCTAAATTTTTAGGCCCATATCGTATCACAGCTATAAAAGCGTTTGACCGCTACAACGTTAAGAAAGAAGGCAACCATGAAGGACCGAATGTTACAGAGAGCAGTGCAGACAATATGAAATATTGGCCGGAGAACGAAATTCAGAATCCGATATCAGATGAAGAAGACGATATGAATATAATTAGTAACCAAGAAAATGCATTACACACCCATGAAGACAAAAATGAAGAAATTTTTGAAGTATCATCAGAGTCTGATGAGTAGTCAGGAAGGCCGAGTGTGGGGTAATCATGCTCTCCATACTCTCATACTTTCACGCTCTTCACACTCTCTACGTTGTATACTTTGTTTGCATATTGACATATTTCAATATATTTAATCATTTCTTTTTACTCTCTGCTTGTTATGTTATAGAGTAATTTGGTATAAACTGTATATCAATATATAACTGTAGAACTAGCTTTTATCTAAATATACTTAAGTTAGATCAATTAATCTGCTACACACCGTGGACGTGGACGAACATCAATTTATAAATTAATCCTCAATATTATTATATTATTTCACATGAACAATAAACTGAACTTAAACTGATATCAAGTCAACATATATATATATCTATATATATACATGATAATATATATATATATATATATATATATATATATATATATAAAGATATATATATGTATATATCATGTATATATATATGTATCTACATATATCATATATTTATATATACATATATATATATATATATATATATATATATATATATATATATATATATACATGCATCACAACGAGTATTTTAGTAACGAGCCAAGTAGTCTGCCAGATAACGTCTTTTATTTGAATTGCTGCATTTGGCGGTTTGAAAATATTTGGCTTCCAAAATCATCAGATGTATTGTTTTTGAGTATTTACATACTACACTCACACATAGGTGCATAATATGCATGCGTTTTTTCTCTGCATATACATATGACTACATCCATTCTTCATTTGTTTAGTGCAAGGTTACTTTCATACATATCGTACATGCAGCAGGATGTGTTGTTGCAGTTGATAGCTGCTATTAATATTTTCTGGCAATTGCCACTACAACGCAATTACAGCTGGTAGTGAATGTTCATTTTACGTATACACTTTCAACAGATATGCACTTGCCTTTATAAGTATGTACATATCTGTACATATATGTATATAAATACAGAGTGTTACAGGCAACAAGAACAATTCAGTCAGCAATACCCTAGTGATAGAGATTCCGTGTTTGCTGTGATGCCCTATATATATGCTCGTATCTATATATCTGTGTAACAAGTGTTGGCATTTTAATTGCGCTACGAGAATGTGTATGTATTTAATATTTGCAGTAGCATTTACTATGATATTAATAACTATGAAATATATGTACTATAGGAGATATGCATAGTACATTTACCAGTTCACACAAATATGAGAGAGTAGTACATCGTTTTGATATACGTATGCTTATAGGTACGGTACATACATGCATAAATTCAATAAACATCGTTGTGATAATTTAAACAACGATTAGATATGATGATGAAAACCAACCTGTTGAATCAATTTTAAAGTATCATAGAATGGTGTATATTCATTATTAGTTTAAATCATTTGATCAATAAAAACGATTTTAATTTTAATCATTTGCACTCGGTCACTCTCATAAATATGTTTGTCAATTGCAAATAGACGTACTGACGCAGATTTCAATAGACTATTTGACGATTTTGAATAGCAATGTGTAAGAGATTTTATGCTATTTCGTTACCGTGCATTAAACATGGATCCATCACATCAGACCAGTGACCAAGAAATAGTCAAAGCAAGGACATCTCCAGATGAATGAGCTCCAACGAAGGCTCTGTTGGGTCTGCCGGCCAACAAGCTCATGGTGATAATTTTCCGAAAAGGGTAAAATGATCACCTGCGACATTGATTTGAAGATTGGCGCATTGGCGAAGAAAAAAGTGCTCTTCCACCAACTAACAATGCACTGGTGCACCAAGTCCGCAATAGCAATAGCAAAATGGCATGAATTAAGTTACAAATGTCTATCCCATCTCGCGTAGGCCTATATTATGAGTTCCATTCGATCTTCGACTGTGCTCGAAAGTCCTTATCGAACGAATTTTTATTTGATATTACTCTAGCAAAATTAATTGAATGGTAGATCGATCGATTCTAATGAAATTAGGAAATAGCATTTCACCCAAATTTTCGCTTTTCTGGCAGTTTAAACATCAAAATAGCCAATATACGAATATCATTGATTGAACAATATTCCTAACAACCGCCTTAACCAAAACACTATGAATATTTCATATTGTTTTTCTACATTTCAACATTTGACATTTGACATTTGTAAATTTTGGTTTTGCCACAATGCATACATATAATCATAAACTACCCGTACTCATATGCATATATTTACTTCTATTTCATATGAGGAAGTATTTTGTACTTGTGGTTGCACACATATAAATTACCACAAGAACCTCAAATACGTCGACCCGTATGTACTTCCCTATATGAAAAGATTTTCATTTACCTGAAGTTTTCCATCTATTTAAAATTCTTGTTCAACTGTTGTTCTAAAAGGCAGGAAGCTGCTTTTGCCAAGTTTCCAAACTCATGAATTAAAGTACACGATATGTACACAATCAAACATTTATGTAGTATACAATATGTACGTAAGTACTTATGATCCACACATAGTATTATACACATATCATGAGCTTCATTTGCTATACACACTTTATTCTACCCACTTTTCAACTATATTTCTATTATTTTTATTATTTTCACTTCCATATCATCACTTTTAGATTACCGCATATACCGCATACTCAGCTTATATTCATACATACCATAGGTGTATATCTCCACCTTACTCATTCTTAAGTGACAGCTTCCGGCATTTATGCTGAGGTGTTTTCTTCTGGAAGATTTCATACATTTTGTAGTTTTTCCATTAACGAATAGCAAATTTGTTCGCATAATAAATTTGTAGTGGTGATAGTTATATGTATGTATATATAGTATAGTGTAAAATTAAGTTCCTTTATACTAATGTGTATGCATGGACCGCAATATGTAAATTTCTCATTCATTATACGAATATAATTTTTTAATACAAACAAAATACTGTCTATCATTTAATTTGATTACTTTTTTCTTTAATCATGGCGATCATTAATTACGCACGGACTACCGTGGGGAAACGAGAATTCGTCCCGAATGCGGGAAAATTTGTTTAATTGATTCCGATGTATTCGGAGCTAACCTTGATGGTTAGTGATAGTCCTCAATAGAGTCTCCTATAAAAAAATAAACAGAAGAAAAATCTATATAATATCTCTATATAATATATATTGCTTATTTTGCTTAATCCCGATCGTGGACGTATGCCCTTTTTACTATATATTTTTCTTAGTGTGAAGTATTTATTTTTTATAAAATTTTATTCGTCTCCGATACAGTTTACTAATCATACAAAATATTTTAAAAAAACTGCCAAAGCCACGATTCATTCGAAATCAATGATACCATATTCCCGAATTTAGAATTAGTCGGGTCAATTTCACGGCCGCGTTGGAATTATTAATTGCAATTTCCCGACGTCTCCCTGCCGTGGATCCGTCGGCATCTCCGTCATGATTATTGATCGAAACTTCCATTGCTAAATGGGTATGTTTTTAATTTATTTAAATACAAAAAAAAAACATATCGAACATCAAAGATGATGAGTTGAGCCTTGAAGCTATGAGGAGCTTCAAGAGTTCAGCCTTGGTCCAGCTAGATCTAGAATAAAAATAAAAAATTGAGTACCTATTGTAAAATATAAAAATGAAAAACATAACAAAACAGAAAAATAATTTCATTAATATATTATTGAATTAGTTTTGAAGGATGAATTTATATACTATTCAAAATATTGTCCATCGTTAGCTATGACTTTATCCCATCTTTCTGGCAGTATATGAATTCTGCGTCGGTAGAAGTCGATATCTTTTGAGGCAATCCATGAATTGACACAATTCTTTACTTCTTCATAAGAATGGAAACGTTGTTCTTCCAGGCCGTGTGTCATCTTTCGGCGCAAGTGGTAATCGACAAGAACAATGTCTGGGCTATAAGGCGAGTAGGATTTTCCATTTCAGCGTTGCTAATTATGCTTGAACGACTTCAGCAACATGTGGCAGCAACAATGTCATGTTTCAAAATTACTTTGTCGTTATGTTTGATTCACTTCAGCAACATGTCGACGAGCATTGTCATGTTGCCAAATTACTTTGTCGTGTCTTTCGAGGTATATTACCCGTTTTTCCTTAAATACTCGGCTCAAACGCATCAATTGTCTTTGATAAAGGCCATTATTGATGGTTTCATGCGGTTTTAGCAACTCGTGGTAAACAACATCAAGCGGGTCCCACCAAATATAGAGCATAAGCTGGTTACCATGAATATTCCACTTTGTCCTTAATGTTGATGATTGGCCGAGCACAAACTATGTTTTTTTTTCACTTTAGGTTATCGTAATGGATCCATTTTTCATCACCAGCAACGATACGATGCAAAACCACTTTATTTTTTGTCGTTGAAGCAATTGTTCGCACGTGAAAAACAGACGTTCAACATCTCTCGGCTTCAAGTCGTATGGGACTAAATTTCCTAGCTTTGGAATCATTTCTATGGCTTTTAAAGGCTTGGAAATTGTTGATTCGTCAACCAATAATGACATTGCCAATTCTTTAAGCATTTGACATGAACCTTCGTCCAAAAAAGCAGTCAATTCTTCGTTTTCAATATTTTTTGGTTGACCCGAACGCTCTTTGTTTTTGATGTTGAAATTATCACTTTTAAAACGATGATACCAGTACTCACACATTGTTTCTTGTGTAACAGCAATCGATGTCTTTCAGCGGCACTTTCCCCCAATTATTATTTTGTTAGCTCAAAGGTCGACATGTTTGAAGCTCAATAAAAATTGTTACTGTGCTCTTTTACAAAATGTACAAGATATGGCACCTAACGAAAATCCCTCAAAACTTAAGACATCACAAAACAAAAATAACTTCATTAATGTACTATTTCAATAAATGAGACATCTCATTTAATCGCCGCAATGATGACGCTGTTGTCCTTGATCATTTTATTATATTTGTAATGGATTGGTGGATTTCACGAGATAAACTGGAAACGGATATTAACATGTTACTATTGCTATACATCTTCACAGGACTTTTGTATATATTTAAGACTTGTTGTGTGCAAATGTGAAAACGAGATTAAATATATTTTTACTTTTAAATCCAAAAAACTCGCGGGCTTGATAATTACACAACGAAATACATATATTCGATAGTAGTCAATATATGCAATGCAATACAAATTTAATTTAATGCTGATACCATCAATATTGAGCACAATGCATCATATCACTGTTTGGCCAGTTATTATCGAAGAAGCAAGAGTTCAAGCAATACAATACACGTATACCTATAAGCATTTAAGCAGTAAAGTTTGTCATTTTTTCAACAATACATACAACAATAAAACCAATAGCTGCACACAATCAACAACTAATGCAGACAAATGTACATATATGAAGGTACGTAGTAGGTAGTTGGTGTCAGTTAGATTGTTAGCTTGCTTATGACTTAATTTTCGAGAATTTATATTAAGACAACGAGAGAGACCAGAATTAAAACATACTATGAACGGCTTTATGCTTCTCTTCCAATACTGTTGTGCGTATTAAATACCGACAGTATCAAAAATGATATACTTGTATAAGCCAGTTCCGCACAAAACCATTGGGACATCACTTAATCTGAGCATTGTCACAAATCTCTTTAAGAAGCATTTTTTATAGCAAATTCTTACTGTCGATGCTTATACCAGCTTTGTGTATCTGCTCTGTGATAAATTTGTCCATACGCATGTTTTCAGTTTGATGCAATTGTTCACAGCAAATTTTTATGAGCGGTCGAAAGTATATGTATACATCTTTTATGCAAAAGAATCAATCCAACCAAAGGTAATTGAATAAAGAAATTCAACGTGATAAGCAAAAAAATCGAACGGAAAGAGTGAAGGACTTTATAAAGTAATAAAGGAAATGAACGATATCATCCGATGATAAACAAAAATCACGATGAAAAATGAAAAAATTCAATTTGTTTACTCAAAAGTATGCGCGAAAAAGCAATAAAAAATGATTGCTTGACTAAAAGCATTAATTTTTTTCTTTATAATTTTTATATCTATTTTTATTTTTGGCTTTTTGTGCTTGTTTTTTTTTATTCTTCCATCTTCCTTCCGATTTACATATTTGTCTTCTTAATAAAAATAAATCAAAATAAATATGTGACACTTATAGGCCTCGAAGAGCCCATAGGCCGAGCTTCTATTCCAGTACTGTTGTGCATATTAAATTTGAGCAATAGTAGAAGGAACCTACTTATATTACAGAATCCTTTTTCTGACCTCATCAGTTCTTCTGACCATTGTCAGACAGCTCTTTTAGAACCGTCTTCATGACAAATTGTTATCAAATGGTTGGTCAAAGCTCCAACCATTGAGCTACGGTCTTCTTAATGCTTCCTAGATGCCATTATTGATGCTAAAGTATGAATCAAAGAGGATAAATGTACTTAGTATATGAAAATTGTCCTTTAGCAAAGCAAATAGTTGATGTAAATTTAATAAAGTGTCCGTTTTTGTATTGATATTATACAAAATACTTAAAAGAGTTTACTTGCATTTTGGAATAATATCTCCAGTTGTTTTCATAGCTTTAAATTCATTTAATTGACATATTTTTTATTGATCAAAATTATCAAATATTTATCAAAAACTAAAACCAAAAATCTTCGGTATTGTTTTGAAAATATAGGGCCAATGTATGTATTTCAAAATAATGCTCGATCAATATTTTTACTTCATTTGTACGATAGCATTCTTCAGAAGAAATGCATTTAATATTATTACAGTGAATATTTATAATATGAATATGTTCAGGCGAAAGCGAAATTTCACAATAGAAAAGTAACGATAAAACTACAAAATATTAATAAAATTTACGAAATGTCCTTTTAAAAAAAACCAAATTTAAAGAAAGTCGGCGATACAAACTTCATACTTATAAAACTTTGTTAATTCATGTTATTGCTCTGCGTCCTTGATGCATAATTTTTACCTAATTTTTTTCTAATTATTTGATTAATTAGTTAATTCTAAATTAGCTAAGAACTTTATAAATTTCGATTGCTAATGCTTTGTTTTAAATGAATATAATTGGTTTTGTTGTGTAAATGCCATCAATTAACATTTTTATATAACAATAATTATTTGTAAAAATTATCTTGAAAAAATACAAAAAAATGTATGTATAGGGGAGACTTAGTATAGAGCTTGTTTTTTGTATGGGTCGGTTTTTGAGATAACAATAATTTTGGGATTTTCGTTTTTTTTTTTTGTTTTTTTCAAAAATTTTTATTATTGAACTGTGAAGTACAATCAACACAAGTAGTATTATACTTTGCTCGAAATTTAATTAAAATTTGCCTGTCAAAATCATAATTTTTGCGATATTTTTATTTTTAATTTTGATTTCAAACATGGTTTTTTCCAAAGAAGTTGTAAAAATCAGGAATTTTTATTCTTTAAATCGCTAATTGTATACACGTTAAGCCTAATATTACCAAGATCGGATGAAAATTTAAGTTTTGACGATTTTTTTTTTGTAACACTCAAAAGAGAGATTGTACGAGAAAGATAAGCAAGTTGATGAAGAAATATAATCAAATTGCTAAAAATTAAACCAAATTAAATTAAACTGATTTTCATATCAAATTATATATTCATTTCATGTTGGAATATGACTATCAAGTTGCATTTCCTGTTTAATCAATTAGATTTTTTCCCAGAAAACCTTGATTCAGAAAGTGACGAATAGAGATAATGGTTCCATCAAGACATGCAAAAAATATAAAGACGAAACCCGGGTTTTTGGGATGAAAATATGTTGGGTGATTATATTTCCGAAGAAAGGTGACAATAAAAGCAGGACTTTATATTAAAGCAAGTCGTCGATGCCAAGGAAATTGTCCGAAGTTTTCAAACAATCGATTTATTGTCGTAATGTAACTTCATATATTAACTTTGAATAAAATAGCTTCATTAGTTATTGTGATATCGAATATATTCGTTATAATAGCCATTGTATTCGAGGTTGGCGGTGTTAGTGTCCGATTTTGCTTAGTTTTAATACCAACCATCGTTGAGCTAAGAGCAACCCATACCCAACCAAGTCTCGTTAAAATTCGTTATTCCCATACTTGGCTTGAACATTTAGTTTAAGATATTGACTGCAGATGTATTCGCACTATTCATGCGAGATGTGGATATTGCCAAGATTCACCGACTTGAAGACCAGATTTAGAGAAATAAAATTAAGATAATAATATTGGTTAACTTAGCCTTCTTTCAAGCACTTTTTCACTACTTTCTTACCGTTGGCATCTATGGAATAGACGCCAAATAAAAATTATTTTGATATAAATTATGTTTAAGTAAAACAATATCTTTATATTAAAGTGTAATTGCATTTTGGTAAATACTATGAATTTAAATTTCTTTCTATTTTTAAATTTCTTTTGTTTCTTTAAAGAATTGTTGTGCGTACCAGCGTATCTGCGAATATATATACAACATTCAACTTGTTTGTACACGTGTAAACGCCATGCACTCTACATATTCTCCTATTCAACATTATACGATGCTCATTTATTAGGCGGCCGCATAGGGCTTAGTACGGCGTTAATAATATTAGTCTCTTCTAATCGTGGGAGCAAAAATAATCACTACAACACCAACAACGAAATAAGGAAATGATGAATCACATAATTTAACTGTGGAGTGAACACTATGGACAGCATTAAATTATAAACAGCAGAAACAACTACAGCCAGGAAATTGAATAAAAGAAAGGACTTCTCTGTTATTGTTGTTCCACTTTAGCTACTGCAACTAACTAAATAAATATGCCAAACACGTTTTTAAGAAGTGACAACCTCCACAAGAACAGATGGTGACTTATGAATAGAGTAAAACTGCACAAAACCAATTATCTATACGCGTCAAGTTCTGTACAAATAAATGAAGGAGACGAATACAACACAACATTAAGTGTACAATGTAAAATAGGCGTGAATGGTACCATATAATCATCACAATAATAATAAAAATCAAAAGCAGAATTATTTTACACAACAGACAATAATAAATAGTCAACGTGTCTGTATAATTGACAATAATTCAAGTAAGTTTAATACTTATGTTGGCGCGCGAAATTCATGTATCGTACAAATCCTTTTACACATGCACCAAAGCAATCAGAAATTCGTTATTATTTTATTATATTTTAAATTGTACATACAACTAGATATCATACAAACGAGAATCGGCGGCAAAGTATTGCAATTATGTATCAATAACAATTATGAGCTGCACTCCAAGAGAAATAGTACATTGAGTTAAAAGCAAATAACAATAAAACAAAACCATTACTTTTAATTGAATTTAATATTGAAAAAAAAAAAACAAACAAAAAATTGAATAACATTCAAAAAAGAACAGCAAAAACAATAATAAAATATACAACAAGCAGCATAAGAAAAAGATCAGAAGAGCGAGATACGCTCAGATACAATCAGACGTTACAATCATAGCCAAATCCATACCATCATCTCAAGTGGTTGCATAGTGTATGAGCAGCCGCAGCTAAAGTAGGAAAACAAATTGAAAACTCTAAATGTCGGCAGTCGAATTGAATGGCAACGTTCCAGTTATGGAGTTCCATCAACGTCAGGTGAGTACGATAAACTTTTTTTTATATTTTTTGCATATTTAATTTTAAACATTGCATATTTATATTTATTTTTGCGATGGGCTAAAAGTCAATTCTCCAATGCATGGAGTACAAAAAATAAATTCCGAGTGATGAAAAGCACATTCGTACATGAGAGTATATTTCAATTTGAGTGTCTACAGTTTCAAGTGATAGGAGAAATTGGGCGTAGTTAAACACTTTTTTACCTAAAAACTTGTTTTTTTTTACTTTAAAAATGTTTTGATATAATAAATGTTTTAATACAAAATATTTATTGAAAACTTAAAAATAATTTTAAAAAATTTGTATAAAAAATTAGTTAAACAACATGGGCTAAAAAGTCCCGAGATTTTTCATCAAAACAAGCGTTTTTAGACAAAGTTATATTTATACGTCAACATACATAATTGCTTTCGAGAGCAATAGTCTTGGTATAGCTAGTTTCCAGCATTTCGATCTCCTTTCTGTAGTACGGAACGTCCAAGTCTGCGAAATACGCATCGGTTTCCACGATAACTTCCTCATTCGATCTGAATATCTTTCCCTGGAGCCAGCACTTGTGGCTTGGAAGCAGATAATAGTCGATGAGAGCCAAGTCTAGAGAATACGGTGGGTGAGTAATCGATTCGAATCGTAATTGGTCGTATTTGGCCAGCGCTTTCAAATATGCATTATCATGATGGTACAGAAGTTTTTCTTCGCCATATAAGGCCGATTTTTCTTTATTTCGTTTTTCAATTTGTCCAGTAATGCTGCATAATACTCCCCTGTGACTGTTCTACCCTTCACCTTTCACCCAACAACACGAAGGCCAAAATATTTTCCTGCCGAGCATTAGTCCATTGGTCGCTTTGGTCGGCTATCTGAAGACTGTCTATTGGATTCAGACGTATGGTAATGGACCCACGTTTCATCCATCGTCACAAAACATCGAAAAAATTCTGGTACATTACGCTGTAACAACGCTAAACCGACAATTTTTGTCGACCGTCAGCAGACGCCGTACCCATAGCTCTGATTTTTCATCATACTTTTCTAAAATTTTATTCAAAATGTATCCTACCCATTCTTTTGAAATACCCATGACCTCGCGCAACTTCACTTTTCGATCACTTAACACAATTCGATGCTCTTGCTTGACAATTTTCACATTCGTAGCCTCTTTTGGCCTTCCAGAGCGAGGTGCGTCTTCGATGTTTGTTCGACCTCTTTTAAATTCACTACACCGCCGATAAACTATTGTTTACGAAGGAGCAGATGTGAGATAACATTTCTGCAACAATTGCAATGATTGTTTGAAAGTTCTTCCCATAAAAAAAACAAATTTGGTCAATATGAGATACTCACGTTTCTAATTTTTTTTTACTACGGCAAAAGTAATACTACTGCAATACTTATATTATAAACGGTATTTTCATATTACCACGAATTACGATCAATTATTGTCCTCACTGCTCTGGTAGCGACTGGTGTACGAACGCTACGTTTCGCGGCCCTCCCTAAGTATCGTACAATATATTCACCACTGGCATGATATTCCGAGTGGGTATACGGTTCATACCCAAATTATAATTTTTTGTTTTGATTTCGAGCTTTATTTGAGTGCATCAAATTATAAATTGTCCAAAAATTGCGTGCACTACAATTCTGCAAATGATGCACTATTCCTATACTTACTACACATATACCAACTACCAACTACCAACTTTAGCTCGTTTTTAGATTTCCACACATATTCCAACATATTTTTAAATACTGAGAGCAAGAAGGAATCAATAGTCAATTTTCCTTTTTCTAACGGTAATTTAAATGAGACCAAGTACAGAAATAGACTTTGTTATACAATCCTAGAGTATGATAAACACAAGATAATTTATTAGCGATACAGTGTTCATGTATTCCATTTCTGGCAACGCTGGTTATCACTTACAAACATAAATAGCTAAGACACAAACCAATTTCAACGTATAACGAGTACTAATAAAACTAACGAGTACTAATGAGGAGTAACTATAAAGCCCTAACATAGAAATAGTACCATCTTTGATTCACTCACTAGTAAATATTATGGCAGCACTTGTATAGTCTACACCAACACATAAACAATAGTGCATTTCCCTTTTGTCTCTTTTGCTCTACCGGCGATTGCTTGTATAACTCAAATGTTTCCGTTTCCTCTATCAATTGAATTTCCTATTGCAGTTAGTTTGTGGCATTAGAAGAAGTATGTCGTCAGTACGCATTTAGTTTTTCTTTGTTCAAATATAATTTTTATTTCTTTGTTAATTTTCTTTATGTTAAATTAAATTTTGAGTTTGTGTTTTGTGTTTTAAATTAAATGTTTGGACATTCCTTTACTATTACGGGCTCTTGGAGTTCATTCTATCGTCGATGTGCCCTCAATCAAGAACTCAATGAAGAATGGGATGAATTAAACCAAGAAATTTGGGTGCGTTTTCTTTATTTTATATTTTTGTTTGTTTTTATGTCTTTGTATACATTCTTCGAACAATAATAATAATTTCCCTCTCTCTGTGAAAATCAGCTGAAAAATCAGCTGCTTTAACTTTACAAATTAGATACACATTTCATCACAGAATGTACATGCAAACATACTTATGTATATGAGTTCGTAGGTATATGTGTGTGTTTGTATGGATTTGGCGGATTTGTATGGTTTGTATATATTTTGGCGCTTATTTTAAGCACATGCGCAATGAATTAAGCTTTCTTCACCATCTTCTTAAACGATGGTGGCGCTGCACTTTCGTAGAACGAAGCTTTATAGTACTACTTTTAATCACTGCCAAAATTAATATTGAAGCTTCTTATGCACAGTGATACAAAGCTACAAAATTTTTGCAACCTCTACGTTTTTACATAAGTAATACACTGAGTCCAAAATTTCAGATTGTATACCTTCTTACGTATATGAATTTAATTAAATAACTTTTAGGTGTAATTTGTAAGCGCTTAAAATTTTTAATTAATATTTACATCCTACGTATTCATATAACCTGTACATTCATTTTGGTCAAATATTTGTAACAACTTGAAGGATGCTACGCAGATATAGATAATTATATATGTATGTATATTCTTGATCAGAGACTCACCACGCCTGTCCATTGAACTGTCTGAACGCCTGCTTTCACTTTCGTGTCAGCCCTCTATTAATAAATAATATATGATCACCCAGCAACCTCAGAAATTGGTTGCCGTAGCTCAGTTGGCGTTGGCCTTCTCATCTGTAAGTCATGGGTTCTATCCCCTGCTGAAGCACATCTTTAATATTGAAGATATTTTCCTTTCAAGGTACTCACCTGTCGGCAAGAAATTGGCCATGAAAAAACTTCTAAAAGAGCTCTATGCAAAGCTCAAGAAAAGTAACATCACAAGGATTCTGCCGTTCGAAACCGCCTAATATAAGTAGGTCCCTTCTAAAGCTATCTTAAATTTAGCACACACAGCAATACTGGGGGACCTACTACTGTCACACCCAAAAAAAATGTTTTAAAAGCCTAAGGAATTATTATAGAGCACCCCATTCTGCGTCTCACAGTTAAGAGAATAGGAGTCTGAGCGACTCCATGACTCCCCCAAACTACTCCATTTCAAATAAGGCAACTAAATGGGGAACATTAAGCTTATGGACTTTGTCCATAAGCTTAATTCATCGTGCAATTACAATGGGAAAATCAACTAAATGGGGAACATTAAGCTTATGGACTTTGTCCATAAGCTTAATTCATCGTGCAATTACAATGGGAAAATCGATTTCATTTTTTCGCTCCTAGGTCAACGTCTTATAGTTATTTACCTTATCTTATCTTTAATAAACTTATCATTCCAAAAAGTTGATATGGGAATATGCTTCGAACTTTGCAATACCCTTGCAAAGAGAAACTATTTGACTCCATTATGGATACCGGGACTTGAGGGGTATGAAGGCAATGAGAGGGCCACGAAGGTCGCAGATACCCTTTTATAAGTTCAAAACCTTTCTGTGGGTTAAATGGGAGCTTCAAACATAACTTAATATGCGATAGAGGAAAAGAAAGCCTTACCGAAAACTCTAGAGTTTAAACATGCAGCATACGGCATGTTTGGAAGATCTAAGGTGTTGAGGTAAACGCTGTACTGAACCTTAGCATAAAGATATTAAACTCTTCACGGACCTAGTAACAGGTGATTTTAGGCTCAATTTCCACTTGAAAAAAATTGGTGTGTTAAACGATAATTCCTGGAGATATTGCCAACAACAACAAACAAAATTACACTTTCAAACTCTCACTATAAAATCTGTATGTACTTGGCATTGTCTGTTGTCTATTTAGTGTAAAGGCTGACATTTTGGTTTTAGTTGTGAGCACCAGCAGTTCAGTATTCCTCGAATTAGCACCTAGCTATTATTTTGGTGCAATTTATATTTCTTTAAATTTTGAACTGAATATTTCATATCGACCACAACAATTTAATTCATGCTTAATCATATCTGATCAAATAAAAATCTCCTTACAGTCGGCTGGGGCCGACCAAACTATACCCTGCATATGTAGATTTATATATAAAAAGTTTACTCGAATATCCAACTTTTCTTTTATTTCCACTTTTCGAGAAACAATTTTTGCATATACTACTAATTTACACCCGAAATATGGTTGACTTTGACGAAGTAAAAGGATTTTAAGATAATTCCGAGGCTTAGTATGGGAGCTATATAAAAAGTGGGCGTGGCTTACCACTTTCTAGTAAATCCAATTAATTTTTCAATGTTAATCCACACCTTAAATTTGGTGTCCTACGTTGAATAGTTTCTAAGTTATGGTGGTTAACATTTTTGTTTAATTTCCTCAACTTTGTATGGGAGCCCCAATAAGAAGTGGGCGTGGTACGCTGATTTTTTGCCAGATTATTTCCGACTACCATATTAACCTAAGTGTTAATTATGATTGTTCTAGACAGAAGGATGCAGAAGTTACAGCTGTTTCAATTTAAAATTTGTATGGGGGCTACGATAAACAGTTGGCGTGGTGCGCCCATTTCCTGTGAGTTTAATTGCTTGTACAATACTAATCCATGCCTTAAAACTCGTTGTCCTAGGCTAAATGGTTTGTAAGCTATGGAGCTTACAATTTTAGTTTAATTCCCACGACTTTGTATGGGAGACCCATGAAGGAGTAGGCCTGGCACACTGATTTTCTGCCAGATTATTTCCGAATACGATATTAATTTAAGTGTCAATTATAGTTATTCTAGACACAAGATTGCCGAAGTTACAGCTGTTTCAATTTAAAAGAAGTACATACACTTTGTATGAGAGCTACGCTAAAAAGTAGGCGTGGCTCAACCACTTTTGGCGAGGTTATATAGTAGTATAATATAAGTCTATGTGCCAAATATTGTTGTCCCAAGTGGTATATTATGTGAGTTATAGCAAGTTAAAGATTTTGAAAATTTCGAGGTTAGTCGCTTTGAATGCTTGGTGTGGGCGTGGTTATTGACCGATCATGCCCAATATCAATCCCCTCCGTACCCTTGGATCATAGGTTACTTGTGCCAAATTTCATCGAAATAGCTCAATATTTACTCAAGTTATCGTGCGAACCAGCCAGGTGACAGACAGACGGACGGACGGACATCGTTAAATCGAAAATTTAATCGACGCTGATCACGAATATATATCTATGTCTATATCTCCGGAGATTCCTTCACGGACGGACGGACGGACGGACATCGTTAAATCGAAAATTTAATCGACGCTGATCACGAATATATATCTATGTTTATATCTCCGGAGATTCCTTCAAGTGGACACAAACATCTGACCGAAATGAATATACCATGCATATTGCATTATGCAGGGTATAAAAACGTGAACATGAATAAAATATATCTAAAAGTACCAATAGCCTCTAATATAGTCTACAATATTCATTTCGTATGTATTCGCAGCCATAGTCGGTGTTATTGGAATATTAAAATTACTCTATTGTATCTTGTGTGATAAGTAGTAAGGTATAACATATCTGGTTGTGTAGTAACTGCAATATCAATATTCATTGCATTTACATTCATTTATTATTATTATTATTGTCGTATAGAATTTTGTAACTTTATGATATTCAATACTTGTGCTTCACCAAAAATTGACTCAATTTCACATACCAGCAAATATAATTTTTCGTTGCCACAACTACACTTGATAAATGATGCAAAAATGAAATGAAATTTTCATAAAAATCGATTGAAATGAAACACCAAAATTTCTACTCGATTATCGTAAACTTATCAATGAATTGATATCGTGAGTGTTATGTAGCAACGTATGTATGAGTTTGAATATTGCAAAATTTGTGTATGCCATACATTGAATCCTACTTCTAGCGGTTAAATATATACAATACTCGTACATGCATATATACACTCTATTTTCCTCTATTTTAGAGTGCACCAAGTTGGTGAGCTGTGGGTTGGGTTAAAGGTACGTAAAATTCAATTATACCATGGGTTTTATGTAAATCTATATCGTACAAAATACATTTGTAGGTAAATACATATAAACATATAGGCGAGCACCAATACTTACTCGCTCACATTATATAATCTACAATGTATATGTGGATAAAGTCAATTTAATCGTTATTTATAGATTTTTGGTTGTAAAATATAAAGTTTTACCATTTAATTGCATATGAATGTATGTCGGAGACGATGTGAGATGAGGAAGCGGATCTGAAGACATTTTTGGAAGAACAATTAGCTTTAGGTGTATAGAAGTACAATAGTAGCGTAGCCAGAATTTTGTGAAGGGAGGATATGCTGAAAAAAAAACTGATTTGATGTATATTGTACGAGTAAGTGTATTTTGAAAACGAATATTTGGACTTATATAGATATTTAACCTTTGTGATTTTGCATAGATTTATCTGCCAAGTGGGTGGATCTCCTCATCGCCTCTTCCCAAACTATGACACTGTGACATATATGTAGTATATGCTTGTCAAACTGTATACTGCACAATTACAATAACTATGATTATGAAACGATGGTTCATAATATGTAGCTCTACTGCAAACGATTATTTGTGGGTAAATTGTAAAAGTTTCAAACACTATTCATTCAATAATTAACATTTATACCTCATCTCATGAATATGGAGCAATAACCAAACAAGAATAGTATCAACAGAATGATTAGACTTATGTACCACCCGTCAATCTTACATTGCTACTTATTAGGTACTAACGCCATTACCACTTTTACTGAGTTACAACACGACTTCTATGTGCAACAC
The DNA here is from genome assembly GCA_963854835.1 of Megamerina dolium. NCBI lineage: Eukaryota > Metazoa > Arthropoda > Insecta > Diptera > Megamerinidae > Megamerina > Megamerina dolium. The sequence goes on along the minus strand of OY978528.1, from coordinate 29,548,719 downwards.
CGTAAATGCAAGCTGTATGAGTTAAAAGGATGCTTGTTATACTACACATTGTGAAAATATTAAGTATTCGAAAATTGTGTGGTGCAACAAACACTTAACGGCTTCGTACATATACTATGTAATGCCACAGCCAATTTGCTTTACAAATGAAGGCATTCTTTAACTATGAACACTACAACGATAATGATGGCAGCTGAACAGAAAATCATTCAGCAGTTTTGCACAATTTCTGCCGGTGGTGCCTTTTATCCAACCTCCACTATGGAAGCCTATTTTTATTTTGTTTGTGAATTAAGCTGTAATTTGATTTTACATTTAATATTAACGGTGTCCAATATAAATGTATATTGATAAAGTGAAATAATGAAATAGTCAATTAAAATAATTATTAATTCATATTTAGTTCACTATATGTTAGGTTAGTTTAATGCACAATAAATTTAATTTAAATATTTATTTTCATAAATTTCTAATTAAACTCTATACTGAGATATTGTACATACCTTAATAAATATGTAAGTATGTAAATAAATACTTACTGGTAAATTTTAAAGGAATTTAATCATTGCGCTTATTTGTTCTCTTACATGCACATTTGTATTATTTAGTCCAAATATTTACGCATTCCATTTATTTATTTTGTTAAATAGTGAAGACATGCCATATTCACACTTTTACATTTATACGTATGTGTAGGACATATTTTTAAGAAGGGGAAGTGATTGCAACAAATCATAGCCAGATGTCCAGCCTTACCTAAATTAAGGCTTGCGACACTAGTCTGGAACTGGAAATAGAAGAAACAGACTACAATTATACATCATCAAAACGCCTAATCAGCTTCCTAAAATAAATCATAGACACTTTTTTAAATAAATTGGGTCTTATGAGATGTAATATAGATTACTCGTGGGGTCATTCCTCATACCTAATCTTTCTAAACACAATCTTATCTTATCTTCTATGACTACGAAATTAAATATATGGAAATAAACACCACTTATACCAGCAAACCTTTATGTAATTCTTTTCCATTGCCTAATAAGGATATGAGGGTGGTCTGAAAAGTTTTCGGCCTAATAAAGATAACCTTATATGAGTATGAAATGAAATATATGGCAGTCCTAGAAATATTCATATAACAGCACTTATAACAGTAAATTTTTATGTTTCCATTGCCTAATAAAGTTACGAAAGTGGTCTGAAAAATTTTCAGCCTAACGAAGGCACAAGAAATTCTTTTTTTATTTTTCTACTTAGTCTTCTGCCATCCCTTTAAGGCTCCTCCAAAATAATTGATCACGATGGTCAGGCTCCACCAGCTCACATGCTCATTTTGCGAAAGTATTTATTAGTCCTCTGAGCATAACTTTTGTTTAGGTAGCAAGAAAGTAATCACTTAGGGCTACATGTAATCAGTAAGGAGGATAGTTAAGCAGTTAAAATCGTAATTCGTGAATTTTTGCTATGACAACCGCTTAGACGTGGGAGGACGAAAAAGAAGGTGCCATATTTTCTATACTTTAGAAACGGCGATGGGCTAAAGAGGAATTATATACTATAACTGATTATCGATTTATTGTTTTCTTCATTATCTATTTAAAACCTTAAAGAAGTACTTATCAATTTATGCACAATGCACAATGTTTGTGCATTACAATATTTTTCAATAAAAAGCTTTGACTATAAAAATTATATTAATGCATTTTATTACCAATTAAAGGCAATCAAATTTATATTTACAACAAAGCATAGTCAACTACTAAGTTTATACAATTTGGTTTGACAACTTTTTGCAATTTTTCCAGTAAAACCCAAATTTGCCTGCAGTTTCTGGATTTAAGGAGATTCTTTTTTTTGTAGAGTGCCTGAGTGAAAGGAAGATTATGGTATGCACTTACTTGCAAATATGTCCATTAAAATAATCCTAATGTTTTTTAGTTCACATACTTCAATATTTTTTGGTTCATTGGATTTTCCTTTTACTCGCATTCAACCTTTAATAATAAATTCTACTGAAATTCATATTATGTACAATATAAGCCGAATATGTAAATGCATATGTATGGTGACAATTTTTCAGCACCATCCATTTTCTGGATTTAGTCATGCCATATGTCAATTAAGGACAATCTTGTTTTTTTTTTTGCACATTAACCAGCGAAATGCAATGCAGTGCTCAGTTGTCCGCAGTGTAGTAGTTCATCTTTTCATTCAACAACTATTATTGTTGTTGTTCATTTATATTTTTATGCGTATATGGAACTCCATTTGTTGCATGAATGATATTACTCGTTGTTTATTTAATTTTTTTTTTTTATTATTTTCATTTTTTTCAGTTTTGTTTGCAATAAATTCACGCTGCTATGAAATTTAATACTTCACATATATATACATACAGATCAACACGCTTACATATGTATATGTGTATGTATTTTTATACAATTGCAATTTTATTGTACAATATACATATATTGTGTGGACACCATCCATGAGGTTAATGGGTGACATGGTATTCAAAAAAGTTTGTTGAGTGTATCTCTACGTATGTACGAGTATGAATGTTGCTCGACTTGTCTGAGTGGTGCAACATTTGGTCAGCACATTTAATACAGTCGCAGGAAGCAATGGCAATGTTGAAAGTGTTACTTTTTCTTTGACTTTTTATTGTATACCATTTTTGCACTTCGTGCTCCATACATATACAAGTATGCACTTGTATGTTATGTACAACTTGTGACAATTTTTTTGATTTAAAATTAACGCGATTACAATGATGAAGATGGTTTAAAACAAATTATGTTGCTGTGCAACCAGAGATTATGGTTGCATATATACATATATGTGGATATATGATTGTGTGTGTGTGGAAAAAAAAGTTGATAAAGTTGTTGGCACGTATTGTTGTTACTGCATACTGATAACGCAACATGTAGAAGCAAGTCTTGGCCATGACCATTCTCTTTAATCAAATATTTCATTATTCATACTATGGCACACAATTAAGATTGTTGCACCAGCAGCAGCAACAGCATCTAGTGTATACAACTTATGCCAACTCGCATATGTATGAGTATAGTTACAAGCTGCATAAATGACAACAGAGTCATCTTATTCCAACATTTTCATTAATATTTTCAATTGTTTTTATTTTCATTTTTATACACTTTCATAGTTGGTAGCTACATGCAACGACGTGCAATGGACAAGCCCTCTTACAAGGCATACCATAATAAATTTTCCAAAAAAGTTATACAATTTCGAAAAGATAGTTTTTTCGAAATGTATTAATGTTAATATTTTCGGGAATCGATATAGATACCCTTCTATAAACTCAAAAATTATATTATTCAATGGTTATACATTCGAAATCACAATCATCAGTTTGAATATTTTATTATATGTATTTTCTTCGAAATTCTGACTAAAATTTCTTCTATTCAAAAATATAGTAAATATTAACCGACTTTGATGTTCAATAGCTTGTTGAAAATGTCATTGAGTCTTCTTCAGGCCAATGAATATTTTGTGGAAGGTTTTACCGAAATTCAAAAGTCATAAAAATTTTCAATAAAATATAGCATTTAAACGAAAATAGAAAGACAACCCTAATCATAATTTTTTGAACTAATTTTTTTTCTGATCTTTATAGGACCCCTGCATAGATTATGCCTATGTAGAAGCTTTTTTTGAAAATTTATGCACCGTAATGTATATGGGAAATTATTTTATTTAATATTTATTTCGTCATCGGTATTTCTATAAAAAAAGTTGAAAAGTAAACCTTTTACGAAAATTAGCGCAAAAATGTAATTATTAATTTTTTTATGACAATGTTAAACAAATGTGACATAGCTATTAGATCCGGCCCTGATAAATGTTACATAAGTATATGCGGGTATTCGAATATTCGCACATATGTTTATGACAAGTTCAACGGGTGTCTGCATGTGATGTTATATACTATTCAAAGTTGGTATATTTTTTTGACTTGTTTCAGTACTCGTTGCATTCTTCATTATCCTATTATTTCATGTAATTTTTGTGCGTATGACATTGATACAAAAACCCCTTATTCTTCGTTACATAGTGAATGCTCTCTGGTAAGGATGAGCTGTTATGAATTTTCTGCCTCAATATTGAAATTTTCATAAATTTTACGATAATTTTTTCAATAAATATAAATCCAGTTAAGTTCTTACTGGAAACAAACTCGCTGCTATTGTCAGAATGTTCAGCCTGTACATCTGAGCAGGGTTTTCAAGAAGAACCTCCAGCTGGGGGATTTATATGATTTTTCCCGTAATTCAGAATGGTTTGAGCCCAATTTTCGACATCATTTGTGAATACGAACAGCCTCCTCAATCTAACCTAACCTAGCAACTTACTGTTATTTACGTTTTTCGTTATCCATTATGTCCTTTTCAATTTTAAGAGAAAATTCAAGAAATTTCAATTACATTATCATAATATAGTTTGAGACAGAAAATTGGGAGATGTATCAAAAACCAAAAAAAAAAAACACCAAATGTTGCATGAAAAATATTAAACTTTCTAAAAGCCATCATTATAATCTCATTTTTAAGTCAATATATGATCTTTGTTCATATTATTGTTATAGGCAATAGTTTTTTGTTTTTTTTGAAAACCACTTCTCGCATCCAACATATTCTTGGATATTAGCCAAAATGTCAATTCAATTGCTTTTATGCTGCAAACAACAAATAATTTCGTTTATTTTTTTTTTTTTGTCATTCTCTTACAACTTAAGTGTACGTTTTTTCCAGTGTTCTTTTTATTTGCTTCTTATTTTGTATTGCCGTGTTGTCTATTCAAGCATCATCAACGACAAACAAGCACACATTATGCCCACACATACTCATGATTATGAAGGCATTGAATAATATGTGTGTATATGTCAACACACGTGCATTATATTTTCACATAAAATAACTAGCCTTTTGGCCACTTTTCTTGTTTTCCTAAATCTTTGAGAGCTTACTTATGTTTTGCATCAAGTGATTTTCAATGAATGTACAAGTATATATAGGTACGATATATACAACATATACCACATCTTAAGAATTTGCACAAAAATATTAATTTATTTTAATATACAATGTTTCGTGTCAAAGCTTACAATCGGGCAAGAATCTATTGTTCGCGCCGATATCCCGAAACAAAATTATATCCATTTAATTAGAAAAATAAATTGCACAATGAAATTTTATGGCTTGAAATGCTTTTGATTATTCAGTATATTCACCCAAAATTTTTTTCAATACATTTATTCCAACGTTGCTCCAATTTTTTACTAACATCTCCAAAAAGGAGATATTGCATTCTAATGTATTTTTGATCCATTTTTAACAAATTCGGCACCCATTGTGCAAACACAGATTTTAGACACCCAAAATATCACTTAATATATGGCTCACACTGCCTAATGAGATGTCTAGAGAATCTACTAAATTTCTCTCAGTCAATCGACCATATTCCAAAATCATATCCCGAATTTTGGCTATGATTTCTGGTGTTGATGCACTTTTTGGACGTTCTTGACGTGGATCATCGTCAAGTCTTGCACGACCACGTTTAAACTCAGCAGCCCAATTATATACTGTTGCAAGTGAAAAAATAAATATTTAATTACTGCACGACACTTTCATCCATATTTAAAAAAAAAAAACACTGTGACACGCCTACTTTGAACAGCTCTACATGAAACTTTACTTTTATTTATGAAACTTTACACGTGTTCATAAAAAAGTAGTACCATTTTTAGAAAAATAAAATGGCGGACCTACTAGTGCCATCTATGTATAATTCTAAAGAGTTGTTGATCAACCTAGTATTTTATTCAATGTATTTTGCTTCGGAGGCTACAACTTTCTTACATCTTTGAGAGAGCACATGAATCCCGTCCCAATAGAACTGCTCATCTTTTGAGGCCAATAACCCAAACTTCGACTGAAGTAAGCGTATTCTAGACAGGGCATTCTGCATTGATCGAAACAAGTGATAGGCAGAAGGGCAATGTCTAGGTTATACTGCTGGTGGCGTAAGACTTCCCAACCGTTATTTTGCAAGAACGTTTTAATGGGAAAAATCAATGACTCACGTTTGGTCGTCCATTACGGCCGTTTTTTGGCTCAATGTTCGCTTCAATTTGATGTGTTGTTGTCGGTAGCGTTTCCCATTCATGATCTCACCCGTTTTTAGCAGCTCATAATACACCATACCCTTTTGATCATACCAAATACACCACATCGATCTTGTACTACGGATATTCGGAATAGTAATCGATTTAGCTAGTATGTCTTTTTGCGCTTGGAGTTGTCGTAATAGATCCGTTTTTCGTCACCAGTAAATACTTTCCTTTGTACCGTTGAAGCAGCATTTCAGACATGCAAAATCATACTTCGATGTCTCTTGGTTTCAGTTCATATGGAACCAAATTTTCTATCCTCTGGATCATATCCTTGTTCTTTAGATGCAATGAAATCGCTTGGTGAGTCACTTCCAACGATTCAGCAAGCTTTGTTTGAGTTTGACACAGGTCTTCGTCCAACAAAGCCTCCAATTCAGCATCTTCACGCTCTTTATCGCTTTTATAAAAATCACCAGTTATGAACTGGCTAAACTAAAATGCACAAGTTGAAATTAATCATGTTCTCCATAATCTCCACAACAGCATCGTTGTACTGTTCTGCAGATGAAAACAAGAAAGCAAAGGTTCCCGCGAATAAGGTGTTGCAGGCACAAAACTTGACGTAGACGAAGCTAAAACAAAATAAGTTACGCTTCAAAAGAATTACACACACTAATTTCAATAGCCTAATGATGATGCTTCAACATGAGGGTAGTTGCACATTATCCGATGCAATTTAATACTACCAATGGCCTCTTTTGAAAATCGTTTAAAATATACTTGTACATCCAATATGTTAAAAATTGCATGCATCTTAAAATTTGGATAATGCTAGAAATGATATACTTTCGGTTCCGAATGCCAGAACCCTTGTGACATCACTTCTTCTGAGCGTTGTCACAGAGCTATTTCATAAGTCTTTCCAAGTCAAAGAAGCACTGCCGTAAGAATTTCCAAGTGCTTGCCAACAGTTGGGCACTGTTCAAAAGAGGAGCATATTTTCGAACATACTTGATTTGATAACGAGACTAGTGAAGCGTTCGATTGGTACTGACCTTTGAAACCCTTCGGAAGCAAACCCTGTTCAGTCTTCGGTCTCTTCTATAAAAAAAGCTAGTATTTCCAAAGAATTGCCAAGTCCTTCTTAACACTGTTCAAAAGAAAAAATATTTTCCAACGTACTTGGTTTGACAATGACTACCAACCAAACTCTCTTCAGTTTTCATTCTCTTCTAACAAAAACAATATAGTATTTGTTACTATTCCAACATAACAACACCTTATTCGCTAGCATTCGACAACAAAGATCATGGCAAAGTATTCGAATATTAGCGCATTTCAGACATACATTGAATATTCGATAGGTAGTATGGATATGATGTATAAATGCAATTAAGGTGAAGTGATGTAAGTTAATAAACGTTATAAAACATTATCTTATTTTTTCAATGTCCTTATTTTTGAGCTAAACCAGCAATTTTCTACAGGTATTTCCAAATCATTTTCCGAAAAATACTTTCTTTCACGTGATGCTGGTTTGTGATTGGTTGCATTGTTGTTTGTGTGATTGCAGTGTATCAAAGCCAATACTTTCAAATATATGTCGTATATTTGAACACACGTACTACTATTTTGAAATATTCGTTTCTATTGGATTTGTTTGTGAAAAGTGTTGTATAATCAGAAGTTGAAAAATCTGTATAAAAAACTTTGACGGACATATTATCATGGGTACTGTGAAACCAGCACAATAAATATGCCCATATTAGAGATGAAATGCGGTAATTGATTGTGCAACTCGAATTGAGAAATACATCCATCCCACCTACGAATTGAAAACGATTTCGATAATAATAATGCCTTCCATCTATAAGGAAAAATGTCCCATTATGATGATGATGATCCTCATGTTGTCAATAGTTGCTTACATGGTTACATAAATAATCACTCATTGGAGCATATCATACTATGTGTGCATACATACGAGTGAATATCGTCTATACTTGTATGTTTAAAAATATATTTATTTTTTTTTTGGTACTTGACGCATATTTGATTATATGATAGTGGCAGAAATACTATACATAGATAGAACAATAGCAACAATAACAGTAACTTGAAGAACATCAGTCGCATAGCAGCAGCAGCAGCATCATCATCAATATGCTTTTTGCATTCGTTGTATAGACGCAATCAAAAATCATGTTATTTCTTAAATTCACTTTTTATTTTTATATTATTATATCTTTTTATTAGGCATACAAGCGTATTTATTTTTGTACGTATATACTCGTAAATGTGTTCATGCAGAACAACATGGTATGGAGAGGCGTTTTCGGAAATTTGGCTCCATTAGTTTTCGTATATTTCACAGATAAGCAACTACATATATGTTATGTATGTGTACTCATATGTACTACAAATCTACAATAACATCAACAGTCATACATACTTATACAGATAAATACATATGTGTAAGTGTTACAGCACAAATTATTTTTGACATGTTGGATGCTGTTAGTTCTTCCTTTTGATTCACCCGTTTTTCGCTTATTTCGCTTATTTTTTGCTGTTGCTTTTGCCGCCATAAAAGTTGGCAAGTTAGTTTTTTTTTGTCTTTCATTGCTTCTATTATACTTCCATGTTTTTTCCATATATTTTTATTTTTAACTTTTCATCTTTGGTGTAATTTTTTAAAGTTGCTTGTCTTGCTAGTATACACAACTCCTTCTTAACCGGTGAATTCGTTTGGTAATATTGTTGAGATTTAAAATGTCTAATTTGCAATTGAATTTATCGATTCAATTCGCCATCTCACCTTAGAGTTGATTATTATTTGTACATATTGGCGCCCACAATTCTCTTAATAATGTGTATGCGTTCTTGTATGGATATTATTCGTATTGTATTGTACAATATTTGAAAAATGTCGGTATGTGTTGTTGTAATGTTGATGCAGCGATACGTTAGAAAAAAAAAACAATTTATTTTGTTTTGAATTTACTACAATAATAATTTTTGCCCATGGTTCTTTGTTTTGTTTTTCTTATATGAAAAAGTTGAAATGCATGTGTATAAAGAAAATTGACGCCAAAATGTGCATTTCCAATATGGAAGCACCCACAATTTATTTTGCTTTAGTATGTAACAATATATGCCTGCTTATATGTATACTTATGTATTATATATGAATGATAGATAGTTTCTTGTATTCTCTAAAGACAATGCTTGTACGTAAGAAAACTAGTTTCAGAAGATAAAAAGCCAAAGAAACTTTATAGATAAGCAAGAAAGCAAAGTCGGATTATCAAACAACAAATAGCAATGTGTCAAATATTTTATTATGTGTTAGTAATCACATACATACTTTTGCAAAGAGTCATTCAACATTTATACATTTTTATTTTTGCGATTTTCAAACTTCGTTTACAATTTATTTGAACATTTTTTTTTTGTCTTAACTTAAAATTCGCCAGACAAAATGCACAACTCATGCAATAGTAGATATATTTCTTAATCCCCATAAAGAATAACATTATTGTCACATTGGACTACATACGAATGCTGTCGGTGCACTATCGAACTAGAAAGTGTTTTACATAATCGAAAGCCACCATATGTCAAAACTGCAACTAGACTAATTGCTGAGTGTTTAATGAACAAAAGTAAGACTACGCTATTTTCTTTGCATCATGCAATTGCTTTGGAAGATTTCAGGGTTATATATATTTAATACCTTTCCTCTCCATCTATTGTTATGTTAACTTTAATTTAACCCAAAACTGCTCTACCTTGTGTCAATAATAATAATAATAATAATCATTTAAATATGAAAAATTGCACATTTTCGACACGAAAAATATTTTCACTGAATATGATGCTTTTAAGGTAATTTTAAGTAAAAATGATCAACCTTTACGCAATTACCATCTAGAGAGTTTTGCAGATACCGAAACAAATGGTAGTCAGATAGTGCGAGATCAATTTTTTCCGAGTCATCAAAGATGTTTGAGGCATTATCATAATGATGGAATACAACTCCTCTTCTGTATGCCAATTCTGGATGTTCTTTTTAGAGTGCCTCGTTCAGTTCCCTTCCACTCCCACCAAACACTCATCAAACCGTTTTTGCCATCGATACAGGCTTAGAAGTCGTTTGTGGAGAATCACCATCCTTTGTTCATGCTCACCCGGGTCGGATATTTTATTATTTAATCTATTTTGCATCACCCATAATGATTCCCTTAAAAACTGGTTCGATTTGGTTGCGTTTAAATAGAGTTTCACTGATAATAATTCAGTTAATCAATTATCTTTGAGTTAATTCTTGTGGCACCTAAACATTGAGCTTCTATTTAGATGATTTCAAATTATCAAGCGTTTGATATTTAGTGTCTCTGCTATCTGCTGACATCTTGCGAGCCGGTCTCGCTCCACCAGTTGCAAAATTTCATCGACATTTACAGTGACTGACTAGACTGATCAGAGTGAGGTGCACCTTTGGCAACGAAATTTCCGGAACGCAATTGAGCAAACCACGGCTTCCGGTGTTTATATACAGCATTCTCCCTGTACACTTCATAAAATTTTTCGGCAACTTTTTGGAGCGCTTTATATCTTTTTTATAGTAAAAAAAGTATCAGTTAGCGTATTTCTTCAGATATTTCACTCGTTTTCAATAAATATAATTTTTTATACGAGCAACAAACTACAGAACTGTCTTCAGAAAAAATGTAGCTTTAAATATCATTTTTTATATATTTAGTGTTGCTCGATCGATCACCATCTAGTGATAAAAAACTGCGGCGACTTTTTTACATTACCCAAACGTATTGAACGATATTAAAATGTTAGTGCCCAAATTAGCAGAGATATCGGAGATATCCTATGACTAGGCGGTTTCAATTTTTCATAACGTTTGAATATAAAGCAACTTACGATGAAACGGTTGTCGTGTTTGTTGAGGTTGGACCAAAAACCAGAATGTTGTTGTATGTTTGGACATATTTAACCACAATTGGAAGAATTTCTTGCACCGGATAGTAGCTAGACATAACATATGTATATAGAAAATAGTAGATCAAAGTCGATGGAAGCCAAAGCGGCCATATGCATAGAAAATCTACAAAAACGCTAGACTAGGTGTATTAAGTTAATACTTACTTATTTACTTATATGGTTATTACAAACGAAAATCGATTTAGGCCGAATCCAGCATTATTCGCCAGCCATCTCTTTCCTTCGTTAGCTGGCCAGTTAGAAATTCCAAGCGCTGTCAAGTTCTCCAGTACTTAGTCTTTCCACCGTCAGGTTAGGTCTGCCTCTTGTGCGTCGTTCACCAAGGGGTTCCGAATACAACAGCTTCTTAGCTGGAGAGTGTTCTTCCATTCGCTCGACATTACCTAGCCAATGCAGCCGCTATTGAGTAGTGAGTTAATAGGAATCTATGTAGAAAAATGAAAAGTAATTTGGATAATAATCGTACAACTCCTTAATTTCTTACTTTAGCAAACACACAGCAAATCTGTTGAATATAAAGTTTGCTAAAGCAATTAGGAATAGATAATATATTATTTAACAATTTAGTAGGCATACCAAGTTATTATTATATTTTTGTTGCCATCGAGCACCATTCATACTCACCTATAATTTATTTCTCATTTAATTTTTGTTTACTTCAGTATTACAATCAAAACTTACTCATCCGTGCATACATATTTTTTACGGTTATATGTAATAAATTGATATTATATTCTAATATTAATATCATTATTATTGCTATTTGCTTCTATTCAAAATTTACTATAGATATTCATAAATATATACATAATATAATTCATTCCCAAAGGATGTGCTTAAGATTCATTTGATTTCTATTGAATGCGCATAAAAATAAATAAATAAATATGTGGCACTTAAAGCCCCAAAGGACTCATTGGCCGAGCTTCTCTTCCATTACTGTTGTGCGTCTTAAATTTGGACAGTATTAGAAGGGACCTACTTATTTTAGCCGGTTCCGAACGGCAGAACACTTGTGACATCACTTTTTCTGAGCTTTGTCACAGAGTTCTTTAAGAAACTTTTTCATGGCAAGTTGTTACTGTCGGAAGAATTGCCAATTGCTTGCCGACAGGTGGGTACCATTCGAAAGAAAAATCTTTTCGATATTAAATTGAATGCTCATACCTACTGTAATTCATAGTATATTTAGGTGTTTAGATACATATGTACCAATAGTACGATACCTATGATATAATCATATATTCGTAAAATTCTCATGATAATTTATTTTTATATCTACACACAATACTTGTACTAATGCTTTGAAACAGACAAGGGAATTTATTGTTAGGCAAATGTGATGCTGATAAAACTGACTTATTCAAATACATATACATAAATGTATGTAGATAAGTACATATGTTTGTATTAGCATACATATAAATACACACTAATGAGAGGTCAAATGTTTGGTGAAACAATTTTAAAATACAATTAAATACAAAAGTACCTATTCACGTGGAGAACATCAAATATAAGATATTAGATATATGTAAATCTACTTTTATAGAGTTTTTTTTCTAGAGAGATTTACATTTTAGAACTAAGCTGATTTCATTATTTTTGACTATACAGTTTTAACTAATTTTATATAAAACCAAGATGCTTTTACCTGCATTAACGACACACCGATGTTCTCACTATATCATGCAATTCCTTTTTTATTTGGCTCTTAATAATTTCCTTCTATTTTTAGTATTATTATTTTCGCACTTATTTTCTTATGTATTTCCTGTACATTTGCAAATTTTCATATTACGATTTATATTCGTTTTCACACTAACAAATATCAAAGCACAGCCAAACGAGAATTTTATATCAGCTCCCTCATGATTCACAGTGTGACGAAAGGTGCTTAAAATTAAGCAAACTTTTTTCAGAATTCGAAAACAAAATTTACATGAGTATACTTTGAGAAAAATGGTTTTATAAAATAAACACGATCACATATTATTAGTTATCGATATTTGATAATACTATCCAGGATGAATGCACGAAAATTTGATTTGAAGTAAACCTTTTTTTTTTTGCTGCAGGGACTCTAGAACCCTTGTATTACGAAAATCACTCAAGTTCACAAGGTGTATATTATACTATATATAAAAGTATAACTTATTTGATACCACCTCGTTTAAACATAATGTCAATATATGTAGGTATACACTAATATATAGTACACCTACCCCATTGCTAAAGCTACATACATATGAAGGTGTTACGGACATAACGTAACAAGCATCACTTTTGATTCTACTGAATACTTTTACCTTATGACATACAGCTTTGAAATAGAACGTATTACTTTTGATTGCAATGCCGTCATAGTATGAAGTACAGTCGAACAACAATTGAAAGGAGTTTTGTTGTGCTCACAAGAAATTCGCTCTTAAATGATTTCACATCCGTTTTATATAATACACATCATGTTGAAAATATACACGTAAAAGTATGCAACGTTACTACCATTACTAACTACCTCTTCCATATAATATTTCTTTGTAAAGATGTGTTTGTACATGCATTAGACTAGTCCACGATGATAAAGATAATTTTGTTTTGTTATTGTAAATATACTAGGTATATAAATTGAAGTTACAAACTCTGACGAGTATAACTAATTAGAAGACGTTAAAATATTGTATTAATATGTCACATTTATTTAGAGGTCTATTTATAATGCTTAATAATATATAAAAGCAATGAGTCAGCCTAATGTGTAGAAATGTTTGAATACGATTATTGTTGCCTGACTCTTTAGGTGATGATGACGATGATGATGTTGATCATGATGATAATACACAACTGTTGAAATGCTTGGTTGGTTGGTTGGTTGTGCTGATATCCTTGCACTTGAATAGGTTAAGTCCCAAAAAAAAAACAAAACTTCTTACTTTTGGAATAATGTAGCATGAAGCAATAAATTTTAAGTAAATGTTAAATGAATGGATTTTATGTGAATGTCTTTCTTCACAATGCTTTCGTTTTGGTATTTTTTTTTTTTGTGCTTCCTTAAAATTTCCTGTACCGCTTGCAATGTTTCACTTTTTGATTGTTCACCTCCTTTCTGTGTAAATTGTTATTATTATTATAATTTTTTGTTTTTTAACTTTTTTTCTTCTCTTACAAGAAATAAATTTACTCATTGTTATTCTGAGTGATATATTTTAAAAGACGGTAACAAAAAAAAATTTGAAGTAAAGAATGCCATATAAAAAGATTTGTTTTTTTTTTCTGTAAATCACAATTCATATATATAATGATGAAATTAATATTATGATATATTTATGTACCTACATATTATATGTAAATTATACCCGAGCTAAGTATGCGAATTTCATAGCATATTTTTCAGAAATTAATTTTATTTCCTTTGTACTTGTATGAGATCTGACATATTTCAGAAAAAATTTACCGCATAAAAGTTCCTTAATTTGGGACTTGGCTAATACAAGTAGGTCACTTTCAATACCATTTCAATTTGATAGACATAGCAATATTGCAGCCTATATTCCCCAATTATTTTTGTTTATAAATAAAATCTCTCAATGTAGTTTCGCAATTTAAAAAAAGGAGCAAAATCACTAGTTCAACAACTCGAAGAGAAATATAATTCAAGTATCTGTAAAGAAAGCAATCATTCTACATATTTTCAAGAGTTAATTCAAGTGCACAGCTGTTTCAAGTGTCACTTATCTACTTCGTTTATTATTTTTACATTCATTTTTCATATGCGTATGATGATTATAACTGTTTATAACATTATCACGCATTCATTTTACCATCTTATAAAAAAAACAAAAAATAGGTTTTATATAAATCAGATTACAATAATTTGATTATATGTATATCCTTTTAATTTTCTTGAATATGTTCACAAAATGTCTATGGTATCAATATCTATGCCAATATTTACGTTTGTTAAATTTATTTAGGCAATAATAATAGACACCATTGCCTGCATTGCCTATACACATTGTCAATAGCAACAAGAGAAGAAATGCCAAAATAAAATATATTTAATGCCCACACACACCTTACTTAAAAATACAATAAATATATTAGGGCTGTGCGATTATTTTTATTAATCAAAATGTTTGATTAATCAAATATGTAATTGTTCGAATAATCATAATTTTGAATATTCAAAAAATGAAATTTTTCGATTAATCAGAATTTTGATTAATTAGAAAAAAATTATTCGAATAAACAATTCAAAATATTTATAATATTTTTTCCAATACAAAGTAGACAGCTACAAATATGAGCATGTGTTTTATATTTTTATACACAAAGGTAATTTCAAAAACAAAGAAATAATAAAAATGAAAAATATTTGATTAATCAAATTTCCGATTAATCGAATTACTTCAATTTTGATTAATCAAATTTTATTTAGTAAAGTGGAATGCTTCTAACTTAGGATGACAAGCCTAGACCCATATGGAAAAAACCTCCAAATCTTTTTGTATTCTTGGGCCATATTACGTTTGTAATTTTTTTGCCAGAGTGTTTTTAAAATAAGTCAAAGAACAAGTTAAAATTCATATCGGACCAAAACTTGCAGCTTGGGTACATATAGTAAAATTTCATGAGGAATAATTTTGTAGAACATTCTAACCCGTTAACTCAATCACAAAATGGTCGTTTTGACACCTTTTTTTTGGAAAGTATGAGTAAACTGGCATTTGGGAGGTCGCTAGGGTACTAAAATATTCTAGAAGAAGAGAGAATATTCTAGGAGAATATTCTCAGACAAAACACGTGACAATCCACAGAAAATAAAAAACAAATATATCCCCTTGAAATATGCAACATTTTTATTTGTTCATAAATATAAATAATTAAATGAAAATTAAAGATACAAAGAAAGTGTGATTTTTTAATTTCATATAAAATATATATTACTCAAAAATAAGCATCTATCAAGTAAGTTCAATGAAAATGGAACACTTAATTTTTTTTTTTTTTTTTGTAAAACAGCTGCAGTTATGTATTTATATGTATATGAATATGTACATTTCGAACAACTAACAATGGCTATATATACATACACGCATACATACATAGGCATAAGTATAAGTATATAGTATAGGCATGTAAGCACGTTTACTTTAAATCAACCAAGTCATCTTCAGAAGGGAAAACGACTGAGCACCACCTTCACCCACTTATTCACACAGACACACACACACACACGAATAAAATCAACAAAAAACATGATAAATTTGTACACAAATATTGGATTAAGTTTTTCTTGGAATTTTTTACGTCCTTGTCATTCCTTGATTTTTAATCTTGCTGTCTTTCACCAACGCAAATGGGTGGACACACATCGCTTGTTAACAAATTTGATATTTTTCCTATACCTACATATTATTTTTATCGAGGATTTTTACAAGCACATATGTATGTACATATATACATAGAGAAAGAACGTTTTATTATGTGTACAAGTATAATTCTTTTCGTTGAAGGAGATGTTGATGCCACCAATGTCAAATTGATATTTATGTTACCTCCTGTATACATATTCCATTATTATTATTATTATTATTATTATCATTATTATTATCATTATTATTATTATTATTATTATTATGAGTATTATTGTTGCTGCTCATTGTTAGAAACTTATTGGATTACGCACTGTATAAGGTAGTAGTGTATTTGACTTGCGGCTAATATACTTAACTGCTTACAATATATAAAATCAACATATGTAAGCAACATAAGTTAGCCATATTTATATCACGACCTAAAAAAAAAATACATGTGTACGCATACATTGTAATTTGCCATAAAGAAAAACAGCTTTCGTCGCTCTTTGCTATTGAAAGCTTTAAAAATATTTGCACATAAATAAGAATACTCATCAGCATAAGTATTTATATGTGTATGTGTATATATAATAGCATCATTATTCGCAAGGGTAGCATATATGATCATCCTCATCATCATCATCATCAGCATCATCATCGTAGTCATCGACATAACTCGCAGCAACTATTCTACAACATGAAAACGTATATACACATAAACAGTTCCCAATTGGTGTGAAAACTGAGAAGGTCAACCAACTAAACGACTAAGCATCCACCTACCAACAAATTCATTCATCCATATTATTTAATGCTGTTACTTTGTGATAACAAGATTCATAAATTCATTTAACTGTAAATGATGGTTGACTTTTTGTATTCGTACATATATGTATCGTCTATTTTCTTGGTTGTCTTCTCCTTATTACCTACTTTCTTCTTCCTAATGAGTACTGTAATGAAAATGACATTGATGATGATTACGATGAATCTGATCAGGATATTAATGATTGTGATGATAATGATAATAATAATTTTACTCTTTCCTAACAGATTTTTTGATAGTCCCTGCATTAGTGATGAAGCATATTTTCTAAGAATGAACCAGAGATGATTTTTGTACATCTGTGTGCATCTGTGTGATTTTCAAATGGTGCTGACATTGATATTATGATATAATTATTACCATCATCATTGTGATTCATATTGATGAATATACAATATATATATAATTATTGATTTACTTCTAAAATCAATAAAAAAAAAGTTACAAAAAGTATCAAATGCCATTAGAATCGAAAATCGATTTGGGTCGAATTTAGCATGCTTCGCCTGTCATCTCTATCCTTTGCTAGTTGACACCAGTTACAAATTTCAAGCCCCATCAAGTTCTCCAGTACTTGGTCTCTCCGCCAAGGTCATCGATTTCCTTACACAACATCAATTACAGCATCAAGTCATTTGCCATCCTCTTTGCATATAAATATGAAGCGAGGTGGAAGAGGTAATGAAACGGTTTTAAAATCTGGAATAGCTAGGTTCATTTTACGTTATTTTTAATTTAAATGTAAATAGAAAATATAATTTAATCACCACGAAGCATAAATCCATTCTTCACATAGAAGTAGTTGGCAACATTTTTTTTATTTGATTTGAAAATATTTTTTTAAATTTTAAGTAAAAAATTTTAAATTTGTGAGAATCTAAAAAGAAAAGAAAAAAGTTATTTTACAAAAAACAATATACACATATTTCAAGCTTCTTTCTCAATGGTCGATTGGTTTTTTGAGAACGACAATAATGCTCAACAAGATCAAAATAGTTAAAAAAAAAGGATAAAAATACAAACACCGACAGCAACACAAACAATAGCAATGTGAATGCAAGTTAGCAACATTTGCATTTTTTTGTATAAGTGATGTTGTGGCTGTTGGATGGCTGATGCTTGTACTTAATCTATCCTTATCCGCGTTGGTGCTATCATAAAATAACCAATGGCAGCATAACTATGGTAGCATTACTATCAGCAAGCAATAACAAATATTACTATTCTTTTATGTATATTCATACATATACATACATACATAGGTGTTGCTGCATCTTTCTATATGGTAGCTGTTGCCTGTATATATGATACATTAAGACGCCTCCATTAAAATATTTCGGCTCAATAGAAACTGCCTTAAAAATAGAGTTATAAACATAAAAATAATTTTTTTTTTAATTTTATTTTTTCAATAAATGGACTCAATCAATATGCAAATATAAACTACTATTGGAAACGACTGGAAGCAGTGAGCTTTTTACAAGTTTTTTTGGTGAGGCATATTAATATACATATTAATATAGGTCTACATTAAGATGTATCACCAAAAAATGTTGCCCTCTTCACCAATGAAATATACAATTTGGTATAATATTTCGCTTCAATAGAAAGACGTTTGTGAGCCAACGCTTTTACGAAACAATCTGTAAAAATCTAATTATTTAGAATCTGTCGACAAGATCTAATGCAGAACTTTTTGTTTTATATTTCCTAATATGATTTATTTAAGAAAAAAATTGGAATATGAATTTTTTTCTCAGAAAACTTGATTTTTAGATGTTGTTTCTCAAGAGGTTACTTCAAACATGGCGGAAAGAAGAAATGTTTTTTTGCGGATGTTTCACTGATAAAAACAGCAACCATTTTTTCGTATAGAAGATGAAGTATCTTAATATAATACATATACATTTACATATATGCATATGAGGGTAGTGTCAGCAACATATTACAGACCGGGTTCAGAACTAAATAATAATATGCTGCTTCATATTTTTTTCCACCTACTCTTTTTTACATATGTACGTATATATGTATGTAATATATGACGTCTACGTTTCATTGTTCTAACATTTAAGTGTGGCCGAGGGCATAAGGAGAATGCGTATGTACATTCTACAAAATATATGTTAGAATGTGTATGTGTATATGTATAAAAGTGAGTTGGCATCGAGCTGACAATATTTCTTTGCAAGTATTTTTCATAATGATAATATTTTATGACATCAATTCTCCAAGGGTTTAGAATCATCACCTATTCATTCTCTCGACAACTGTATGCGAATAACAGCATCAGCAGCAGCAGAAACAACGACTCAAAAAAAAAGCGAGTATAATAAGCAACAACAGCAATATAATTTCTATGTTACATTTACCTCTAAATGCCTCGCTACCCTATTCACACTCAGAGAAATAATTATGTAGATACTAAGATCAAATAGATCTTAACCCATTAGATTTATAAACGTTGTACTTGATGAAATTGTAAACATTACTGAATACATTGGAAAACAAATGACAGATCATGACACATTAAATATGGCCGAAAGTATATCATTCCTATCGAAAACCCCATTGTTAGACGTTCATTCGTCTGTCTGTCACCTGGCTGGTTCGCACGATAACGTGAGCAAATATTGAGATATTTTGACAAAATGTGGCATGAGTAACCTATGGTACAAGGATACAAACGTGATTGATAATGAGCATGATCGGTCAACTGTCATGCCCACACCGATCATTCAAAGCGACTAACCGTGGAATTTTTAAAATGTTTAACTTGCTATAACTCGCTTAATATATAATGTAGGACAACAATCTTTGGCACGTAGAATTACTTTATACTATTACATAATCCTACCGAAAATGGACGTACCACGCCTACGTTTTATAATAGCTCCCATACAAAGTGCTTTAATCTCTTTTAAATTTAAACCGTTATAACTTCGGCAATATTTTGCCTAAAACAACCATATTTGGTATTGAGATTACTATAATAGTTAAAAATAAGCTGGCATGAAATCATCAAGGCACGCCCACGTCTTCATGGAGGTCACATACAAAGTTGAGGATATGTAAAGAAGAATTAAAATCACTATAACTCGCGAACTATTCATATTTAAGGTGTACAATAGTTTTGGATAGTTAATTAGATTTACAAGAAAAAGGCAAGCCACGCTCACTCTTTTACAGAGCTCCCATACAAAGCCTCTGAATTGGTTTTACGTTTAAACCGTCATTACTTTAGCAGTTTTCAGTTTAAAGCAACCATATTTAGCACAAAGCTTAATATTATCGTTTGTAATAAATTTGCGATAAACCAACGAACCACACCTACTACTTAATGTAGTTCCCTTACAAAGTCGCGGGATTATCTTCGTCTTAAACAACCATATTTCAACTGTAGATTAGTATTCTAGACAGAAATTATTAAAAAAAAACAAAATTTGTGAACCACTCCTACTTCTTAATGTACCTCCTTTTTATACGTAACGTCTACATGTGCAGTGTATAATTCGGTCGGCCCAGGCCAACTGTAAGGTAATTTTTTTCAATATGATCGTTAATGGTAGACTCCACATTCCCACAATAATATACGCGTATTTTGAAATCAACAAACGTTTCTGATAAGAATAAAATATGCTAAAATTAAAAGAATTTTAAATCAAATTAGCAGTTATTTTGACTAATTTCTCTGTGTATACACTGATACGATATACGTAGACTCATTCAACCAAATGAGGATTGTGCTACCTAAAAGTTTATGCAACATTGTTTCTGTAGTATTGTTGTTGGGTTTAGTTGTTACTTTTTTATACATAACGACTAATAATTGTGTTTACGTATGTATGTAGGTATAAGCATGTGAACTCGCGTAACTATGTAATTTACCTATTCATATTCATTTGTATGTCGATTGTCCACACTCAAACACTCGCGATATTTTATTTTATTACATACGTATATAAAAGGATAATGCCACTCACTCATGCTCAAGCTCAGATTGACCAAAGCACATACATTTGGCAACTTTTAATAAGCTTAGCATTGCAATTTTAATGAGCAAAATCTGCAATCTGAAGCTGATGCAAATTTAGGATCTGTTGTGTTATTATCCTATGTATCAGTGCACATATTTCGATATACACATACATACATACATAAATGTGCATTTTGATTGAATGCGTTTAATTTATGATTTTTATTTGAAGCATAATTAAAATTTTTTATATTCATGATAATAATTTGATTAAATTAGCATATTAATGAAAATACTACTACTAATATTATCAGATTTATACTTAATATGCATATTTGTACGCTGATGTGCATATGTATGTAACGATTGAATATGGAAACCTAATTATAAATATATCTTACTTTTTTAGAATTTTTCAATTTCATTCGAAATACAGCGGTTTGAATGTAACATTTTCATTTTTCTTTTGAATTGATTGAGATCAGTCAAACATTTACCCATCTATTTAGAGGCATCTTGGAACCGATGAGTGCGATTTTATTTTTTTTTTTTTGTGAATACAGGGTTTGTTTGTTGTTAAGTCGGAAGAATTAGTTGGTGTCGGTCGTACATAGTTGTCTTTTCGAGAGAATTTAGCATTGTTCGCCATTTATCTCCAGATCTTGATCTTTCCACCGGGGGTTAGGTCTGTCTCTTCTGCGTCGTCCACTAGCGGGTTCCGAATATAACACCTTCTTGGCTGCAGCCTGTTCAGATCAGTTGAGATCAGTCAAACATTTACCCATCTATTTAGAGGCATCTTGGAACCGATGAGTGCGATTTTATTTATTTTTTTTGTGAATACAAGTTTGTTTGTTGTTAAGTCGGAAGAATTAGTTGGTGTCGGTCGTACATAGTTGTCTTTTCGGGAGAACTTAGCATTGTTCGCCATTTATCTCCAGATCTTGATCTTTCCACCGGGGGTTAGGTCTGTCTCTTCTGCGTCGTCCACTAGCGGGTTCCGAATATAACACCTTTTTGGCTGCAGCCTGTTCTTTCATTTGCTCGGCATGACCTAGTCAACGCAGCCACTAAATTTTGATGCCCTGAAGGTTGTACTTTATTCAAAACCCGCCACAAACGCAAATAGGCGCAAAGATCTTGTGTAGGGATTTTTTATCGAAAACTTCTAGCATTTTCTTACCTGATGTTGAAATTGTCAAAGCTTCGACGCCATATATAAAGGCAGGCATTATGAGAGACTTGTAGAGTGTGGTTTTTATTTCTCGAGAGAGGACTCGACTTCTCAATTGCCCAAAGTTCAAGCATATTATGTCAAGTTAAGAGACTTATACCACGGTAAATCGTGCATCTTTTCGGGTCTCCTTTCTTATATACGCACCACAGAACACTGAGCCTCCAATCTTCGGATATACTTTTATCTGACCATATTCTGCTTATGAGTTGGTGCATGCTGGTGAGTAGCTTATCGCCAGCGGTCTTAAGCAAATTGCTCGGCAGGCCATCACCACATGTAGCTTTGTTGTTTTTCAGCTTAAAAATTGCTTGTTTATGGTGGAACATCTACACCATCATTCGTGATTTGGCTCTTCGGGAAATCTCTTCCACTGACGGCATTTTTCGAAGAGTCGCCATTCAATAACATGTAGAAGTGTTCCCTCCATAAGCTCAGTATTCTTCGGGCATCTGTAAACAGATTCCCATTTTTTTTATGCCACCGCCACTCAGATGCTTGGTCTTCTCGAAGAATTTTCGAATCTCATTCCTGTCTGTCTTGCGTCTAGATGCTGGTTTGTTAAATGACTTTATAACGTCAATGCAACAAAACTACAATGTACTTGATGGCAAGGCACACATGAGTATGTGGTCGAATAATTTTATCTTATAGTTTCTCATATAATCATAACTAAAGAAATATTATAATGACTTAACGGCTTAACCCAGAGTTTTTATGTGGAAAGTTTTCAATAAATTTTGCGAATCACGCCATCTTTTGCATAGTAAACAGATTTCGGAGTTTAATTTTAAAATATTGTAATATATAAATACATAGTTCAGCTGTTAAGAATATTGACCATATTGGCTTCTGACTGTCGGGACCAGTTGATATAAGTAGGTCCCTTCTAATACTGTCCAAAATTTAACACG
This sequence comes from Megamerina dolium, assembly GCA_963854835.1. Taxonomy (NCBI): domain Eukaryota; kingdom Metazoa; phylum Arthropoda; class Insecta; order Diptera; family Megamerinidae; genus Megamerina; species Megamerina dolium. The sequence goes on along the minus strand of OY978528.1, from coordinate 29,525,239 downwards.
CTCAACAGTACTAGATGATAAGCTCGGCCAAAAGTTCTTTCGGAGCCTATAAGTGCCACATATTTATTTTTTCATATATAAGTATACGTTAGTCTATTTTGTGCTCTTATATTTCAATGTTACACTAGGAAGCATATTAAAAGGAGAAAAAGAGTAGAAGAAATAATTTTCCAAAAGCCTTAAAATCTATGTGTCTGTACCGAGTTTGGCCGGCGTATTAACTTAGAACCATCCGCATTTCACAAACAATCTGCATAGTGTATTCATCTCTTATAAGTATGATAACGGTGTGTTTGAATTCTCTCTCTTTCTCTCGCTCTCCCTCTCTTCTGCTTGTCTGCTCGTTGACACCGTTGCCTTCGCTTGACGGTGTTTTGTTTAACTCGAGTAGAAATAATACTCGCTATTGTTTTTTTTTGTGGAGGATTTCGGATTCGGCGCTCTAGATTTTCACTCAAAAGCTAATATGCTTTATAATAATGTTCAGAAAGATGTCGCATGAGTATTTTACTTATATCCTTGTTTCTTTCATAAATGAAGGACAAATCATTTTACAGAGGTTTGTGTTACTACACAACTACGGTTCTAATAATGGAAATATTTTTAAACTTAATTGAGAAATCAGATAAAAATAACAAAGGGAAGAAGAAAACAAGAAACAAGCAAACAATTTTGACATTACTGGAAAACGTTTTTGACAATGCTCGAGCACTCCGAGAAAAACGATTTTCGATTATTTGGGCCTTGGCTTATAGTCACCCCCAAATTGGAGTGTCAGAAGTTGGCATACTACAATGTTGTGTAGTTTAGTTTAGTTTGAACTCCAAACTGAGTTGTAATTTTATAGAGAAATAGGACCCAACTATAGTATTGTGTATGCTTTGCACTTTTTCATTCAAACTTCAACGTAGTTTAAACTAAGTTTAAACTTCCAATCTAGCTAGGTTAAACAAAGATTAACCTATCAGTTGTTCAGCTGTATTTTTCTTGCACTCTAGTACATCTTTTCTTGCTGCGGTTTAAAATAAGTTTAAATTTAAACTCCGTTTACGTAAACTTATTACTTTAAATTTGTACTGAAGAAATGGTCCTTAGGGTCTACTTTCCGCTTTTGTAAACTTCCTCAGCGCCGTGCAAATTGACAAGCTGATTTTGATCTTGATAAATACTTTTGTACCGTAAAATTTTATTTCTATTTTCGTGTAAAAAAAAGTTCTTAAGCAAAGTAAAACAAAAAACATGCCGTGTAAAAAGCATCGCATGTAAAACCTGTAATAAAATATGAAATGCGTTGCAAGCACTAATGCGGCAATGCGTGAGGTGGGCTTTCTGCTTAAGGCACCATTTATTCGTTGACATATCTCTGTATTATTGACATTTTCTTTTAGAAATATTGCCATGGTGTATGCATTTCCTAATCAGTTTCTTGCAGCGTTGCCAGAGCGAGGGCTTTATCGATTTTTCTAGCTAACTTAATTTGTAACTAACAATTTTACAAAAGAATAATACTGCGACTACAATTTTAATTAAACTTGATTTAAATAAAAAAAAATGCCCAGCAGTGTGTCAACTCTTATTAAACCAAACGGGAGGACGATATGAAAATTGAAATTACGATTTTATATCAAGAGCTTCTGGCAACCTTAGCTGGTTCTCTAAATCTCAAGTATTTGTCTTTGTTTTTTTCTTTTTTTTACATCTCCATCTTTCGTGAGAGTATACATACGATTTTGACAATCAACCCGTTCCGATGAGGCATGAAAGCAAAGAATAGCTAAGCATGAAAGTAACAAAAACATAAAAAAACGACTCTAACATAATCAGAATGAGTGAATTAAAAGAGAAGTAAACAAAATACCAAAGTTGATATACATACAATAAGTGCAAAATGAATAAAGTTAGTTCAAATACAGCTATAGCTGAATAGAAAGAAGGAGAATACAAAAATGAGAGGATACAAACCAAAACATATACTCTCGCGCATTGTACCATTTGAGCAGACAAGTAGGGAGCAAAGAAAATGAAATCAAAATAAACACGAAGAAGATGTTGGGATGTTCACCGGTGTTCTCTAATATGTGCTTTTCATACTAATTTAGTATTTAGTGTTTTATACAAATTAGAAAGCAGGGAAACAAGTCAGTGTTTTGTTTTAGCCAAATAGAAATACAGTGTTCTGTTAGTAAAATATTCTTAAATTTCACCATTATTTTTAAAAGTTCTGTTTCGGTTTCTATATCTTTTTTATGTTATCAGAAGTTATTAAGTTCGCGCGATTCTCATTATACTATAAAAATAAAGATTGACAACACTGATCTTAGATTTCGTATACAAGGTTCCTTTAATAAAACCAAGTATTCGCAAAATGTGATCTTGAGTATGAAAATGTTTTTTTATTATTAAACTATATATATTTGAAAATGAAAATGTTTTTTTATTATTAAACTATATATATTTATCATTGGGATCTTTAGTTAAAAGGTGAAGTACAGTAGGAGAGGATTTATTTATTGTTTCATAAAACACTGAGAGCAAACGAAACTTTTACCTCATAAAGGTACAACTAAATAAGCTGGCTGTATTTAACAGAGTCCTCCCAGGTTGCCACAAATTTAACATAATAACACTGAGATGATGTATCGAAAAATATTTATGAGCTCATATTCACGGCTAAATGAGTTGGTTTTCTTTAAAGAGGTTGAAGCTAGGATTTTAAGGTTTAAGTTTTTCATGATCGGTACAAATAACCAGAAATGTCAAAAAATTTGTAATAATTTTTGGTAAATTTGTAAAGTTTTTTTATATGTAGTTACTTCATTAAACTTTTTCAAAATTATGAACTTTTCACTTCATGAAATATCCAAAAATTGATAACTTCATAAATATTTTGGAATGGAAAAATTGCTGGTGGCTCTGACGTGAAACAAATAAGATTTTATTCGATGTTATTTGTTGCAAACACTTTCGATATTAATTTATGGTACCTTTTTTTTATGAGGAGCTTATAGGCCCCGAAGAGTTTTTTGTGCGAGCTTCTCTTCCAGTACGGTTGTGCGTGTTCAAATTTCGATATTTTTAGAAAGGCAGAATCTTTTTGGCATTACTTTTTCTGTGCTTTGACCCAGAACTCTTTTAGAAGCTTTTGTTTTTTCCGGACGAATTGCCAATTGCTTGTCGACAGGTGGATGCCGTTCGAAAGAAATATATTTTCGATATTAAAGTTGTGCCTCAGACGGGGATTGAACCCACTATCTACTGCTCAGAAGGCCAACACTCTAACCACTGAGCTACGGTAAATAATTTCATTCAAATTTCTAATTTAGTTACGGAAATTAGGAAGGAAACCCTATAGCGAAAAGTACGGAATAATTCGTAACTAGCTTGTATGAGAGCTAAATTGACTTATACTCGTTCATTTCAATGTGATCGCAAACGACGCATTAAGAAACACTGAAGTAAAAATGACGAAAAATGAAATTGTGAAAACATATGGGGAGCATTGAAGCAAAGTACTCAAATTGAAATGGTGCTCTCTTGAGTGCGAATTCTTGCATTTACACTCAAATTATGGGAAGCATGCTATTTCTGCTGCCGTTGCGGTTGTCGCTGTTTGTTCAGTTGTAATTTTGTCGTAGTGCTGTTGGTTGGTGTGTTTCTATAGTAATTACTACGTATATTATCATCAGTGTGATTTAATTTGAATCGTGCGTTCAATGTAAGGAGACGCTTACTCGCTAGTTCGCTCTTTGGCTAAGAAAATCAATTAAAATATAACAAAAAACACCTACAAAGTGAGCTGAATTTAACATATAATATTCTTAGATTTAATTCCTTATTTTACTCACATGAAACTATAATCGCAATTGTCCTGAACAATTGCTAAATGTACTGTTTACGTGTTGTACTGATAATTTTAACAACGTGTTGAGGGGGGAGACTATTGTGTTTGAAGTGATGGTGATTACAAATAAAGAAATTCTTATAATAAAAGAAATAATTAAAATCCTTAGCAAATATAAATAATTTCAAGTGAAATTCTACCATTCAAATAAAATAAAGCACTAACCGCATATCAGAATGTAAGGCCAATTGCCAAAAGTGATGTGAATTACAACAAAATCCAAAGAACGGAGTAGAAAAATAAACAAATTAATGGAAATACATACATACATATAAAATAAAAACACTCGTGATATATGCATAAATTCAATTGATTTTTTGATTTAATAATAATTTAGTGCTCCATGGTATCAAGAATTTGTTACATTGCGTTTATTGGAATTTTTTGAAGATATGTGTGTAAAAGTGTAAGAAAATATATATCAAAATAATCTGAAACAGTTTTGATTTTTCGCATAGTGTAATAAAGAAGTAAATGTATCTGATAGATGCTTTACCCAACACACGCATTTCCCTTTGTCTCACACAAAAGGAGAGCTAAATTGAAAATCATAATAATAAATAAAAATAAAAAAATAAAAAAAAAGAAGAAAGAGAGAAAGAGAGAGAGAGAGAGAGAATGAGAAAAGATAGCATATAAATAAGCTAAAAATAAATTTAAATCTGAAAGGCAACACGATTCGCCGACACGGAACTTAAACATGCGGTCAGACAATGATGAAACACAATTATTGGCTCTATATTTTTTTTTCTTGCTTCTTCTTTTTATTATTGTTCCATTTTGATTTCACGTATTCACTTAAATGCGAAGGACAGGCAGACACGACAGATAAATAGACCAACGGGGGGGTTAACTTTGTAGTTATGTTTTGGACCAAATGTAAAGCAAAACTATGATAGCAAATTCTCTTTATAGCTATTTTCTATAGAAATGCAATTTTAAAATTCTTTTTTTGCGCCTTTTCGATGTATCCTGAGAGGCGAAATACTGCGGAATATTTTTTTTTTTGCTTTCGCCTCTTTTGTGTAGTATATTCGCATAATCGGTGGATGCTGTTGTAAATTGTATTTTGTGTTTAATTTTCATCTGCTCTCATATTGGTATGCAGCAGCCATTTATGAGTACGTCTGGAGACTCGGACAAAATAATAATATTTCGCAGCAGCGCCAATACAATGATGATGTTGCTGATGATGTGAACAGAACGTGCGAACAGGCAGCTGATATTCTGATTCGATTTTTACATCGCAAACAGACAGATTCCCACACGCCTGCACATATATATACATATATTCTCCTTCGCTTGTACACTCATTAACATATTCACTCACTCACTTGTGTATTCTCGCTCATTCACTTGCGCCAACTACAGAGTCAGTCAGTCAGTCAGCACCCCATACGAGAAGGTATCCCATAGATACTCTCATAAAATACAGCATCCGTTTTTGCGTTCTTATGTACATACTATGTGCATATATATACGTAGTATCTATCGTAGTTTTGTTGCGCGTTCAATTAAACTAAATTTAACCCAAAATATACACATCTATATGGCATGGTTAGTTCATTCGCTTCGGTCGTCTCTTGTAGTTCGAATGATAAAGGAATATAAACATATTGTTATGTGAATAAATGTATATAACGAAAATTGTGAAATAAAAAAAAATTATTCTTAAATATCATCAAGTAATATTGTAGTATATGGTGCATCCGAATATATGAATACGAAATTAGATAATTTCGTATCTTTTGCCATATTTCACACATTGAAACGTAATTTTATTTAAATTCATACCAATTGTAGAAAAATATTTCATATATATATACTATATATATATATATATATATATATATATATATATATATATATATATATATATATATATATACATATACATATATATATATATATATATATACATATATATATATACATATATATATATATATATATATATATATATGTATATATATATATATATACATATATATATATATATGTATATATATATATATGTATATATATATATATATATATATATGTATATATATATATATATATATATATATATATATATATATGTGTATGTATTATATGTATGTATGTGTGTATTATTTTGTTTATCTCGAACATTGTCGGCGCTGTAGTCGATGGTGTTGTGATTATCGTCATTATAATATATACATAAATAAATACGTATACATACGTAACCCGCGTGCCGTGTGCCTGTGAGATTTATTATTATTGTTGGCGTTGTGAGATGAATTTTCTATAACAAGGCTCCCCAGACAAGAACAAGCATACAACACACTCTCGGTAAACTATATGCATATATACTATATACAGTGGAGTGAAGAAGGCTATATGTAGAATTGCTATTTTTGGCGCTTGTTTTATATACCTACAAGTATGCAGTATGTACAACGTTCACGATGAGTATTCAAGAGTGATTGTGTGCACGTTTTATTCTTTTATTTCTCGTCAATTCTTACGTTCGCTTATTTCTTTCCTGTGGAGGGTGATTTTCAGCATTTGGTGCAGTGAAGATAAAGAAAAAAAAATTAAAGTAAAATAAAATTAGACTACAAATTGTGAAACGCATTACAACGCCAGCGAACGCATCCAATATTTTATTTTTGCTGCATTGCTGTGTACTTTTTCTTAAAGAAATTCGTTTGTAAATTTGTCTGCTCATTTGTGTCTGAGGTATTTTGTGATTTTTTTCTCAATTTATTTATACCTTTGGTGTACAGAGAGAGCATCCCTGATTTTATTTCAAGCATCCCTGTGCTATGTATTAATTTAATCTGCTCTAAATGACGTCTACTGTTGGCTGCTGGATGTTGTAATCAACCCCTAAATATCAAAAAAGAACGTAGACGAAGTAAGAACGCAAAAATCAAATTCTCGTGTAGTTAATAAAAATTTTATTGAAAATCACAAAGTAAACAAATAACAAAAATATGACGAAATATGTACAATATATAATATAAACCGTGAAACGACATTTGAATTTGTAACTTTGCACACAAATTTATTCATTGAATTCAATAAAGTTCTGAGGAGACGGCTACGAATGAGAAAAAAAAACTTTTGAGGTGTAATTGAATTGTGAATCCTGTATATACATACATAACTTTGTGTCTGTGTTAGTGTCTGCTTGAAATTCCTATTAGAAGGTTGAATACATATAGGCAAAGCACCAAGAAGATGCGATTAGAGTTGCCAAGTTCATTTTAACTCTGTTGATAAATATTTAAAGCGAAAAGTGCAAATCGAAATGAAAAATACGAACGAAAATCAGGAAAATCAATTATATAGATGTTTTTGAAAAATGTAAATTAATAAAAAAAATTAGTTGACCAAAATTTAAAACATTTTCCTTGAATTACTAAAAAAAAATCAAAACAGTAAAAAGGGACAGTTTACAGAAATTTTAAATTATGTCAATTAATTAATTAATTACTCCATTAACTATTTTCAATTTAACGGCGAAGATCTGAAACATACCAAAAAAATAGCAGCTTTGATAAAAATTATTTTATCGGTTGGCTTTTTTGTTTTGGTTTGTTGCAGATGTGGAACGTTAACGCGAGAATGATATATTATAAGACTGAAAAATGTTTGAAACATATAGACATAATTGATAATCATTATTATTGTTATAAAAATACAAAATAATAATTACAAATAATAATATGGATAATGATAAAAAAAATATAATTTCTAGTTTTTTCTCTCTCTTACTCCTTACTTTCAATTGTGTTTAAAAGTCAAAAAAATTTTTCCAAGTGTCTAATTGCAAGCAGTGAATGATTACAGTGCCAAACAAACAACAGCAGAAATAAGTTTTATATAAAAAAAAATTAATACTATTTAATCAATACAAAGAGATTAGTGTTTAAAACAGTGTTAATATTGAAAAATATAAAAATTAACAAACCACTACAAAGAAACATTTACATTTTTGTTCCATTAAATTAAATTATCTGCTAAACGCACCCAATTTATAAAAAACAGCCGTCAAACTGTGGGGCTCAGGGGCATTTTTCCTTCCTCCGCAAGGAATGTATTATCCGGTAAGTGTTGAATATTCATAAATCGTTTTGGGATTGAAACAATTTTTACTGATTTTGTTACTTTAAATTTTAAGATTGTATTAAAAAAAAAAGACAAAAAAAACCATACCGTATTATAAGAAAAACGCCATGATAGTGGATCTCGTAAAACAACAACTGATTGTTGTTCAACAATGAGGAAATTGAGAGAACGCTTTAGAATAAATGCTTGTCCAAGTGGTATCCAAGTATCCGGCGGATATTGAAAAACCATATTCACGTCAAGTCGTAATGTTTTGTGGTAGTATGTATAACGCGATGTACTGCCGTTGCGTTGAAGGGTCCAAAAAAAAAAAAAAAAATTGTCCAACTGAATTGTGGTGAAATTCAGCCGATCTCAATCCCATGAAATTTTGCATTTAGTGATATTGGGAAAACAAGGACTGCTTAAAAAAACATTGGTGTTTGGAAGAGCTCAAGAAAGATTTGATATGAGAATGGATTATAATTCTACCAGATATCGGTTCGACCGCATTTGATGTATTTTTCATCTAAATAATACAAGGACTTCTTGAACACATTGTGTACCACGTCACACGTTTTCCTACGACACTTAATGCATCCTATGTTGCTTCATATTAGACCTTGTCGTGCAAGAAAACGATACTATGTATATAAGATTGTTTATGCCTTCATAGTAAGCTGCATTTACTTACAAAATCTGCTTGGCCTCCGCTGACGGTTTTCGTTAAAATCGCTTGGCACTCAATGCGTTAAAATAGAACATAAATATGAGACACTTATAGACCCCGAAATGCTCATTCCCAGTTTCTCTTCCAGTACTGTTGTGCGAATTAAATTTTGAACAATATTAGAACGGACCTACTTATATTAGCTGATTTCGAACCGCAGAACTTTTGTGACATCACTTTTTCGCAGAGCTCTTTTAGAAGCGTTTTCATGGCAAATCGTTATTGCCGGAAGAATTGCCAATTGCTTGTCGACAGATGGGTATCGTTCGAATGAAAAATTTTTTCAATAATACAGTTTTGCTTTAGCCGTAGATTGAAACCACCATCTACAAATCAGAAGGCGAACGCACTAACTACTGAGCTACGGCACCCACCGTTTACTATGTTTATTTATATTATATTTTGTGGACACTCTTGTTTTTTTTTATATTTACCTACCAGTGTACATCTACTTGACTTCTTGCATTGACTTGATTAAGTAAACTCCACGTGTCGCGTTCAGTTTCTATTTTTCTATTTTTGTTTATTTATTTTTTTTTTTTGGTGTTTTCTTTACCGTAGCATATATACAATTTTTATTTTATTTGATTTCGTTTTTTTTTTTGTCTTTTGTTTTCATTTCTCTTCACCTCTAACGTTTACACTTCTGCATTTACATAACTCGGCTCCGGTTCTTAAAACTAGTTTTCTCGTTTGATGCACATTTTTTATGGTGTTTATTTTGTAGTTTATTTATTTTCAAATGTATACAAGTAGCTTTAGATATATGTATTGTATATGCATAGGTGTGTGTGTGACAAAATTTGTATTGCAGCAGGTTTGTTTTGTTTATTATTTGGTTGTTGAGTACATACATACCACCATATACATATGTTAATACTAATATTAATACCATTTTTTTGTGGTAGGAGCGGCGTCATAATGTCTTTTATTTCTTTGTTTAACAATTATTTTTTGAAAAATAAAATAATCATAATATAGTACTTGTATATAGAGTGGCATAATAGGCGATAGCGCCTTATAGTAAAATGTCAATGTAATCAATGTTAGGTTAGGTTAAACTAATAGAGAATTCATCGATCGAGATGTGCACTAATATCGAATACAAAAGAAGAAGTGAGTTACCAACTTCTTAGTATCCATCTCAAAGAGAATGTAACGATATTAAGTTAATTGATATCACAAGAATACAAATTATTTCACAGATTGGACGTAATTGCCTATTTCCTTAGAATATACACATAAACGGGAATCAGTCCCTCTTTGTTTTTTACCACTAAAAACGTTGAAAGAAGGGATTCAAATATAAATCAATTAGTTGATAATTCAAAAATGTGTATATTAAACAAAATTATTCTATAAAAATGAATTGTTCTCTGAAGAAGATGCGAAATTTGTACGAGTACAATGAGGATTTTAAGGCAAAATCGATAATCCCAATTTTTCTTGGGATCGTTCAAATACGTCACTGAAACTTGTGAAATATATTTTAGTTTTCATTGCAATTTCATTCGAATTTTATTATCTTTGGCTAATATGTTAAACAAGCCGATAGTAGCTAATGTATTTAAGTTCGCTTTATTATTATATTATTATAAATTTTTATATAATAATAATAATTAAAAATTATGTATTTTATTTCTTACTTCATTCATATATGTAGTAGTTAGTATGAGCTTCAGCAATTGTTTTTTAACGAGTCATCAGAGACCAGAGACCATCTATTTTTGAAATTAACAACCATATTAGTACACAGTGTGACCAAAAGGTGCCATTATTTATAACAATGCAATGTGTTTATATTTCATTTATCTGTGAAATTGTTGAATTTTTATTGAACCTGTTTTAAACATTTTATGCTTGACATAAATGAAATTGTTCAAAATACAAGAAGCAATAAAAAGTAAACAAAAGACTCGAATTGAATTTTTAACTACAATCTTAAGACTTCCTGTTTTTATTTTTTGTATATATGTAGTTATATGAAAGTGAAGTGTTTTTGACTTCAATATGTATTGTAATTGATTGCGATGATGATGATGACGATTATTATTAATATGACAGCAGAATTAAATGTGTTGTATGAACGTACATGTATGTAGATATACAATAGGAAAAAAATATATAATTTATAAATTTGAAATAATAATGAAAATAATAAACTAAAAAATATGTTATTTTAAATGACAGTTTATACAATTTGTTATAGTAGCTATTTCCACAAATAAGTTCACATAATTATGTATATGTATTTGTTTCTATAGTATGGTTTGTTGTTAATGTTTACAATTAAAGCAAAATAAGTGACAAAATAACATCTGACAAAGTTTATTAATTAATTTTTGTGCTAGTCAATTTATTATTATTTAGAGTAACTGACAGCAGTATTTGACATTTTTTATATATTTGTTTTCAGGGATATACACATACAGAACATATAAACATATATGTAAGATTGAATATATTCCTCTTGTGTTACCATGGAAAATATAAATATAAAATTTATAAAATGCTACCTCAACACATTTTAATTAAACATGTTTATGTTTTTATTGAATTTAATCACATTGTTATAAAAAAAAAAATGTAAAATATTTCAATATTACCAGCAAATGTAATCTAATATAAATATAATAGTGTGAATTTATTAATGATATTGTCAATAGCAATCATTGAAATTGATATCAAACCGCAATCGAAGCTATTCACTCAATAGCAATTATATTTGTGGTTGATATTCTAAAGGCTATTAATTAATTTAATATTAACATTAGATATTAAATTTAATTGTTAATTTTAAATATTATGATTTATGCTCTTTAATAAGGCATTACAATGTTTTAAATTTCTACTATTTCATTTTCACATAAAATAGCTATGAAAATTTTGTGGATTGTAGATCAATTGATGGTACTATTAACTACTACTACTACTTATAGAACTTCACATACAACTGTTATTCGTTGACATTTGACAAAAGAAGAACTAGAGATTTTCAGATGTGAATCGATACACGCTCTCTCGAAATAGTGAAAATTCACTACCACAAAAACGGTGAAAATATCGCGAACACGATTCGTAAAGTTCATACTGTTTTTAACCATCATCAAGCGCCTTCTCCCACAGCTATAGTGAAATTAATCGATAAATTCGAACGTCTCATAAAAGATAGTGATTTGAAACAACTCCAACTCGTCCGGTTAGGTCAACTGAAAATATCGCAGCTGTAGCTGACTGCAGCTGAAAACTCAGATTTGTCCATTTCGAGACGATCACAGAAATTGAGCCTATTCAAAGCAACTTTGCACAAAGCTCTTCGTCTACATTTTTATAAGGCGCAGTTGACACAAAAATGCAGGTCTCAAGGCCATGGAAACGTCCTACATTGGCGAATTTGGTGCTGGAAATCCATGAAGAAGATCATGCTTTCTCAAACGTAATTATTCTGAGTGATGAGGCTCATTTCCATCTGTCTCCATCTACAACATGTGTCCAACTTGGTGCGGTTTTTGGTGTGGCGGTGTCATTGGGCCAAATTTTTTAAAAAAATTATGCTGGTTCGACCGTTTACTGAATGGATTGCGTTTCCGTACGATGTTGACTGTCTTTTTTTTTTTGCCTGTTATTGATGCTATGGACGAGTTCGACGTTTATTTTCAGTAGGAGGGCGCCACAGGCCATACAGCTGGTGAAACAATGGCTCTATTACGTAAAAAATTTCCTAGACGTGGTCGATTTATCGAAATGGAGACTTGAGTGGCCTTCGAGATCGTGCGACTTAACACCATTCGAGATTTTTCTTTGCGGCTGTGTTTAAGATAAAGTCTACGCAAATGCTTCAGCAAATATTGAAACACTCAAAGACAATATTAGAGCTGTCATTTGGCAGTATTGTGTTCCATTAAAATTCTCAGCCCTTTTCACAAAAATATTGCGTTTTTTTTTTCAATTTTAAATGACACCTCTCATTGAAAGACGATGTAGAAGCTAAATCTTGTTCAACAAAATACGAGTATGGATGATGATTTATTATTTATAGTAAATGAAATAATTTCATCCAATTGTTCTATTCTTAGTACATTTCTCGTTGTTATATTTTTATGAAACAAGGTATATTTAATTAGAAATTTATGAAAACCAGCAGCTTTACAAACAATTTCGACTTGCATAGTTTACCCTGCTCTTATTTCCTTCTCATCGCTACACAAGAACATAATACGAGGGATAGTTCTTTATTATTTTATTTTTAAATTCATATACTTCAATATTACGTTATGTAGTAAATTTGTTCGGCTCCATCATACTTGTATATAATACACACATACTTATATAAATGGGATGAAAAAAAAATTGTTTTTCAATTAAAGTCAATTTAAATGTTGTCATATGATGTGGCACGTCTACATGTCTATGCTATCATAATATCTATACACGAAGTGAGAGTACAGCGAAAAGTATATAAGAATGTAAGCATGTCTACGTAAAGAGTATCATCCAGTTGATGTATGAAATATATGATCTTCATGGAGAGAGAAAGAGAGAAAGGAATGTACATATACAGTACTGAATATTCATAATGATTCTCAATGTCGAAATGAATAAATAGTAGTACAGCAGCAAAAGAATATGTCATTGGGTGAACTAACATAGAATATAAATTCTAATATGTCTGAACTAACCTTTCCATCTATTTCTACTGTGAATGACAACGAAATAGATAATATTGAAAGCATTTGACGCTACGTATTCCTCAATTATTGGATAATACAATATAAATACATAAGACGGCAAAAATCTAAAAATTTTAATATACAAAATGGTTCAATAATACAAATTCTCTATTATGATTGTGAGTTGGGGTTTAAAAGACTTGCAATATTATAAGTAATACCTGATAGCATTTTACATCTATAAATAAACACTTCTCTTCACTTCTCGATGACCGAAATTTCGGCTTCAATGTCATATACTCGTAAATATATGTCAGTTGATGATAACATGCTTGATGATATCATTGCTTGAAGTTATTAGTATAAAGATTAATAAAATCTTTGAATTATAAATTATAATAAGGAGGTATAAATATGTATGCTTATTATTTTCATATAAAAAATAGCACAAGGAAGTATTCCCACAATTTATTTGTTTCATTTTGCTTTGCAATATTAATTAATTAAAACAAATAAACTGGAAATATACAATGATAGCAAATCACAACTGATCGTAAAAGAAAAATACTTGATTAAATTTGCCCGCTGCATAAAATTATACGTTAATTTGTAAAGGAAAAAAAAATTGTTCATTATAATATGATAATAACAACAAATATCACATATTTATTACCATCATCATCTACTAGTTTTAATAAAATAATTAACTTAGTAAATTAGTTTTTTTTATGTTCGATTTTATTATTAGATTTAATGCAAAAAATAACGCTTGCTATTCGAAAAGTTGAATGAACCCTTGATAAGTCTTATGAATACCGCATATACTTGAATAAAGAATATAAATAAAATTGAATTGAATTGTTGAAAAAGTGTTAAAAAATTAATGAAATAATAATTTAAAAGAGACAAGCAACAAGCGACAGCCCACGATGTTCAATAAAGTACGCTAAGAACTTTTTGCTTTTATTTTCAACCATTGTTTGATATTTATTCATTTTTTTTCATTCGCGCTACTACAGTCAACTCTTAAATTGTTTTGTTAAGAGCTTATCGATATTTTATAATTGTTTCATTGCGTAAAGTTATTGAACTGTTTGTGTGTACTTATGTGCTCACAGTAGGATGTCTGATGAAATGATATTGTTATTATCGGTGGTATCGTTTTCATAAAACCTCTAAAAATCAAAAGATTTGCAGGGGACACTTTTTCGTTAAGCATTTCAATCGTTCTGTATTATTAAAATTTCCGTTAGACTGTAGATACCTGATAAGGTAGACCTTTCCATCCAATTATCTTGAAAGTTTTAGGAATAAATACTAATAGGTAAAACCTTTCCGAAATCTACGTTGAGAATGAAATTACAAAATTTTGAAAAAAAAATATATAGAAATTTCATCAAATTGACAAAGAAAATTTCTTAATGAATGAATGAAATGAATTATGCAAAATCTTAGCATTTTGAATTCATTTCTATTTGTAACCATTTTTCGCCAAAAGTAAGATAATAAAAGCATTTTTCCATTAAAAACTCGATTACACTAATATTCATTAGACTTTTTGGATGAGGCACTCTAATGTACATACTATATTCGGATGTGTATATGGACATGTGCACATTCATAGAAAAAATAAATCCTATTAAAATGTCAAAAACTACAGTATTTGCTCGATTATGTCGCAAAATTATATTTTTAATATTAAAAAAATATTTTTTTTATAAGAATTTATTTTGCAAAAATTCAAAAACAAATCTTTTTCGCATATTAACCAACTTATATTACACGATTAGAGAGCTATCGAGAATGGTTACTGTTAGAAGGATTGCCAAATATTTTTGCTTTCTGAAATTAAATTGTAGCCGAAGCATGCACTGAACCGTTTTACCGGACGTACTGATCTACAGTACTTCTTACTGCTGTATGGTGTAATCGGTTGCATTGAAATGTTATAAAACGAGTAGTTTGCCGCTCTCTGACTGCACGATTTGTGTCGCCAATGTACCTTAATATATGCTTAAGGGGAGGTTCTCCTCTTTTTTTTTAAAAAAAATCGACTTTTTTTTTTTCTTGATGAAATGAAAGGTATAAATGCTTAGAATATTTGTGCAATCGTATTTTTCGATCCACAACATATTTATCTCACTAAAGCGTCTCTGATGCACCGATCATGCGCGCGCGGAGGAAATCTCAGGTGCTATTTTATTGCGCGGCCATGGACTAATTTATAGAGATGAATTGTGTAAACAAATGGATAATGCAAAAATAACATTATTTTCGTATTCAGAGACTGAAAATACTATGAAAAAAATATGTAACTCATGAAAACATAAAATTTTCCTCTCGTTTGTTTGTGAGACTTACAACTTTAAACGCGTTTATCTCAAAAGCATTTTTTTTATCCTAGCATCAAGCATAGCTCATGATCTACTGCTCAGATTTACTTTATCTAAAATTTTCCTGAAAGAGTATGGTTTTTCGTATGACTTATACCTAAAATAAACATAAACAATTGTTCAATAATTGTCGTTAAACAAAAAAAAACTTTAAGAGAAGAGGGTAAAATCGAAATATTTCTTTAACTTTGCATAAATTGGATAATTTTTCTTGAAAACTCTTTATAAATAGGTATAAGTCATAGGAAATTTTATTAACTTGAATATAAAATACAAGTTTTTGATTTCAGTTTACTACAAGTGGCTGCAACCTTGACGTTATCGAACGACTCCTCGCTTTCAAAGGATGACTCGATCCGCCATTTTGGGGCCGCAATATTAGATTTTGTCATCAAAATTTTTTTTTTGTATTTTTAAAAGTTGTCTTAATAAACTATCAAAACCGTTCGTTCGTATGTCTTTTCATTATCCGACAGTAAACAATCAAATTTCGCTTCATTTTCAGCTTTAATATATTCACAATTTCAGAACATATTTCATACATTTTACATTACACAAATTACAATTATTTTATACAAATGTCTCATTTTTTTGATTTCGATTCGATTTCGATTACTACACAAATGTCGAATGAATTAATATAAAAAATAATTGATTCCTTATGCGGCTTTTTGCTTCATAGCTCAACCTTACGTAATGTATATAGGGCGTATAGCGAGGTATGGATGTACTGTGTAGTGCAGGAATTCGCTTATTATATTTCCTTTATTTTATATTGGTATTTAAGGCATTTTCTTGAAGTATTTCGTTTTATAGTTTTCTATTATATTTGGAACAAATGAAATATTTATACTGCAATGATAACTCGTTACAAAATTACTAAAAAAAATCATAGTAGTTTTAATTTTAAATGAAGTGTAAAAAGAAAAAAAATTATCAAGAATTAAAATATTCACACATTCACTTTATACGTACACGCGAGTATTAGGTATACCGACTTGTTGTTATCTAATAATAGTGTCATTATTGCATAAATAAAAATACAAAAGAAACAATAAGAAACTCAAACCGGCTGCGCATGCTCACATTTACCTTCATTCTTTTTTTTTTTGGTACCTAAAGTCGTTTGACTCATTGCTTTGGCATGTATCTGCACGTTTGTATCTGTATCTCGTGTAAGATATACGTTCGTGCGAATGCGCTTCTAAATTCAAATAAATATGTGTGTTTTTTTTTGTTGTGCTCGTATTTCTCACTTCGAGTATGATATACATATGTTGACTACTTGTTCATTTGAATGTGCATACTCGTATTTACCTGAACTTATATGTGTGCATTATAAACTGGGTGAATTAAGAAGTTTATTATTATTATTATTATTGCTTTTTTTTATTCTTATTTTATTATGGAAATCAGATCAGTTCAAATGAGTTCGTTTGCAGATTAGATATATACATACATACGTAAACATGTGCGCTACTAAAGAAACTGCAAGTTGTATTTTTTCTTTATTGAAGTGCTTTTATATGGCAAAAAAAAAAAATAATTGTTATAAATAATAAATTAAACCACAATACGAATGTGTATTATGATCATATTTGCAGAATGAGTGAGTTATGAACGATTATGACTGACTTTGGCCGACTTGTATATGTAAAGAAGCGCCAGCTCTAGCAACTTGAAATTGTAAATTGTGCAAAATGTGCATGTTTTTTTTTGCGATATATACATATTTGTTTTATCTGCAAGTTGTGTGAAATCATACAAATACAATCATAATATTGTTTCTGCACATTTAAAAAAAAAAACGCCTACACTTTGCTAATGCTTGTTTGCATTTTTGTTCGATTCGTTTCTTATTTGTTTATAATTTTACTTGTGTAATTGTGTTTTGTTTGTATTATTTGCCATTTTTACTTTATTATTGCATTTTACAATTTAGTCAAAGAAGATTTTTATATGATTTTATACACTGTATGTATATGTGTCAATGCGGTTTGACATTGAACTTTTTTTTTCTGCATAAAATAATACTATAAATAAAGTTTAATTGATGTAATTATATACTAAAATTTATTATAATGACTGTGATGATAAGTGAAAAAAAAAAAATAGAATTTACGAAATATCAAAAAATCTCCTCGCTGTTAGTTACAATCATTTGGCATTGAAATAGCCATCTATCTGCATCTTTTTCGTTTTATTCGCAAATATCTATCTATCTTCCTACAATTACAAAGCATATTTATTAGAACGTGGATGTTGAAGCTTTTACTAAAAGCTTGTCTATATTTTGCACTAATTTGAGAGTATTGAGATTTTGTGACGTCATAACTTTTTATTGAGGTATATTGAATTGAATCCGATAACCAGTTTTTTTTTTTTTTTGAAAGGTTTAATTATTGTAAACTCTACAATTTTAATATTTGTTCTGATTATTGTAATTATAATGTGATTAAATACCATTTAATGCCCTTGCAGTTGCATTGAATTGTAGTTGTTTATGCTAAGAACATTAAATCATAGTACAAATTAAAGAATTGCAATTCGTGATGTTATAAAATTAAATAAAGCGTACCTTTATAGAATTTATGTGATTTTAAAATTAGAAAAATCGAAATAAAATAGATAAGTAAATACATTATTATAAATGTATATTTTTAGAAAACTAAAAAAAAAACAATGCTATTCTGTATTATTGCTTTTATTATTATACTGATGGCCTTATTGACAGCTGACTTTTAGTATATGCATATACGTATATCATACTACAATGTGCTTGTATGTATGCCTAGGTCTGCCTAAGTGTATGTAGTTGACACTTCAAGTGCATTGATGTGCAACACAAGCTACTTGATTTGATGATTGCTTGTTTGCCTGCTGTGGTTACTCTTGGGATGCAATGCCCATGCATATGATACTTCTAACCCAAGATAATTTTGTAAAACTTAAGTACAATATTCAAGTTGCTAATGAGATGATGTTACTTTTGCTATTTGTACATTTTTTTTTTTTTCAAGTGTTGTATCTACATATTGTTTTCCTACAAGGTTAATATTCGATATTGTAGTTTTTTTCTAATAATTTTTCATACATCTATAATCAATGACAAGTGACCATTGTCAACATTTGATGACTATAAGCACGTATAGATATGCATATGTATAAGCAAACATGTAAACAAATGTACTTACTTAAACAAATATAGAAATAAATGATGATATCACTGATATTATTGGTAGTCTCTGTAAATTGGCTTAATCAAGATGGTTATTTAGCTATGTATTTTGTCGCTGAACAAGGACTAGTTGATATATGCAACAGCATACCGATTACCCCCTGAAGAATAAAATAACAAAGAAAAACTCGCATAAATTCGCATAAATTATTAATAATTGAATATGCAATCAATGAATTTACTGCAGTAACATTTCTGATACCAATGGCAACAATATATACGATTGCATATTATTCACTCATCTTCAATGCGCAATACTTAATTGTTGAATCATTATATTTTTCTCGTCATTGTGTGTATTTATATTTAAATACTAATACTAATAATAGTAAATGCATAAACTTATGCATGTATATAGAGAGAAAAAGGCACACAATTAATTCTAACTACTATTTGTAGAGTTAAATTTACATAAATTCTAATTTAAGTAATATTTCATGATGCATCATTGTTTAGTTTTAATTGGCATTTCTGTTTCTTAATGTTGCTACATTAACATAGAGTGAATTAATTATAATATATGCATAAACTGTTGTTAGTTAGCTAGCCAATCAAATGTAATTTACAGATTATTAAATGAATCGAGACTATCATTAGAAAATATATTTAAAAATAAAAAAAATTAATAACATCGTTCGAATTGAGAAAAAAAAGCACTTTGGCAAAATTTGTCGTAATTGAACTTGAAATGTTCAGATTAAAATGTCTAAAAATGCTATCCATAATCTTTAAAAGCACTCATACAAATTAATACAGTATAGCAACTACTAATATTATTTATTTATGCTCGAGATTACTTACAGACACCCTTATTAATTTCAATCTTCAATTCTTATAATGTTAACAACATTTTTTATAACTTTTTTTTTTTTTTGTTTTTAATGAGCTTCTCACTTTCTCTTGATGTACTTACTCTTTTGCTGTCATATAAAATTATTTATTGGATAATAATTTTCACTTTTGAATTTCACTTTACTTTCATTTATCAGTATAGATTATATAACTTTATTACTTGTGAATGATTGTATGCCAATAAAGTTTTGCACTTAATTAATTAAAATATCATTAATTGATTTTCATTGGAGAATTTTAAATAAAATGAGTGCTATTGAAGTTTGGCAAAAAATTTTTCATTTTCATTACGAGATAAGAATACACAAATAAAGTATCATATAAATGTGAAAATAAATACCTTTTATATCCCACCTAAATGATGTTTTATAAATTCATTCTCTGTCATCCTCAGGTATAGAAAATGGTGGGTGAGTTTACATTTTTTCTGTTTTGTATCGACTTACTCGTTGCCGCAAAACTATTTCATTTTACAAAAAGCCTCTGTGCATGATGGGAGAGTCTTATGTGCCAATTTATTAGCTCCAATCCAATCGATATATGTAACTACATAGTTTGGTAGAGATGTCGTTTCATCCTTTTACTATCTATCTGCCATAGTCATGGGTTTTTATGTAGTATCAAAGTAAGATTAGGCTGGTAATGGTAATAGTCTACATATATATTTGTATATCCTACACTCAAGGAGTCAAGGATATATTGAGTTTATGCTTGGGTATTGGTTAATTTAAAATGTGTCGGCGGTTTTTTGTTACTACTTAGACGGTGGTGATGCCCATATATCGGCCAACGGTAATCCGTTAAATCTGTTGGAATGGCGATATTTTAGGCTACAATTTTTGTGAACATAGTTCTATAATTCATTGCTCTTGTAAAAAGTTGTATTGATTTGATACTTTTTTACTATAGGAACGGTAAACATAAACAGAAAAGGTTTACATTGAAAATGCTGCGAGTTAACTCCGGACCCAGGAGTGGTTTGCGCGATTCCGTTGCTCTGGTCAGCCAGTCACTGAAAAAGTTGATGAAATTTTGAAACTGATGATGAAACAGGATATAGTGGAGGCACGAAACTTTAACTACATGATAGCTTGGAATCATCTAAAAAGAGCAGGCTACACAAAGACGCTCGAGATTTGGATACCACATGAATTAACGCAAAGAAATGTGATTGACCGATTTATCATTAGCGAACCGCTGCTCAAAACGCAACAAAATCGAACCATTTTTGAAGCGAATTATGCGGATGATGAAAAATTACGATTATGGTCTAAGGTAAACTTTCACAAACGACTTCAAAGCCTGGATTGACAGCAAACAAGGTTATGTTATGGGCTTAGAAGGGAATTGACTTCTATGAGCTGCTATATGACAATGCCATGACACATACACATCTTTAGTGACTAGAAACAAATTGACGGAACTTGGTTGGGAAGTCTTAATGCATCCACCGTATAGCCCGGACATTGCACCGTCTGAGTACCATTTATTTGGGTCTCTGTAAAACTCTCTTAATGGTAAAAAATTAGCCGACCGAAGAGCCGCTGAAAATCACTTGATCAAGTTTTTCACCGATAAACCACAGCAGTTGTACAGCGATGGAATTATGAAGTTACCCAAAAAATGGCAAAATGGTCATAGATTATAATGGCCAATATGTTCAAGCTTTGATATGGTCGTTTTTCTTTAGATTGATGTGAATTACTGCAGACGGTAGTTATGTTGTGTCCTTCTTTTCGAGCATTTTTTTTGTCTAACGCTTCAATTTGTTTTACTTTTTTTATATTATCGTTCGTTTTTTTTTTGTTTGTTTAAATTACATTGGAAGTGAATATTAATAGAGACCATGACATGCAAGAGTATATCGTATGATGCATTTTACCTTTAAAATACTATATAAGTTATTATTTATTGTAAAATGTTCTTTCATTCTTCAAGTACTTGATTGTACGTACTTATGTTGAATCCAAGTTTGAAAAAATTTGGCAACAGCGCTTTTTTTTGTTGTTTCTTTTGGTCAGCAACGACAATAAGAGTTGCTTCTACATAGTCCGTCCACCCCTTTTTTTCGCAAATATTGTACTTTGTTGTTTTTTTCCCCTCTACACCTATTGTATGTATCTACTACATACGAGTATAGGCGAGGAAATTGTGAAAGGGCGTCATTAAAAATGTAAAATCATAACAGCATGAACAGTGAAAGAACAACGAACAAACCAAATGCAAAGAAGAAGAAGAAGAAGAAGCAAAAGAAAATAGAGCTTGGTCGATTGTGATACCCTTGACATAACAAGGGTTGCTGCTTGCTTGATTGCTTCCTTCATTGGTGGCTAGCAGATGTGTACATATATATGTTATACAATACTAATATGTACGCATGTAAATGTCCTGCGAGTGAGGTCAACAATATTTTATTTACTTAAAACAAATACGAAAGCAAAA
Organism: Megamerina dolium; assembly: GCA_963854835.1. Lineage (NCBI taxonomy): Eukaryota > Metazoa > Arthropoda > Insecta > Diptera > Megamerinidae > Megamerina > Megamerina dolium. The sequence continues at coordinate 29,502,933 of OY978528.1, read as the reverse complement.
CTAAAATCAAAATAAACAAGAAGCAAAAATGTAAGATAGAGAAGAAAAAAAAAAAAAACCATGAGGCTAGAAAGGATATGAACAGAGAAGAGGTGTGTGTGAGAAAAAAACTTAGATATATTTGCTAAAGTGAGCGCAAAACAATAAATATACTATCAACTCCTGGTACCTAAATTGGCTAATACTCGTAGTAGAAAGAAAAGAAAGAAAAAAAAAAAACAAGGAAAAGAAATAAGAAGGTAATTTAAGCCAACAACAAGAAATGTAAGCAAACTATTTCCTCTCAAAACAAGTGCACAATAAATACACTCATGCATATAGACACACATACGTATGTACTCGTACATACATTACTTTGATACTTTATGTTATTGGGGCATGATATTCTGTTTATGTACATGTATGTACATATATGAGATTATTTGAACGTGTTCAGTAAGTAAGCCAGCAAATAACTAAGGCTATACTTATACATATGTACATCTGCCAGCATGGAGCATTGTTTAATGCTTAACGTGGCATAATCATTGGTTATCCTGGTTATTGAATTGGTGGTGTGATATGGTGAGAATTCAATGTACAAAAGATGTGCGTATACGATTTTCGTTTTATATTTATGTGAATGCATATGTTTGTTGCCATTTTTGCTGTTATTTTCCAAAATAATCATGATAAAAGCATCAACACCACCACTGATTTTGTTTTGTTCAACTCATTTTGCTCCTCATATTCTTTCTTTGTTTTTGATGCTAAAAATAACTACGCAGATTTGACGAAAAATTCAACCCGCTGGTGGTGATGGTATTAAAATTTGTTTAGCAACTACATGATGCCTCAAGTAATGTGACTAGTACACTTTAATTATTTGTATTTAATATTGTATATATAGAGAAACCAAGCAAACACAAGTTTTAGGTAAATAGTACGTTAGTAACCAACACTCTCTAGATTAAAGGTCTGATATTATTGTCAGAAGCAAAACTGAATTAACTTATATTGTAGCATTATTAAACTAAAATATATTGGGGCCTTGAATTCGTATTGATGTATTTTCTTTAGATGGACTAACTACTAGATTTGCTATCGGACTAAACTGTAACTATATATATTAAAGCGTCATCATTACGCATTCTTTTTCAGTATCTATCATTTCGTAAAACTGTAAACAGCCAATTTTTATTGAGCTTCAAACATGTCGACGTTTGAGCCAACAAAACAACTTTTCTTAGAAGTTTTGCTTTTTATGTTGAAATGATTCAAAAGTAAGGTAATTGGAACAATTGATTCTATGGCTAAAAAAGAAAAGTTTTTTTTTGCATCATATTGTAACTGGTGATAAAATATGCGAAAAAAATTATGGGTTTTGCACGGGCAACCACTAACATCAACGCAAAGCAGAATATTCATAGTGACAACCTTATCCTATGTATATATTTGGTGGCACCAGCTCTGTGCTGTTTATTATAAACTACTAAAAGCGAATGAAACCTGCTTTGTACCGAGCTTGAAGGCAAAAGGGCCACGATACCTCGAAAGGCACGACAAAGTAATTTAGCAACATGACAATACTAACCATGAAGTCTTTCAAACATACTTAGGAACGCTGAAATTGGAGATCTTACCCCACCCGGGGTATACCTCCGTTATTGCTTCTTCCGATTACCACTTGTTCCGATCGATAACACACGGCCTGGAAGAACAGCGATTTCATTCTTATGAAGAAGCCAAAAATTGGGTCGATTCATGGATTGTTTCAAAATATGTTGACTTCTTCCGACGCGGAATCCAGAAAGATGGCAAGAGGTCATAGCCAATGATGGACAATTCTTTGAATAATGTATAAATTCATTTTGTTATTTAAAAAAAAAAAAGGCTTAAAAACAGAAAAAAAATCTCTCAAAACTAATTCAACGCTCCAATATATATAATTTTGGACAAGAAAGTCTTTGAATTTGTCTTTGCTTTATTAATTTGATCTATTGAAATAAATATATTTATTTCGATATCCATGATTTTTGTTTGGCTGTGTATTGAGTTTCTGCCATCATATGAATAGGGAAATAGTCAATCCATCTGTTAATTAGAATAGATGTTATGTCACCTTATCGAAGCCCATTTACATGCTCAACCGATCTGTTACCGAAAACATAAATAGTTTGGACTGCTCTGTATTCTAAAAATAGATAAGATAGCACAAATCCACAATAAGCACAACAATTATTGTATTGTTATTTTCTCTCTCTAACCATTGCAATGACGAAGCAAAAAAATAGAGCTCCAATTTGGAACTAAATTAAAATATCAAAAGAAAACAGACAACAAATGCTCACTTTGTGTCTGCACAGTAAATGTATTTTTTTGTTGAAATGTACTATCATTAGAGGAGGGAAGAACTTTGTTGTGTTGTCTGTTCAAATTAATTACGCCGTAATACGAATTTGATATCATAGTTGCTTCGGAGGAAGCTTAGTTGCTTTTAAAAATAAAGGTCATTTAACAAGAACAGTTATATTTATTTAATAATTAGATATAATAAAGAGAAAATACGAATTTTCATATGCTTCGACTGCAAGTTCTTGAAATACAAACAGTTTTTAAATTGATGCACAATTTGAAGAGTTTTCTATAACAATGGCGGCCTTAGACAAAGCTCACATGTACTACACGTATACAGATTGATTTATAATGAGAGAAATAATATTAACATTTTTGCTATACGCTCGCCTATTCTGTTTTGTAATAGAATATTCTTCAAATAAAGTAATGTGATATCTAATAAGTTCAATCATATGAATGCAACCTTTACAATCGCTTGTCTGCATAGCGCAATATTGTACTATATTTCCACATATATTATAATTCATCAGTGATTTAGTCGATATTACGTAAATTCATATTCGAGACTGCCGTACCGAATGAATTACATATTAAAATATGCATTTATTATTATTTTATTACTATTAATTGCATACACACTTTCCATAAATTTTCTAATATTTTATTTCGCTCTCATATAATACATTTCTTTCGTGTGAATATTCATAAACCTTTGATTTTTAATAGTTATGCATATTAACTTTTTTGCAAAATATGTCATTCAATTAAAAATTTAATGGAAAAAAAAGATGGTTGATTTTGCTCCGAACAAATATACCATTTCAAGCGCATTATAAACACATGAGTGTGTATAAAATATTTTTTTGTGATTTTTATTTTGATTACTACAAATGAAAAAGAGCACAAGATATGCTGTTCAAATAAATAAAAATATACAATTTATATTTACTATTTATTTATATACGTTTATTCATGTTTTTCACGCTTCGTTCATTTTTGTTTATTTATTTATTATTATTATATTTTTATCGTTTTTTTTTTTCAATAGAATTCTAAGGTCAATTCATGAATGTTTTGATATGTAAATTCAACTACCTTCAATGAATATATGTGAAAAGAATAAATTTTCAATAATTCGTACATATTCAATTCAATTTTATGTTGAGCTTGTGATTTGATAAGGGTTTGTTTGTCAATTATGATGGACAACATATCAATAACGACGTTATAACGGGTGTTTTGTTTTTTTTTAGAGTGAAGCCGTTTCCGATAGGGATAAAACGGTATAGGAGTTATCAAATCTGGTAACCCAAACGTCATTTGTACTCAGTAGGATTTGCAATTTCATCATGGAAAGATTGACATTGCAACAATGCTTGCAAATATTGAAATTTTATTACGAAAACCATGGTCCATGTCATCCAAACTCAAAGATCGCTGCAGCCATTTTATGGTCGACAGTGATGAGGCTCATATTTGGCTCAATTAGTATGTGAACAAGCAAAATGGTCGGATATGGAGTGAAGACAATCCACAAGAAAATCTTGAGACACTATTACATCCACAAAAACGTACTGTTTGGTGCGGTTTATAGGTTGGTGGAATCATTGGACCATACTTCTTTAAAAACTGGACAGGCAACAACGTAACTCCGTTCATGGCTATCGCTACAAAGCCATGATAACTGACTATTTGATTCCCCAACTCTGTGGTATGAATGTGGAAGAGATGTGATTCCAGCAAGATGGCACTACATGCCATACATTCGCCACGACAATCAATTTATTGAAGGAAACATTTGGTGACAATATAATCTCTCGAAATGGACCTCTGAACTACCCTGTGAGATCTTGCGATTTAACGCCTCTGGACTAGTTTTTGTGGGGATATTTGAAAGGTCTAGTTTATGCCGATTAAACCATCAACTTTGGATAAATTGCAACATTGAGCGAACTATTCCCGAGATTAGGCTCCAATTGCCTAAAAGAGTAACCGAAAATTGGGTTTCCAGGTTATGTCAAGTTTGAGCCAGCTGCGGCGGGTATATGCCCGAAATCAAATAGTTCTAGTTCAGAATATTATATTTTGTATTTTTTTTTCCCAAATTTGAAAGTGCTTCACTCTATAAAAAAAACCACCCTGTATAATCATAGCTAACTTTAGTTAAACTAAAATTGATATTTGAAAAAAATTGGTATGCGTGGTTTTCCTCAATTCCTACAATTACTAATGCACGTGTGAAGTACTCACACGTGCATTAGTAAAAACGACCAAACATAGTTGAATCTACTCAGACTGTGTTTCTGTGGTATGAGCTGTGACTTCTCATGTCTATGGACTTTACTTAGTTCGTGACGTCTATTGAGTTAGCAACTAAGTAATTGCCGATTTCACACATATATGTCTTTGGTCATCTTTGTCAACTCTACTCATTTTGGTGAATTTTTAAAATACTGCAAATAACTAAAATGTGGTTTCACTTTAAAACCTGGTTTTCATTAATATGCATTTCATTTTATGACTATAGCTGTGGACCACAATCTCGTGAAAAAAATCTAGTTAAAATCCATTTTGCTCCACAGTGAAGTTTTTTCGTTTTTTATTTTACATATTCATCTATACGCTAGCTATATGTATAATTTTATAACATTTCTACTTCCTTCCTTCAAAAGGGTTCGCTTTATGTGAGTATTTTATAGAATAAATTTATTTTCCAAAATTAAACTTGACGCTGAGTTGGGTTAAATTGAGTTGAAAAAATCTCCTTACAGTCGGCTGGGGCCGACCAAACTATACCCTGCATATGTAGATTTGTATATAAAAAGTTTACTCGAATATCCAACTTTTCTTTTATTTCCACTTTTCGAGAAACAATTTTTGCATATACTACTAATTTACACCCGAAATATGGTTGACTTTGACGAAGTAAAAGGATTTTAAGATAATTCCGAGGCTTAGTATGGGAGCTATATAAAAAGTGGGCGTGGCTTACCACTTTCTAGTAAATCCAATTAATTTTTCAATGTTAATCCACACCTTAAATTTGGTGTCCTACGTTGAATAGTTTCTAAGTTATGGTGGTTAACATTTTTGTTTAATTTCCTCAACTTTGTATGGGAGCCCCAATAAGAAGTGGGCGTGGTACGCTGATTTTTCGCCAGATCATTTCCGACTACGATATTAATTTAAGTGTCAATTATGGTTATTCTAGACAGAAGATTGCCGAAGTTACAGCTGTTTCAATTTAAAATTTGTATGGGGGCTACGATAAACACTGGGCGTGGTGCGCCCATTTTCTGTGAGCCTAGTTGCTCGTGTAATACCTATCCACACCTTAAATCTCGTTATTCTACGCTGAATAGTTTGCAAGTTATAACCGGTAACATTTTTTTTAATTTCCGCAACTTTGTATGGGAGACCCAAAAAGGAGTGGGCGTGGCACATTGATTTTCTGCCATATTATTTCTGACTACCGTGTTAATCTAAGTGTCAATTATGGTTATTCTAGACAGAAGATTGTAGAAGTTACAGCAGTTTCAATTTAAAAGAAGTACAGACACTTTGTATGGGAGCTACGCTAGAAAGTAGGCGTGGCTCATCCACTTTTGGTGAGGTAATATAGTGGTATAATATAAGTCTATGTGCCGAATATTGTTGTCCCAAGTGGTATATTGTGTGAGTTATAGCAAGTTAAAGATTTTGAAAATTTCGAGGTTAGTCGCTTTGAATGCTTGGTGTGGGCGTGGTTATTGACCGATCATGCCCAATATCAATCCCCTCCGTACCCTTGGATCATAGATTACTTATGCCAAATTTCATCGAAATAGCTCAATATTTACTCAAGTTATCGTGCGAACCAGCCAGGTGACAGACAGACGGACGGACGGACGGACGGACGGACGGACGGACGGACGGACGGACGGACAGACGGACGGACGGACGGACGGACATCGTTAAATCGAAAATTTAATCGACGCTGATCACGAATATATATCCATGTCTATATCTCCGGAGATTCCTTCAAGTGGACACAAACATCTGACCGAAATGAATATACCATGCATATTGCATTATGCAGGGTATAAAAAGCACTTTGAAGGGAGAAAATCGTTTTAAAAATATAATAGAAGAAATGTGATAATAATAATAATAATAATAATAATGACGCTGGTATATTATCGGTACCATATACAGTGCCCACATTTCTTCCACAATACTAAAGCGAGGTTTTAAAGATAAGCGCATGCAACTGACTCTTTTTTTTTTGTAATTGTGGGTAGAATTCTTTATGTATATATACACACGCATTCATTTTTTATACCCTGCATAATGCAATATGCAAGGTATATTCATTTCGGTCAGATGTTTGTGTCCACTTGAAGGAATCTCCGGAGATATAGACATATATATATACAGTATTGTGCAAAATTTAAGCAACTTGCATAGTGCTCTCATTGATTTCAAATTTACTAAAAAATAAAAGCGCTTAGATTGAATGTTTTAATATTTGTTTGTTCCTTCATTAAATACATAAAAAACAACAACAACAAAAGTTCGGTATTCTTACGAAATTAACTGTAAACAACAAAAAACAAATTATACTCATATTTCATCTGTGCAAAACTTAAGCAACTCGGAGTGCAAAGGTGTTCGATATTTCTTTGTTCAGAAAATAACGGATCTTTTTCGGAGTTTTTTCTGCTTTGTGCATTAACATTGATCTAACTCAGTACAAAAAAGTCTTTCTTAGCACACAATTCTTTCAAACATATTGAAATCCAAAATGCAACGTGTCCGTTATAGTCATCAATTTAAGATGAAGGTTATATCGTTATTTAAGGAAGGAAAACCACAGAATGACATTGCAAAATCATTAAATATCAACAAATCTATGATATCAAACTGGTAGCGTTACAGATCGAAATTCAGGAGAAAGACCCCAAAAAATTTCTTATAGGGAAGCTATTCAAATTAAAAAATTGATTAAAAAAAATCCGTTCATGTCTTCAAAAGATATAGTAAATACTCTTAATTTAAATGTTGATTCAAGCACAGTAACAAGGCATTTGATTAAAGTTGGTTTAAAAAGCTACAAAGCGGTAAAGAAACCAATGCTTACACCAAAACATGTAAAAAAAAGGTATGTTTGGTTTAATGCCTTCAAAACAAAAACAACAACATATATTTTTTTTTCCAGACTTGAATTTGCTAAGAAGTACGTGGGCTGGTCCATAAAAAAGTGGTTTGGCGTACTGTTCAGTGATGAAGTTAAAATAAATTTATTTAATTCAGACGGAATAATAAGAGTTCGACATACGAAAGGTAAAGGCCTCAATCCGCGATACTGTAAAAAGACTGTAAAGCATGGAGGAGGGAACGTCATGGTGTGGGAGTGTTTTTCGGGGAGTGGACTTGGTCCGTTGCATAGGATTGACCACAAAATGGACAGATTTATGTATAAGGACATCTTAGAAACTGCAATGTTGCCTTTTGCGGAATGGAATATACCACTTCGATGGGTGTTTCAGCACGACAATGATCCGAAACACACATCGAAGTTTGTGACGGATTGGCTACAGTCAAATAAGATTCAAGTGCTTGATTGGCCGGCACAATCGCCCGACTTGAATCCTATTGAAAATTTGTTTTCAATTTTAAAACGAGGCTTGGGCTCAAAGCGCTTTAAAAATAAAGACGAACTATTTTTAGGCCTCAAAACTGAATGGGAAAATATAAATAAATCATATTTAACGAAATTAGTAGCTTCTATGCCCAAAAGGTGTGCTGCAGTAATTAAAAATAAGGGATACTACACAAAATATTAAAAGTTGCTTAAGTTTTGCACAGATGAAATATGAGTATAATTTGTTTTTTGTTGTTTACAGTTAATTTCGTAAGAATACCGAACTTTTGTTGTTGTTGTTTTTTATGTATTTAATGAAGGAACAAATAAATATTAAAACATTCAATCTAAGCGCTTTTATTTTTTAGTAAATTTGAAATCAATGAGAGCACTATGCCAGTTGCTTAAGTTTTGCACAATACTGTATATTCGTGATCAGCGTCGCTTAAATTTTCGATTTAACGATGTCCGTCCGTCCGTCCGTCCGTCTGTCTGTCACCTGGCTGGTTCGCACGATAACTTGAGTAAATATTGAGCTATTTCGACGGATTTTGGCACAAGTAATCTATGATCCAAGGGTACGGAGGGGATTGATATTGGGCATGATCGGTCAATAGCCACGCCCACACCAAGCATTCAAAGCTACTAACCTCGGAATTTTCAAAATCTTTAACTTGCTATAACTCACATAATATACCACTTGGGACAACAATATTTGGCACATAGAGTTATATTTTACTACTATATAACCTCGCAAAAATGGGTTGAGCCACGCCTACTTTTTAGCGTAGCTCTCATACAAAGTGTCTGTACTTCTTTTAAATTGAAACTGCTGTAACTTCTACAATCTTCTGTCTAGAATAACCATAATTGACACTTAGATTAACACGGCAGTCAGAAATAATATGGCAGAAAATCAATGTGCCACGCCCACTCCTTTTTGGGTCTCCCATACAAAGTTGAAATTGAAACAGCTGTAACTTCTACAATCTTACGTCTACAAAAACCATAATTGACACTTAGAGTAATATGGCAGTCGGAAAAAATCTGGCAAAAAATCAGCATGCCACGCCCACTCTTTCTTGGGGCTCTCACACAAAGTTGAGGAAATTAAAAAAAAATGTTAGCCGTCATAACTTGCAAACTATTCAGCGTAGAGCAACCAGGTTTAAGGTATGGATTAGTGTTGTAAGAGCAAATAGAGTCACAGGAAATGAACTCGCCACGCCCACTGTTTATAGTAGTCCCCATACAAAATGACCGAATTTCTTTTAAATTGAAATAGCTGTAACTTCTGCATCCTTCTGTCTAGAACCATCATAATTAACACTTAGGTTAATATGATAGTCGGAAATAATCTGGCAAAAAATAAGCGTACCAAGCCCACTTCTTATTGGGGCTCCCATACAAAGTTGAGGAAATTAAACAAAAATGTTAACCGCCATAACTCACAAATTATTCAACGCAGGACAACCAAATTTAAGGTGTGGATTAATATTGAAAAATGAATTGGATTTACAAGAAAGAGGTAAGCCACGCCCACTTTTTATATAGCTCCCATACTAAGCCTCGGAATTATCTTGAAATCCTTTAAATTATCCCATTTACAACCCTCAGAAGATACAAAGTACTTCGTTAAAGTTAACCATATTTCGGGTGTAAATTAGTAGTATACATATGCAAAAATTGTTTCTCGAAAAGTGGAAATAAAAGAAAAAGATGGATATTCAAGTAAACTTCTTATATATAAATCTACATATGCAGGGTATAATTTGGTCGGCCCCAGCCTACTGTAAGGAGATTTTTATAGTCTTTAATTGAGCTTGTCACACTAACTCGTATGTACGAGTAAATACATACCTACATTAAATGTAACGAGATGTACACGTGTAACACATTCTCATACAAATATTAAAATACGATTTTTGTTATCGTAGTTGTCATTTTCGTTTACTGTCAAAATGTCAATCAAATAACAATTTTACTCATTTATACATTAACATTAAACATTTATAATGAAATACGTGCTTTATTACACTGATGATGATGATGATGATGATGATGATGAGGATGATGATGACGATACTGATAATGATTATCATCATTTGTTATAGGGTCGGGTATCTATTGTATTAATAATGTGCAAGTTAAATTTAAATGTTTACCTTTCTTGTTGTTATTCACATTATTGTCATTGATGTTGCTAATTTTTGTGATAGTCCTTTTATTTTATGGTAATAACAATGACGACGACGATAATATTAATGAATAAAGTTTTTCCAAACTGGCATATAAATATTTTGACACATGTACGAATGTGTACATTATACATATGTATATGTACATATATTCACCTAAAAGGTGGGGCATCGGTTGGCATTTTCTTAAATGATCATACGTATAATATTATGTGTAAGCTGTTAAATCGACACCGATAACTTTTCGTGCTCCAAAAGTGACCTAAAGCTCAGAATCATATCTACCCGCTTTACACTTGAACAATGATTCGAAGGAGTGAAAACTTATTTTTAACGTGGATATTGTGTTGTTGAGCCAGTACAAATTTTGAAAATTGGTTTGATCGAAATATTGCATCGAGCTTTGTCATAGAGCTATTTTCATGGCAAATTGCTATTGTCGGATGAATTTGCCAGTTCCAGGAGGAAACCGTTTTGACCCATTTTAAATAGAAATTAGTTTTAATAATCGTGAAATAAGCCATTCCACCTCCGCTGAGTGATTGGCATCATTGCATGGTTTTTTGTTTTGTTTTGAGTGCCGTTCAAAATTAATATTTTGTCTATAATTACGCCTAGATTGAGTCACCTAAGCCCAGAAGGCGTTTATTTTGTAGCCTTCTTGAAAAAGAAATTAATCAGATGGCCCGCCCATTGTATGTATTCCAACTACAACAACAACTAAGACCAATTAATATTAAATGCAACTATGAAATATTCATTTGTTTAGATCCAATAAATAGACTTGTAGGAGTATCCAGGAGGTGGGTGCCGTAGCTCAGTGGTTAGTGTGTTCGCCTTCTGATCTGTAGGTCGTGGTTCAATACCCGGCTGATGCATAACAAATTTAATATCGAAAAGATTTTTCTTTCGAACGGTACCCACCTGTCGGCATGCAATTGGCAATTCTTCCGACAGTAACAACTTGCCATGAAAAAGCTTCTAAAAAGAACTCTGTGACAAAGCTCAGAAAAACTGATGTCACAAGTGTTCTGCCGTTCGGAACCGGCTAAAATAAGTAGGTCCATTCTAATACTGTCCAAAATTTAAGACGCACAACAGTAATGGAAGAGAAGCTCGGCCAATGAGCCCTTTGGGGCTTTAAGTGCCACATATTTATTTTTTTTTAGGAGTATCCATGTGGGTACAGGTATTTCAATAGTTAAAATGAGATGGTTGAATAATGCAAATGATAAGCAACCAAAAGTATATACATATATGTCAATTTGACACTTTGTATTAACTACATATTTTTGGTTTTCTTTTGTTTTTGTGATAAGATAAAACGAAACGTTCTGATTTGTTCATTATTGTATATTACACAGACGTAAGCCCTCACACACCCACTATCGTTCTTTTTCTCTCGATCTCTTCTTCTATCACACAATTTTACTATCTAGCTTTTCTTGTTTCTTCGCTTCTTAGAGTGGTTCTTAGTTCTATGTACTATGTATGACTTTGATTTTGGATGGGAATATTGTCAGGAAGGTTCATATCATATTAAAGATGGAACTTAATTTTGATTATCAATGAATAAAAGTTTTACTAAGTGCAAAAAATATTTCTTAAAAATTTATCTTTTAGGATGTCTTTTTCGTTCTTGACAATGTAACGAATTTTACAATTTTTTCAAATTATTTAATATTTTACATTACTTTGTTCTACGGTACAAAAATCAACAAAATTCGTATGTCACAATTTCAATAAATTATCATGAAATTTTAACGATTGCAACTATTGCATCAACGGATAAACTTGATGGGTGTGCTTAAGTGAATATAAAAGTTGATGGGTAGATAGGGACCAGCCTAATTTGCATTTGTATATAAGTTGATATTTTGATTTACATATCATCTTAACCAATTATTACGCTGATTTTATTTCACGTAGTACGCATACATACGAATGAATACATATGATAGTAATAAGTAATTCATATCATATATACACTTGCTAATAAAAGATACACAGACACACACACACCTAACGCTTTAACTTGCTAACAAACACGAACACAACATCAGTTGTCACTTTCGCACGCGCTCAAATTTCTTGTGCATTTATAGTACACCTGTAGTACATATTAGTGAAACCTGGTACTGATACTATTACAATACTTTCGTCGACATTTCTTAACTTGGAATTTTTTTTCCTTGAAATTGTATTAAAAGTTTATGTGTGACATGCAAAGTTAGTAATATTTTCATGGTAGATTTAATTTATTCTAGTTCAGTGTGATAACTTTTAGCTAGTTGCTTAATTCGTCGTATACATAAATACGTATTAGAGATTTGCAAGTTTGCAACACAATGTCCTAAGATTTTGTACAGAAAGTTAATTAAAATATGTGAGAAATTGTATAATTTTTATTGTTGCCATGCATCAATAATATTGTTATTGTTTTTAATTGTTGAAATTATATTTGAGATTGAATTTCATTAATTTGGTTGCAAAAAATTCATTACACAACACATTACATTATTACAATTTTTCAAGGATATTTTGTGGGTACCGCAGCTCAGTGATTAGTGCGTTAGCCTTCTGATATGCAGGTCGTGGGTTCAATCTCCGAGTAACAATTTGCCAAAAATGCTTTTTAAAAGAGCTCTGAGACAAAGCTAAGTTAAAGTGACGTCACAAGGGTTCTACCATTAGGAACAGACTAATATAAGTAGGTCCCTTCTAATGCTGTCCAAATTTCACATCCACAACAGTATTGGAAGAGAAGCTCGCTGGTATCACAATGGGCATTTCTGGCCTAAGTGTGTCCTCTCAGAGAGAGGGCAGCCACATAACCTAACCGAAACTTCTTGAAGGATATTCAAGGATAAATTTTAAAATTTATTTTCTGTCATTTTTTCTTCAGAAGAATTTTAAAGTAGTATTTTTGCTCAACTGCCACAAATTTTATCTTTCGTTTGATAAAAAAAATAAAAATATTGCATGAAGTATAAAAATATTTTCGATTTTTTTTTTGTGCAAAAAGTTAGGAATTTGTATCTGGAGAGATAAAATGGCAGCTTATAACATGCATTTTTGTTTGTAGAAAATAGTTGACTTTTCTACAAGGATATTCAAGGATGAAGTTGAAAACTTATTTTCTGTCATATTTTCTTCAGAAAAATATTTTAGTGGTATTTTTGCTCAACTTCCTCGAATTTTCTCTTTGTTTAATACCCATATTGCGTGAATTATAAGAATATTTTCGATTTTTTTATTTGTGCAAAAATATGGAAAATTGTAAAAATCGATTTCTTGAAAATTTGACGAGATACAACTATCTGGTGGGTACCGATCAATTCAAAAGGCTTTTCCCTAACCGATAGAATTTATTAGAAGGTTGATAAATTTTTCTACTGCAAAATGGTAGTTCATAAAAATTCTAAACATTTCCACATTTCATCTTCTATCCAGTTACCATTTTTGATTTTCTTTTGTTCTCCTAATTTCGGTATTTAACTATTTTCCTTGATAACTCTAGTTCATTATCAGCTTTATTTAGTATTCTCTTTTGTTTTAATATACTGCTTCTTGTCTCAAGGTTTTTATCTGATTTACAAGTAGCTTTTTTTTTTACTTTTCTTTGGAAGTTCTCTTTCCCCTAGCTTGTAATGAAAGCATTTAAGTTTATTAGATGCCAATCAAGAGCCATTAAGATTAGGATGAAAATAAAAACAAACAAAAAAACACGTTTTGGTCGATATGTACATAGGCACTTATGTACATATAAATATAACATCAACTATTATTTACATTGCTACGAGTATTTTTGTGTTATTTGAATAACGAGGTATGGTTGCGGGCGATGAAACTTTTAAAGTATTTTTTGTTGATGTTTTCGACTAGGAATATTGTATCTTTTAAGTTGTCAGTGCTGTCGTAGAATATGTGTAGAATAGCATAAGTTATGATATGAATTGTCTAAGGTATCACTGCATTGATCCTTATATGCAGGGGAGCATACAGCACAAAATTCTTAATTTTTTTTTATCGAAAGTCAAAATATAAAAAGGGATTGGGAATAATTCTATACAATGTTTTTAAGCAATATTTCTATACAATGTTTTAAGTTTTTTTCCGAGTTTGTACACGAGAGAATCATATTTTTTCATAGCTTATTTTACTATTACTGAAGCTGATTCTGCGATATGATTTGGTGGAATATTTTTGTCACAAAAGAGGTCTTACTGGATTTTAAATGCTAGTCGAATAAGCTATACAAAATCATTCCCGCATAATTTATTTGAGAAAAATATTTAGTATTTTCAATTAACTTGCTTGTTTAATTCTATTGCTGACATGACTGTTGCTCATGGCACAATTAAACAATTAAAGTACATACTGCATGCTTGACTATCTTTGTAGGCACCAATGTCTTCTTTATGTTAAAACTAAACGCAGCATTGTCATGTGTTGTATGCTATATGCATTATAATATCAACAACAATAATAATACCATTAGTATTGACAACATTAAGCACGACAGAGAGAACCACAAATGATTTAATAAAATGAAAGATAAAAACAACAGTACCATGTGTGCTCATATGGGCAACAGCGGTACATTTAATTCAATATGGGTAGCAACAATTACGCGTACACTCACACACACACACACTTCGATACATTTGTTTTGTTTAATGCTTAAATTATTGTTAATTACACGTACAGGAAACAGTTGTGAAATATAGCGGTGGCGGCTGTACACTATATGCAACTAGATATGGGTAGAATGAAAGCTGGCGGAAGAATAATGGCAACAATATTATACAGTAGAAGAGAAAAATGTAGGATGAGGTAATCAGAAAATTTATTGAATGAAAAAAGCGAATGAACTTTAGTAAAAAAAAACAAAAATTATTACAAAAATAGAAAATTGAAATTAATTAAAAATTTATGTACATGCAGAGGATGTGTAATTGATGGAAAAACAGAGAAAACAGGAAATATACCAATATATCTATATATAGTATGTATGTATGTACTCATAGTATGCAGTCATTTATGCAAAAACAAAATTAATAAAAAAAAAAATCAGAATTGTGAAAAATTAATACTGTTATTATTATGATTTTTGCTCTTCACTATAATATGCATATATACGTTTTTTTTCTCCCCTTACATTTCTTTTATATGTTTTATATAGAAAAACAACTGAAACGAACTCAAACAAATTGTTTTTATAATTAATGCAATGTGCAATATGTAATGTACAGGCAGTGTAAACACGAAATAACTTTTTAAGCCCTTCATTATTGTCGTAATTAATTGGTAACATCGAGTATAGTCTAAGGTATATGTTGGTGAGAGGGGGGGGAGGACAATAGCATAAACAGATATAAAAGTTTGTGTGTATCGTAATTACATAAAATATGCTTGTAAAAATATATTGCACTACACACATGCTCACACACACACACTACAGTACACACAATATGAATTTAGGTCAATTTGTATAGCAGGGAAATGCCTTGATACAGTGAAAATCATTATAAGCGAGCAAAATTGTATATGAATCAGAAGATCATTCATATGGGATGGGTGAAGTAAACCGAATTGTAATCATGCTGGAATTATGTAGCTATACTAAACATCCGATGGTGCATTACTGTTCGATTTTAGTACAAGGCTTCCACCTATTTTTTGAGGTTATATCAAAATATGAATGAGAAAAAAAATTGTAGGGATTCGGTAGTGTATAGCGGGGTCTAAGGTCAAGAAATTTGTGAAAAACATGTAAAGGAGTCACCATTAGATATATACAATGTATTTTCCCTAAACAATTGTATTTTTCACTACCAGGCTTATCATGAACAATTGTCGTGCGAAATTTGTTAATGATAGGCCTGTACATGTTCACCTCCTGAATGTATTATCGCCTGCGAAAATTCTTTTTCGAATGATTACATATTTAAGATTTCACTGTATATGTAAATTTCTATGGCTGTTTAGTATTTTTATATAATTAATGGTATTTTTTTGAAAAAAAATAATTAAAATAGATAAATACTTTTCAACATGATTTACAAGTTCAGCTGTTCTATTTGATTGCTCATATGCTGAAATCATTCATTATATTACCAGAATTTTTGTTGTTAAATTTTGGTGCTAAATTGTTAATTAATACTGCAGATATGCACATACAGTGGCTCACAAGTCTGTCAGAGTGTATGATTTCTTAATGTACGATTGATAAATGTAATGGAAACAATTATAGATCAGTACATCAGGGAAGATTATCTTAAAGATACACCACTCTATACTGAACAATATGCTTACCAGTCAGGCAAGTCGACTCAGACTGCAATACATTGTCTAATGAGTAAAATCGAAGAGGCGTAAAGGAGGGTAAAGAAATAGCTATTTGTACATCGGTTGACATTACAGGAGCTTACGATAATGCTACTTTCAGGTCTATTGAGGAAGGTATGGTCAGGAAGCAAATTCATAGACTGATCATTAATAACATGGGTTCTAAATATGCTAAAAAACAGGACATTGATTTACGAAATGGGGATAGAAAAATTAATTGTCAAGTCAACCAAAGGTTGTGCTCAAGGAGGCGTTTTATCGCCGCTCCTATGGTTATTAATAATTGACGAGCTTTTACAAACTATGATCTCGGAGACGAAGTTCAGGGCTTTGCAGATGATTTAATAATTATGGTCAGAGGCAAATTTGGCTCTTCCATAACTGATCGCATACAACTAGCTCTTGACATCACGCAAGACTGGTGTCAGGAGAAAGAACTTTCGTTAAACCCTAGCAAAACGATGCTGGTTCCCTTCACGAAGAGAAGGAATTTGAATTTGGGAACCTTGAAGTTAGGTGAAACAGAACTAACACTCTCTGAGGAGATGAAATATTTGGGAGTAATCATGGATAAAACTCTAACTTGGAACAACCATTTATCATACATCACGAACAAAGCCCTGAGGGTTACCTTCGCTTGCCAAAGGCTGTATGGTAAAATATGGGGACTAGGACCTAAAATGATGGCGTGGTCTTACAAAACTCTGATCACTTATGTCTCTTTGACATGGTGGCCCAAGGTTAATCAAATTGGAACTCAGATGATCCTTAACAGGATTCATCGAATAGCCTGTTTGAGCGTAACGGGAGCGATGAGAACTAGCCCCATAGCAGCTTTAGGAATAATCACAGGTCTTAATCCTATACACCTTGTGGTCAAGAGGACAGCAGCCAGTGCTCTCCGAACTCTATTCACCTGAAAAAAGGCAACCTAAAAGGGCACATTAAGATTCTAGACGTAGCCTGGAATTCGCCGGGCCTCACGGTCTTTGACAGGATGGATAAAAAACTTATATTCTTCAAACTTCTTGAAGTGACCATTCACTCGCTCAGCGCTCAGCGTGGAGAGGCAACGAAATATTTCTAAAACATGGCTCACAGCTATGGTACACTGATGGGTACTAAATGGAAGATGATAGTGCTGGAGCGGGAATTGTAGGACCAAATTTCCGGATGGCGGAGGAGGTCCACTCCTTAGAGCTATCATAGAATGTCTACGTAGTGGCACTCTAGAAACCAACATATGCATTCTTTCTGACAGTTAGGCAGCTCTAACTAAAATCACTAATGAATTTCTCGTTCCAATCTAAGTTGGTCTAGGAATGCTTCGAACTTCTCAATACCTTAGCAAATACCTTCATAGCCTTAATAATAATAATAATAATAATAATAATAATAATAATAATAATAATTATAATGTACGATAATAATGTTTTTTTTTACTGCTAGTAGCTTTGCCAATAAACACTATTTAGCATGTATTTGTGATCACACGCGTTACAGGAAATTCATTGTAGAAGATATGTGACTACTCGCACCAGAAATTGAAAGTTGGACTGATGAAAAGAAATTATAGCACTCAGTTTGAATTGATGTTTCAAGACAAGTTCAGAAATAATTTTTTCAAAACTGATTAGAGACTTTTGTAAATAATTGTTTGTCTTTCAACAAATTTCTAAATACTTAATGTAGTCTGTCAGATTTGGGTTTTAGACAATTGAAGAATGCAAACATTTTTTATTTATAAGGGTAATATTTCAGAATTCCTTATAAACGCCTCAATATGTTACCTGAGACAAATATACACCCCTATATTATCCAATATCATAAATACAAAATTAAACTTTCCATTCTCATATAAAATATTATTTACAATCATAGCAAGATGACGTCACTGTCGAATTTTTTTAATAAATCATTTGCGGAATAGAATTTCGAAAACTTGAAATAATTTGTTCAAATAAAAAGCAATAATTACTACATGATGACCATAACAGAAGTATTATGCAACTACTGCGGACGCATAAAAATTCCCTTTAATCAAATGGCCAATCAACTATGTCAAACATATCTTCTAGGAATGTTATAATATTAACATTACTTATAGCACATTTTTTTCTGCTCATCTTGTTCATTTTTAGTTCAATCATTTGTTTTTGTCTGTTCAATTTGACGTAAGCTTGTTGTTTAAAGTAGCTATGCCTGCCTGTGGCTAAATAATTCTTCTCAGTTTACTTGTGCATTTTCGAATAAATCAAGTTTAGATTTTTAACTGTTCTGACTGCTATTTACTACTAAAATATTAACGACCAGCATTCACTATTACCATTTCCCTCTCACACATTGTCGTTCATCTCTTTTAATATAGTTACTAGGTTGAGAATTTATAGATATTATATTTCTTGATACGTTTCCAATACAAAATAACAATAATATCTGGCAATTTTTCGTTTAATTTTGACTTTTATCCTCTTGTATTCTTTATGCGATTGCCTTGTTCTTGTTCTGCTTGTAAATAAGCGTAAATACATGGATACTATACTATATTGTTTGAAAATTAATTAACAATTTTTTCGTATTGTTTGGCACTCTTTGTTGGCATTGGCATTGTTTTGACCTTGAGAAGGTTTGTTGTAGTCGGCTAGTCGGTAGTCAGCTGACAATAGCAAGCAACATCATTATTATATTCGTCGTAGCCCCTCGTCATGACAGTGTTTTTTGTGGCTCCCGACCATTGCTGTTGCTTATCTCGTGGCTTTAGAAAACTTTAAATATATTCTAAATGCAATAACAACTATAAGAAATCAGTAATCGATGTTAAATTTGAATTCTAGCAATTTTATTGTTGTTGTTGTTGCTGTTCATTTCATAAATACGGCCCTGGGGCGATTTCGCACAAAAAGTATAATTGTGGTGTATTCGAGTATCTTCATTTTCAGACGATTATTATGTATTGTTTCGAATTAGAATTTCATTTAATTTGAATTATGGAATATAAGCGTGAAATTACATACATCTAAACATCTATACACCTATTAATTAATTAAAGTACAAGAGAATATAAGAATCTCTTTATTTTACAATATAAAAAAATGTGCGTTAAAGTAATAATTTGTTAATTTGTATTGCTTTTTTTTCTTCATTTTAATATTGTTACAGTAGTTGGAAATAATTTAGTAATTGGAAATTAATGGTATAATATTATTAATTAATAATGCTATTAAGGGAATATTTGTAAATTACAATGCTTTTTTTCTGTTAAAATATAATCATAAAATGATATAATATGAATATGTGTATTAGATGCGTAAGTTTCTACACTGTTGAAAGTTTTATTGTTGAAAATTAAGTAAAAACAAGTTTTGGGGAAAAATTCCTTTAAAATTTTATGTCGACTTCAAAAGCAATTATTTTTTGGACTTTTGATAAGATGATGCTAATGTAATTCCTTATAAAATCCCATGTATTTTTAATTTCAATTTAATGTGAATTTTTTTTTACGTATATACTTGGCTATCGTGAAAGAAAGTACTAAAATCTGATAAATATATCTGTTTTACGTTGGCGCCAAAGAAAGTAGTCTTGGATCAAATGTGCGCAAACTAGAAAATATACGTAAAAAAATGTATATTTTTCATAGAGGTGACTTTTTAGTGACCCATCCACATTAAATTTACTTTGAAACATTTTCTATTTAATAGATATCATTGAAATCGGATGAACTTTCGAGTAATTATCCTGAAACAAATATATTTTATTACCGATAAAATTTAGTACTCTTTTTTCAAAGTTTATAATAATAAAAATAAATAATAATTGTCAGATATTAACACATGCCTTACATAAGTAAGCATTTTGCTGAGGTAATTAGTGCGCTAGACGACCCAATAGTGAGATAAATCCTTTGGCCAGAGTGCGTGCTTTAGTGAATATCACCTCTGTCTTAGATAAATACGCACAACATCGTGATAGACCTTGGTGTTGTTCTACTAGACAGATCATCTGGCCTGGTTTAGTGTCATTTTGTTAACTACTAGTTTTCTGAAGTAGTTTCACTTGGTATTGGTTTATTAATAAAATTCTTTATAATTTGTTATTAATTACCTTTCTAAGTTGTGGCTTTCATTTACTTTTTTTTCTAACAATTTTACTACAGTCGATATTTTATTTTCGAATGGCCTATCGGTCATTCTTACCTCGATAGGCCATTTATAAAAATAAAAACATTGTATCATATTACTCGTAAAAATAATCTCTTTGAGTTTGTTTAAATTTTTAATCTACAGTAGAATACATTGATTCCATGCCTAAAGCAGACAGATGTTTTCTGCAAAGTTAACGATGCAACAATATCCAATCTTATATACATACGTCAAGTCATTTGTGCGTAAGTACATATGTATGCGTTGGTTGCTTTGATTAATTATGTCATTTGAGCAAAAAAATATGTGTGAGTTGTTTTTGCTTTTAAGTTGTTATTTTTTTTTTCAAGCATATTTATAAGTACACATGTATATATGTATACTCGTATGTTCGGTACATATACATTTATTTTGGCGCACTTGCTGGCGTTGTTGCAAGTGTTTCGCCCCATTTTGGGTTGCTTTGATTGTATTTATTTTTTGCCTTTTCTTTGCTGTTTGCTGCTCAACTATGCGTAAAGCGTTATAATTTTTTCCTTTTTTTTTTTTTGCTTTTTGTATAAGCTTATTCGCGCACATATATTGTATATATAGCTAACGTTGAGCTTTTACAAATTACGGCATCATTAGACAATTTAGGTGGTACAAATTCCGCTTATGCCGCTCACTGTTGCTGATTAAGTAAATTATTACCATTTGGTTGCTGCTCATGCCTGTAGCTCGAGCTTAGGTGGAATTTTTTATTTTTTTTTATATAAAATGATTTTGTTTTTTGTTTTTGTGAATGTGTGTGTGTGTGTGTGTGTGTGTGTGGAAGAATAAAATTGCTTAAATTAAAACATACGACTGACTTCACCACCATCACCGTCACCACCACCATATTCATCAACACCACCAGCCAGCATCATTCGTGCCTATGTATGATGTCGCGATGGGCTCAATTTTTTTCAATTAATTTTAATAGAATCTTATATACATACATATGTGTGTACATATGTACATATGTGTTGTATGTTGTGTCAACAATTTTTCTTAAATGATTATTAAAATTGATATATGACATATGCATACCCTTACGTATGTGTATAATGTATATTATATTAAGAATATTGGGTATTTCCTGTACACAAGCTAACAAAGCATGAAAAGTGTAGGCTCAATCAATGTGCTTGAACAATATTCCTTTTACTATAATTTTGTTTATTCTATTGTCTCTTACAAAGTATATATATTATTTTCTAGTGTTTTCATTTCTCACAGTGTAGTTACGTAAATCATATGCGCGTTTGACCTAAAATTCCATTTTAAATATTATTTGTTGTCTCATCTGTAATTGTACATAACTGAGTATGCATTGAGTTAAATACATCACTACATGTATGTATATATGGCATATGCATTATATGTTTACTTGTACATAAACCCTCCCTTGATGATGATGATGATGATAATTATGTCTGCTAAATGTGAATATATACAAATTGCAATAAAACTAACTTTCTCTTCATCCTCTATTCAATCCACAGCACCCCACCCGTTAGTACTTATTGCTATTGGTCATTGTATGGTCGTCAGCAACGTAGTCGTGTGTATGTGCGTGTTTGTGCTTGTCTGCTTATCTTTGCTGATATTACTGCACGCTTATGTAATATAATCCTTTATATTTTATATTATCTGATTTTTTTCTTTCTATTTACACTCTACGCTCTTTTGCCTTCTTTTGCTGTTTCTTCTTTTCGATTTCATTTCATTCATTTTTGCACACCACAGATGAAACCAGTCAGGCATAACCTCTGCTTGACAAAGAGTTGTGTCCAGATATAAAACTACAGACGAATATGCATACATATGATGCAATTGTACGATATCAAATTGCCACAAACATACGCCTGCACAATAATATTTGTCTTTAAGCAAGTAATACTTGCCTCGTTCTCTCTCCTCTAAAGATTGCCAAGATGGTATTATTGCAGCTGATGATGATTATGATGATGTTGTGCTGCTGTCCATGCATGCTATGTAGTAACTACTTTCACTGTCATTTACTTACTACGTATAACATATCAATCGTAGTAGATGGTAATAAATTAAGTGCAATGTTATTATATTGTAGTTTTCTTATTTGCATAGCTTTTCATTTCGAAAAACGTACACTTTAAACCACTTCTAGTATATTGATTAAATTACCAAATGGTTAACTGATTGAATGACTAACTGATTGCAATTGCAAGACATATTGTATTGTTGGTGTGTTGTTTTAACCCAGTTTTACTGGCTGTATAATAATTATATTACATGTTTTTGTTTTTATATCGATGTCTTCGATGTTTATTCATATGCTACAATACCATACATTTTAAATACATCAGTACATATGTATGTATTTGTGTCTTGTTGTATTTTTGTGATTTTTACCCTTTATATAATAATTTTGAACTTTATTATAAATGAGATATATATAAATTCTTATAGAAAATAGTACAGAAGACATTGATATAGAGGATCGACTTGGATCCTTGGATTGAGATAAAAGTCATTAGTCTTAAATTGCTAGAGGACTTATAAATTGTTATATCTTAGTCTGAGAACCCATTTAAAAGCTTGCAAAATACAAGCAGTTCATTTGTAGTGTTTTGATCGAGGTTCTCGGTCCTTTTACATATTAAGGGGTTACACCACTGTAGAGCACAAAAAAAGGCATATTTCGGAAATTTTCGTAGGCCAAACAAAAGGAGATATTTAAATTCTGTTAAAAGTACTTTTTAATGTCACGGCCGGAAACCTAGCGCGCGCAATTTTCGATCTGGAACAAAAAACCGAATATTTTTTTATTCCATATTACAATAGCAAGAGACGTACGTAGGGGTTTTTGGATTAATTGATTTTTCGTAAAATGGCGACCCTTTGAAGAAAAAGTTCACCTAAAAAATCGTCAAAAAATTGTTTATAAATAAAAAAATATGCACAATTTCAAAAAACCCCTACGTACGTCGCTGAAGAAAACGATTTCAAATGTATTGTAAAAATTTTCAATCGGTTATGTTTTGTTCGAGCTATGATTCCGGCCAGCTCAAAATAAGTCGTTTCGAGAAAAACGCGTTTAAAGTTTAAAGGTGCTCGGAGAATACCTCAAACGTCTTGCGGCAAAACTCGAAATTCAGACACTAAGATATTTTTCAAAATTCTACAGTGGTGTAACCCCTTAAAAAATTGGACCTTCGAGTTTGATAAAGAATCAAATATCTAAATCAAATAACAAACAATACATTTTTAAGTTAATTTAATATAGAACTCTTTAATTTAAGTTTATGCTTGGCGTTTAAATTTTTTTATTTTTATTTTTTTTGCTATGATTTACCATTTGCAAAATAGAGAAATTGTTAAGGGGTTCTTCAAAAAGCCATGACACAGAAGGTCTTTGCACATTCAACGATATATGAACCTTCTTAATATCTACATGCAATAATATTTAATACCACTAAAGAGTCTGTCTTAACCTTTGTCAGTGTACACCACATCATAAAAATAAAATAAAAAATAAATATGTGGCACTTAAAGCCCCAAAGGGCTCATTGGCCGAGCTTCTCTTCCATTACTGTTGTGCGTCTTAAATTTGGACAGTATTAGAAGGGACCTACTTATTTTAGCCGGTTCCGAACGGCAGAACACTTGTGACATCACTTTTTCTGAGCTTTGTCACAGAGTTCTTTAAGAAGCTTTTTCATGGCAAGTTGTTACTGTCGGAAGAAATGCCAATTGCTTGCCGACAGGTGGGTACCATTCGAAAGAAAAATCTTATCGATATTAAATTTGTTATGCATCGGCCGGGGATTGAACCACGACCTACAGATCAGAAGGCGAACACACTAACCACTGAGCTACGGCACCCATCATAGTACTATAAAAATCAAGTACATAGTACGTCCGCCAGCTTTGCAACATTTTTTCTATTCAGAGATATCAAAATTTGTTTCTAAGAGAGGCCTGTGGCAGAGCTCATAAATCAGAGTAATATCAAGATCTAAGTAGATCCATTCCACTTAATTACTAAATCGGTCATTACAAACGATTTTCTTCGATTTTAGCCGAATGTAGAATGCTTCGCCAGTTATCTCTGTTTTTCGATATATGAATAATCGGTTTTGATGTGTCCAAATAACACTCCATTTGCGTCGATTTAATAACAATAATTTCGGAAATCACTTATAGTGATGTAATGTCTATACTGTATATAGAAATTTCGAAGAACATTGTCCTTGCTATGTCTCCTTGAGCGTCAGCATATAACATATTTCCCTCCCAACGATATCCTTATTCCATGATTTTACATTTTTTTCCATTCTGTTGGATTACACTACAATACAAAAATTAACAAAGAAGAAGATTATGAAAATAATGATTTATAACCTTATTAGCATTATAATGATGATCATCACCATCATACATCACGTTACAACGTGACTTTGCTGACAGCAACCTCAACTCACTTAACAAATTCATGTTATTGTTGTTGTTGTTGTATTTATAATTGCATGATATGTTGCTGCTACAACTGCTGCACCCACATTTTAAAATAATAACGCAAAAAATTTTGAAAATCTTACAAATACTACAACTTTATACCGGTTACACTGGCATAATATTATCTACTTCTCGCACACGCATTGTATGTAACTGGGTAAGCAAGGTGTGTGTGTGTGTGTGTATGATTATGATCACTTTTGTGCATTTTATCTTCTTTTGTTTTATTATTTTGTATTTATTTATAATTTTTTATAGTTTCTACTTTGTTGCAAACATCATTGCCGTTTCGTTTATTATGTGTCTCTTGACATATTTTGATTCCGTTTGTCATTCCAAAGAAGAATAAAAATAATGTAAAGCCAGCATAGCCTCTACTACAGAGCTTCTTAAGCTATATATCGCAAGTAATATTATCTAATTTACAATATGTTATTACGTACATCTCCCACCGATGGCGCAGGTTGGATCTTACTGTCGACTTGCTTTTTTATTATACGTCTTCCCTGCAATTAACGTATTTTATTTACTTTATGACGAATAAAACTTATCTGAAAGTAGCGTGATCGATTCATATTTTATATTTTCTAAATTATTTTTAATACAATATTTCTATGCTACTGTTTTTCAGTGATTTCGGTATTCAATTCTACTACCTTTTAAGTTGCAAATTTCTTATTTAAACATCACTTGAAATAGACAAGCCGTACATAGTATTCAATTAAATCGATTGTTGTTGTTATTAAAAAATAAATTATGCACTTGAATATTTCATTTCTGTAGATAAAATTAAAAACCATATTTTAATCGTCGATCAAGAAGGTTGGCTCACACTGCCCCATTTTATTTGAGCTTCCATTGTTTGGCTTATTGACTGACTGACTGGTTTCATGTATTGTTACTATATACCAAGTTTATTGTTGTGTCTAAGATACGTACATACATAGACATATATATGTACTACGTACCCAGTAGAAATTGTGATTAATCTTTGAACATTGAAATTTGAGCAACCTTTTGCCTCCTTTTGTTCCAAATCCAATCATTTTGTGCAGCTTTTTTGACTACTTTTTTGTGTAAATAAGAGTATTGTTTCTACGCTTCTTGGTGGCTTATAATAAAGTAAAGTGAGCATCATAGAGATTCACCATTTGCTACTTATTATTTTGGTAATCATTGTAACATGTAACTGGAAACATATTGTTCAACATTGTTGCTACATATTGTTTACTGAGACATACCATCAGCATAAATAAAATATAAATATTGGTTTTTCTGAAGCTTATTTTGACAATTATCTAAATAAAATAACCGTGATTTTTTATCGAAGTCATTTTTAAGAGTTTGGCAATTGTCATCTAATTTTAATGTACAAAAATAATATTTATAATATTTTTTATGAAACACATGCCTTCATTCTAAAATTTCCAAGAGAAAATTTGGTCAAAAAGGAAAAGAACATTTCCATAATTTGTATGGAGAAACTGAAATTCTTATTTTATAACAATTCCCAGACTGCATAAGCTATAGTTAATAAGTTCTTTTAAGAAAATTGTTTAAATAACACGACACAATTGTCGTTTTGATGTTTCATGAAACTGGTGGTTTTTAGACGAACCATTCGAACAAGTCAAACTTGTTACAAAAAAAATTCATAAAGGTTTCAACCAAATCATCTAACTATTTCAGGGATTATTGCGTTCTATTGCTATTTTGTAATTTTTATGGTTCCGAACCAATTCGCTCAAGTAGTAGAGTAATAGGGAAGCACTTTTAGAAGATTTCATAATTTTTCTGAGAGGGTTTATCGCATCATATTGAGTAAGCTAACCTGAGTTATAGCATATACAATAAGTATAAAAAAAAATATCGAACTTTTTTGTGTGAAGTTTCAAAGCGACTTTGACAATGAAAATATCAATGAAGAGAAAAAATATGCTTTAAACAATGGACACATGTGTTAGTTGACGTCATTATTTTAAAGCTGAACTTTAACTTTAGCGTGACTACACCTAAGGTCATTAAGTTGGTTGGTTGTTTGGTTGGATGGGTATGAAAATGAAAATATGGTCTATTGTTGGTTTCGAAATAATAAAAATAAAAAAAAGCAGAAATAGAATCTTAATTATTATTAAAATTTTTAACGTTTACCATAACAAATACATATCTATCTACATAATACGTTTTTAATTAAAACTTTATCTTATGCATATATATTTTTTTTCTTATTATTTTCAGGTAAGTTCATACATTCGGAATATCAAAAATTTGTTGGACCAGTTTTGAATGTTATATACAGATAAGCACATTATTATTATTTATTAGTGTGCTTGGTAAGTTTTTTTCATCAAAGAATAATTCTTTATAAATTATACATGAAAAACTGAGAAAAACTTTAATAGTTTACTTTGCTGTCATACATATACTAGTAAGTACAATGACTATGACTAGTTTGCATTTCCTCTGAATATAGTAAAATAATTCATTTTCACATTGTTCTTTATTTGCTGCTTCCTATTTTTCTTCATCTAGCTTGAATATTTTCATATTTGTAAGATAGTTAGTTGGTTTTATTTGTTTGTTTATTTGTTGTTCTTGTTGTCCTATACATCACACTCAACCGTTTGTGACATTGTCACCTTCATCAACGTTTCGTGGTACATTATGGTGAAATAATTTTTAATTTTCTTCCATCATAGTTTGCGTGTTTGTTTGTTTGCTACCACTAGATATTATCATCATCATCATCGGAAGGAAGGGAGAAAACTTCCAAGTTGGAAGTTATAATGTAAAATGTATTATGTCATAAATCTTTTCACACTTTATGTCGACCAACAGGTGCTGGTTGTCATTTTGTTTTATTATTATGCTATTGTTGTGTTGTGCTTTTGTTTTAATATTAATTTCGTTACCTTCATCAACACTCTGATCATATAAGTATGATCTATGTATATTGCGATCGATTGTAGCCAACACTTCAGAACAATTTGATCTGACCACATAAATTTTAGTATGACCTTGTTGTTTGAGCTATTATTGTTGCGGTTACTTATACCGATGATAGGATAAATACTTGACAAGATGCTTCGCTTGCCTTCTTAAACGACAAAATTTCAACTATTATCTATGTTTCTGTTCCATTCTGTATGTTATTCTCTTCGATGTTACTCATAGAGGAGTGAAAAAAAAACCCAACGGAACAGCATAGTTATGTACGCAAAAACTATAAAAACGAGCAGTAATGCAATCAATTTGAAACATAGTTGGAAGTCACAATAAATCTATCAAGACGCCATAATATTTGCGCCATTAGTGTTTGCGTTGTATTTATAATCCTTTTAAGACTTCGCGTTTCTATTTTCCTGTGATAACTTTTATTGTTGGCAAAGTACTGATACTTACTCTTTTCAGTCACATTGTTGCAAAAACTTGAACATTTGTTGCTGCCACATCTTGTTCATTTAAGTTGAATACATACAATGCTTTTAAGGGTGCAGTGGAGTATTATAGCACATAGATAAGATCATTATATAGAAGAAGTACATAAAAAGGTAGTTGGTTTGTTGGTTAGTTGGTGGTCGTAGTGAAGCAAATTTCATCAAGTACAGTTCATTCAATGCATTAAAGTGTTATGCAATTGAAACAGGTGCAGAAGCAGGAAAGAAAATAAAAACGGAATTATGCTAAATTACTTAAAGAGCATTATTTCGTAATACAAATCATCTTGCAAATTATTTTCGCTGTCATTTTCGCCAAATGTCATTTAAATATAAATGTGCATAATATCATGAACATTTTGTAGATAATTGCCTACATATATATTATAAATATGTAAATACAACTTGCAAATACAACACTTAGTAGTATATTTTAAATAAATTCAGATTGAAAATTTCCATATAATCCTTTATTATTCTAATATTTTTATTTCATTGCATTGAGGTCATATCGATACATATTTAGACATAGTGCACATAATAAATATTTTGTTTTATTGTTACAAGTGTCAAAAATGTTTAAAAAAGAGCCGAATGAAATACAAAAGCGATTGTGAAAGAATATGTCAAAATAACAAAAGCAAAACTAAAGTAATCATATGATAATCCCCATATATGATATATAGAGATGTGTATGTATGCAGAAATCCCTTTTGCAATGAGACTAGAGAAATACTAAAAAATAACTAGTAGGAGATATGTCGTATTTATGGAACTAGTGGGTTTGTGGAGTGTTTATAAACAAGATGGCTTAAAGTATATTATCGAGTTTGAAAGTTAATTGGTCACTAGTAATAAATCCATTACCTTAACTACATAAAAACGTTAAAAAGCCCGGCCTTGGTGTATATACTTTTCCCGAGCTAAGAGTGCTCGTAATGGATGTTACAAACAGAAGCAGGAACTCAATTGATACGATTGACTCTTCAAGTGTAGGGTATAAATATCAGCAAAATAGCGGAAATGTTAAAAAATATCAAAGAAGATTAGATGTTATTTTATTTTGTTTTTGCTTTTTTTTTTTTTGCAACTCATGTTTAACTTAATGATGGTATACATCTTATTTCTTATGCATGCTTAGTATACATAGCAACATATATGCCTAATACATACATATTCAATCACAAATATGTGTATGTTTTGTTTGAATATTTTGTTATTGCAGGTGTATCGTTAAAATCTTTTAAAGACAAAAACGGTGGATGATATCAATACGAGTATATGGAAATAAATGAAACAATAGTAGGAGGTCTTTGCAAATGTTACAGATATGTGCAAATGTATGTAACTAAGGGTGTAACTTTTAATTTTAATTTTTATTTGTTGATGAAAACAAGAGCAACTGTCTTGAAAGTTTTTCTAAGAAATCTTAAAAGGCGGCTGCTTCAATGTGAAATTAGAATAAAGTAAATCGCATACGAACATTTATATTTTTACAACGAAAAAAATGCTTCTTGTGGCATGTGGCATGTGGCGACGTCCTGTTGGAATAACATGCCTTCAGTTAACGTTCTATTCGATTGGGGCTCGAAATAATCGACGATCATGGCTCTATAATGCTCGCAGTTGATGGTAACGTTGTCGCCGTTCTCGTTTTCAAAGAAGTAAGTACCAACGATTTCGCTGGTCCATAAAATAGACCAAAGAGTAAGTTTTGGTTGATATTACGGTGCCTAATGAATCCCTCGTGGATTCTCTTCACTTCAAATGCTGCAATTTTTTCTATGCCCATGCCCAATAAGTCGAAAATGAATTTCACCACTGAAAACAAAATTTTGGGAGCAAATTTTTGTCAACCTTCACATTATTTTCAATGCATACTGAAGGGCATGAGATCGACCCTTGCCAATAGTAATTGCAGTAAATTATTTACATGCAAGTTTTGCTATTATTTTCTCAATGCGTGACCTCTGTTCTTATTCCTTTCCACATTCGTTGATCAAATTGTCCCATTATTGACCTTGATTCGATGCTATAAATGATTGCAACATTTTAGTTTACAATACAAATGAACTAAACAAGGCGAATGGTGATAAAAATAAATTACTTATATATGCCACTTAGATGCATGCATATGTGTATAACCTTAGCCATTTTGATAAATTTCATTTTATACACGACAATTAGCAATTTAGCAAATGTAAGGCGCTGTATGTTTGCGAGTATTAGGTATATGTATGGTCACTACCATTAACCATAGGAGAACATTACGATGTGATCAAACGACTGTCAGACCAAACAAGCGAATACGATCGACCACAAATCAACCACAATTATCAAAATGCTACCCCGATAGCATGCCCAAACAAATAATAGTGCATGCATACGTATGTGTATGTTTTTCTTTTTGTATTTTTGTTTATAATTTTTTTTTTGTTGCCTTAACATTATACACTCCTATTATTTAAGGGTACATTGTGGTAGTTGTGCATAGAATACAAATTACAACTTACTGATTATTACGAAAAAAAAGCTTAATGTCTCCGACAATTGTTGTTGCAAACTTTTACCAAAGAGTATTTGCGATTGTAGTGCATTGTATTTACTAGCAATCCCTTTCTCCCAGCTTGTGCACAATTGCAATGTGGGTTGCTTAGGTTTTACATTTCTGATACGTGTGCATACATTAAGTTTTACAAAATACATGCTCACGTATACTCACCAACCACATATGTACACGTAGAGATAATACATAAATGAATTTAGTATTCCAAATGGAAATCATAAGTCGTAAGTCCGAATGTTACCAATGATGCTTTAGTATCAGCCTTCACTCTCTATTATACTCAATAGCGCAAACTGGACAGAATATCAAACATAAAAATTTTGGCAAGAATAATAGAAAAATAAGCTTTGCGAAGTCATATTTTTTGCATCGGATATGTATTCAGTGAAAATCAGATATTGTGGGATGTCTTTAAATTTTTACCTACTGGGATTATACGTACGTAACTTTATGTATGTACCCATGTATGTGAGTGCACGATAAGAAGACATTTATTCGAACGATGGCAACAGATTTGTTGCCTTTGTCACCGCTGATTATTGTTGTTATTTTTGTTACGATTGGCATTTGTTGTCACGCAAGAATTGCATGCTGTAAACAATTGTGCAGTACAATATTTCGCTGATCAACCTTTAGTATGTTTTTTTTTTTTTTTTTTTTTTTTTTTTTTTGTATTCGAAGGGGGAATCTTTCTTAGATACCGTCCACCATAGACGGCATGTACGATTCATACTGTCCGCTAAAGGTACACCTCATTCGGGACCACGCCCAGTCAGTAATATCTTACTATGCTGGACTTGCGAACCAGTACGCCTACGTACTAAACCCTTAACTCCGACCTCTATAGCTTGTTTGTGTCCTGCGGGACCGCCGTTAAGCACTACTTCGCAGGACTAAGCTGAGCTAATATGCCTCTTCAAACATCCCGTACATGGCGTTCACACAGCTGCAGTTATATTTCTCCGCTGCCACTCCTTCTTCCTGAGCTCCTTGAGAGCTATTGCAGCCCATTCTTTCATCTTAAACCACACTAAACTCGATCGCAGCATATGGCTCACAATGTTATCAGGTGTTATCCTTTCATTTATTATCTTCTCTATGGTCATTCTCTGCGTCTCAAATCTTAGGCAGAAGAAAAAGATATGCTGAGCGTTTTCGCCAACAGTGTTGCAGAATGAACATTCTGTCGCGTCATCATGACCGAATCTGTGGAGGTACTCTCTGAAACAACCATGGCCCGTCAAAAACTGCGTAAGGTAGTAGTCTGTCTCTCCGTGTCCTCTTTCGACCCAAGCTTGCACGTTTCTGATGAGCCTGTGGGTCCACCTCCCTTTTCCTGCGGCGTCCCATTGACTTTGCCATTCATCTAGGCTCGTCTGTCTCTCCTCTTTCCGTTCGGTTGCCGTTAACCGTCTATTCAGGCTTTTGGTTCTGTTATATACTCTGCCCAACTCCGAGGCCATTATGTCCGGCGGCATAATGCCGGATATAATACCGGCACCTTCTTGTGACACTGTCCTAAATGCACATGCAACTCTAATAGCGCTTAACCTGAAAACTATCTTCGCCTTCTTCGAGTATGTCTTTTGCCGCAGAGCTGCCCCCCATATAGGCGCCGCGTACATCAATATTGATTGACTGACTTTAGCCAGGAGCGCTCTCCTACTCTGGCTGGGGCCACCAATGTTGGCCATGATTCTCGTCAGAGCCGCTGTCATTGTTGCCGCCTTCCCGCAGGCTTTTTCGATATGCGCCTTGAAGTTGAGCCTCGTATCAATCATTACACCTAGATATCTCAACGAAGGTTGCGTTGTAATGTTGTAGCCGTCAATGTTTAGGGTGATTTTTTCGAGTTTTTTCCTGCTCGTGATAAGTACAGCCTCTGTTTTCTGTACCGCAAGCTGGAGCTTTGTCGTCGTGAGCCAATCCTTAATTTTCGAAGCTGTCTCTCTGCAGATGCTCTGAACTTGGGAGAGCTCCTTCGCAACGATCGTCACGGCAATGTCGTCCGCGTAGCCAATTATCTGGGCTTCTTTTGGCAATGGAAGGTTTAACACCCCATCGTACAGCACGTTCCACAGTAGCGGGCCAAGTACAGATCCCTGCGGCACTCCACCCGTCACCACGTAGCTTTTGGGCCCTTCGTCCGTGTCATACAACAGTAGTCTGTCAGACAGATAACTATTTATTATTCGCATTAGGTACGCTGGCGTTCCCTTTGCCTCCAATGCCCTCATAATAAGATGCCAGTTTGCCGAGTTGAAGGCATTTTGTACGTCTAGTGTCACTACTGCACAATATTTTTTATCGCCATGCATCCATCTAGTGCCTTCTATGGCCTTGCCAGCAATGTCCGTCAATTTTCTAATTGCGTCTATGGTCGACCGATGTCTCCTGAAACCAAATTGGTTCTCGGACAGACCAGGTGGTTCCCTTTCTAGATGTTGTTCCAGACGCGTGCATATCAACCGCTCCAATATTTTGGCCATCGTATCAATCATGCAAAGTGGACGATACGCATTTGGCTCACCCGCCGGTTTATTCGGCTTCTGAAGGAGGACCAGGCGCTGTTTTTTCCATACTTTCGGGAAAACACCCTCGTTCAAACATCTCGCAAAAAGCTCGGCAAAAGGCTTCGTGTTATGATTAATGGCGATCTTCAGCGCCTTATTCGGGATGCCATCAAGTCCAGGCGCCTTTGCGTTACCGAATCTCTCCGCCGCTAAGATAATCTCCGACTCGTCGATTTTCACTGCCTCTTCTATTGGGGGTGTCACCATATACGGTTGCAAGTCTTGCGCCGGAAAAAGCGTTTTTACTACCTTTGCTAGGAGGACAGAGCAGGTTGGTGCTTTACCTCTACCACCTCTGACCTTGGACATCACTATCTTATACGCGTCGCCCCACGGGTTCTCGTCCACCCTTTCACAGAGTTCTTTGAAGCATGAGGACTTGCTGCTTTTGATCGCCTTTTTAAACTCCTTGCGTTTCTTTTTGAAGCATTCACGTAGTATTATATGCTCCGGCGTACCTTGGCTTCTTTGGGAGAGACGTCTTGCTCTATGACATTCACTTCTTAATGTATTAATCTCCTGATTCCACCAGTACGTGGGCTTTCTATACATATTCTGTCTTTTTCTGCACATGGCGGCGTCGCAAGCTTTACTTACGTACTTTGACAGCATGTCAGCCTGTCGGTCCACGTCGTTTGAACAGTCTGGGTTCACGTCTAGAATGAGTTTGAAGATTTCTTCATCGAGCGTTTCCACTTTCCACCCTCTAGTTTGTGTTTTTTGTAGGCTCCCTTGAATCTGCTCATGATTGCCGACTTCCATCACAATAGCAAGGTGGTCGCTATGTGTGTAAAAGTCGCATACCTGCCAGCTTGTCGATCGAACGAGCGCGCGGCTGGCGAACGTAATGTCAATAATTGATCCGCGACCATTCTTCTCGAAGGTATTCCTACCGCCAGTATTGAGCAATACAGCGTCTAGCAAGGAGAACGCCTTGAGCAGGGCATCACCCCGCCTATTTGTATAACTGCTGCCCCATTCCTCGGCCCATGCATTGAAGTCACCTGCTATTACGTTTGGCGTAGTAGTTCTAGCGTCTCGCACTAGTTCGTCTAGAATCCTTTCATAGTCGACTTGCGTCACACTCGGCGGGACATAGCAGCTGTAAAAATTGATTCCACAGATCTTCGCCCGCGTGTAGTAGGATTTTCCAAGGAGCGGCTTGTCTTGGATGGAGTTGTTTCCACAGGCCCATATGGCAGCTTTGTTTACCTGATCAGAGATCCAGGTTCCTGCGCTTAAGTTTTTGTACTGCTCGCAAACTATAGCCACTTCTATCTTCTGTTCGTATACTGTCGGCCTGAGCAACTCCTGTGCAGCTTCACAATGGTTTAAGTTGATCTGTACAACTCTCATTATATCCTTTTGCACGCTGCTTGATATAGGGGACACTTCCTACTGCCGATTTGGTGACCCGCATCCTTCCCGTTGATTTTGCATGCTCCACAGAATGGCTTTTTATCGCATGTCTTTGCGAAGTGACCCTTTTCCCCACATTTGATGCAACTTTGGCTCCTATCTTCTGTGCTGCTGCACGCCCTCGCCACATGCCCATATTCTAGGCACCTGAAACACTTCTTTAGGTTCGGTTTTTCCCTTATTCGGCACACCACCCATCCAATTTTGATCTTACGAGCATCAAGAAGTTGTCTTGCGTTCAACGCCGGAAGGCTTACCACCGCAGTCTGCGTACCTGCATATGCCTCCCTGATGTTTTTGATCGCTCTTTCGTCGAAGAAACTTAACTCCTTTATTTGCGATCGTATCGCCTCGACAATATCCTCCTTGGTGGTGATTTCATCTAGATCTCGGATCTCCAACGATACCTCATGGGTTAGCGCCCGAGTCTGCGCTTGATCACCGAGCACCTTATTTATTTCCCTTTCATAAACTCCCATGTTTTTCATCTGGGCCTCCTTCAGTTCAAGCAAAATTTCGCCTTTCGCCGTCTTTCTGATCCGTGCAACGTTCTCACCGAGTTCATGTAGAGCATCATTCTTTTTCACAGCTTTAAGTATGTCACTGTATGACATATTTCCAGCACGTGCAATGATTATCGCGTCTGGTCTCGGAGGCGGTGTATAGGTCGCCTTCTTCTTAGGGTTCTGCGTTTTGCGTTTGACCTGCGCCCAGCTCTCTGTTTTCTTTTTCTCTTTGGCAGGACTATTATTGCCTCCATCGCTTTTGCTCGTGTTATCCGTCGGCTTTTGCACTTCCTCGTGAGTGGCTCTGTTCCTCTTGGGTGGTGTTTTCCGTGTCAGCTGCTCGTCCTCGCGGGGCCTCTTCGGCGTTGATCCTATAGATGTTAGCCTGAGGGGAACATTTCGTCTATTTTCTTTGCTTTTATTATACTCTTCTCGGGCACGTTCGTGAAGTCGCGTTACTGAACTGAGCAGATCCCTGATTTGGTTGTTGATTGATCGTTGCGGTAGTCGCATGGCTTCAGTCAACTTCCTGATTGCCTCACCTAATTCTGACATGATATCGGCACTCGATTGCGTCGTTGTAGCCATAGGCGTGCTATCTTGCATCGCAGGTGGCGAAGACTTTGCTCTTACTGGCTTTTCCGCAGTTTTCGGCGACCGCACCAGTCTTGGTGCACGCTTAAAAGGGTCAGCTTCGACAGTTTTGCCATCTTCACTCGGTATCGGTGTCTTCTTGGGCGGTTCAGCTCCAGGTATCTTGCTACCACCATCGCAAGGACTTTGAGTACCACTGCTCATGGTGATGCCATCTATATTGCTGCTATTGTTTTTGTTGTTTCTCAATTTGTTATCCATTTACTTTCTGTACCAGCGCATCGTGTGTAGGGGGGCGGGCCGAAATAGACAGGAGCGGGTATACCCTCGGGGACAATGCCCCTACCCCAGTTCCCTGAGGCCTGTCCTTCGCTTTACCGGTTCCGGGAAACACGGACGAACCGGCGCTCGCCCGGAGCAACGCAGGCTACAACTCCTGCATCCAATACACACTTCCTGACTAAGGCCCGAAGGGGCTGGTTACTGATACCCACCGCGGCTAACACCTCGGCAGAGGAAGCTCACATCACCTTCATCCTCCCAACAGCAGAGAAAGCTGTTGAGGTTCTGAAGGACTCCCAGTGCGCCGCGGAGTATACCGGTCGATTTAACAGCCGCACCTAACATGGTGTACAGACGCTGACCAGGAAGCCGTCCATTATGGAAACCGTCGCGCCTGGGTTTTTTTATAACTCATCATGCCCATGCATGATGAGGGGGACACATAATTCAAAGAGGCGGTGTCGGCTCGCCACTGTCACAGGAATTTCATAGGACTCGCTGGCTTTTATACCGCCTCCTCCATTCCTGCCGCTCATCGTCGGGGATTGCTTATTCGTTTAAACTTATCTCGCAATTAACCTGCTACTACAGGCCGTCCGGCTATCCGCGACCTGCCGACCCCCCCGGTAGCTTAGAGCCCAGCTATAGTACCCGATCCCGTAGGATCAGACCGTCCGGGAACCTTTAGTATGTGTCGTCTTCTTATTGTGAGTTTTATTTATGCAATTTAATTTGCTTCTTTTTCTACTTGCTTGGTCTTTTAGTTTGGTTTTAATTAGTGATCATTTGTAGAGATAGTCTTGAAGTTTATATAAAATAAAGAAGATTTTTTTTTCTTATTACAATATTATTATCTAGTCATTTCAGCTGATATATTTTTATTATGGCGTCGACTCTACTACGAAAAACATTGACACAAATTCATTACTCCAAGCACGGACCGTTGATATAGTCCTCTATTCTCTTCGACGTACACCATTGGATATCAAACAGAACTCCTTCGCTGGAGTAGTTTCTCTCATTCTCTCAATATCACCAAGTCGTCGCAGACGTTGAATATTAATGTGCCAATGCAAACAGGTTCAAAGGGCATATGTACGATTTTCAACTAGAAAACTGTATGAATCCTCCAATAGTGTGATTTATATTCTCCGAACAAGGCCTCGAAAACTCAATTGCTTAAGGAGCGCAAAGCGGCAAATATTAGAAAGAGTTGTTACTCTTCTCTTATTGTCTAAGCGAATGTGATTCTGGTTTTAATATTCTATCGTAAGTAGACTAAGTCCTCAAGAACTTCAAAGGCGTATTTATCCTAAGTATGACGTGTCAAATACTAATGTACTTTTTGTTTGTTTTTCCTGACTCCTATCTACTCCGGAAAATGTTGCACTGTGTGCACACAAACCTAAACCGATGATGTCAATGTTGTGACATGTCTTCCTGCATTGCCTCCTGAAGCATTGTGTGATTGTGGAGAAGGAGCTTCAATCCCTCACATAATGTGCTTGAAAAAACTGAATATGCGAAACTTAGTAATTTTACTCTATGATACTTGGCGCCTTCGTTTTTTGTAGGTGGAGAAAATAATGCTGAGGCTAAGCAAACGTTCAGTTTCATTATATTATCGGAGGTCTTCTCGTTGAAATTGATTTTTCCGGCCATATGACTCTAGGTATCCTCCTCGTCCACCTTGTTATTAAAGTCATCAATAACTAATGCTGAAATATTTAGCTTTGAATTATGTCTAAGCGTCTGCTCACGGCTGCGCTGGCTGAGTCATGCCGTGCGAATGAAGGAAGACGCTCCAGCGAAGAGGGTATTTAATTCGGCACCCGCTGGAGAAGAAGTTTTTTTTTTTTTTTTTTTTGTTAGCTTATTTTTTTTTTTATTGAATCTTTCTTAAATACAAGAAACTAACAATATGTAATCAAATCTTACAAACTAAATAAAATTATGTGATATTCCCAACGTTCCATCACAATTTGTTGAGTCACGAGGTATAGCAATTTCACAGCATATTCAGTGTGTCTTTTCTTTTTAATCGACGATGCCCCGTGCTCAGCAACAATTGCCTAGCAAGGGGATTCGGATAACTGTGTAATTTTTGAATGTAGCTTCTGCAAAACATTGCAACTTCCTCAGAAATTGTGGGTACATTTAAATCTCGATGGATGTTAACGTTCCTCATATACCAAGGCGCGTTTACAATAATTCGCAGACACTTGGATTGTATTCGCTGCAATTTTTCGATATTTGAGGGAGATGCGGTGCCCCAAAACTGAATACCATAAGTCCATATTGGCTTCAGGATTGCTTTATATAATAGCACTTTGTATTCGAGATTCAACTTTGATCTTTTGTGTAACAGCCACCATAACTGATTAATTTTAAGCTTGATCTGAGTTTTCTTTGCCTCTATGTGATTTTTCCAGGTCAGCCTTCTGTCGAGGTGAATACCCAAGTACTTTGTTGAGGAACATTGTGGAACTGATTGGCCATTAATTTTAAGTGGGGGACATGTATCTGGCCTTAGCGTGAAGGTTACATGTACGCTCTTTGATTCATTGACTTTTATACGCCGCATTATATGTTCGGCCTAAATCGATCATCGGTTGTTATGGCCACATACGAAGAAGAAGAAGTCTGGTCACGTCTGACGTAATCTCTTACTGACGACAAATTCACATGCTAACTCACTCTTTTCTGTAATATCAATGTTCCACAGGATGCCCCTATTGTATTATTGGCCAGTTAAAAACTGAATAGAGGAATAATCCATATGGACCTTCCAGGTGTATATTCTCAAATCGTGCTCGATTTGTACTTTTACGTACTCTATAAGATATACGTACATAACTATAAGCATAGATGCTAACGGCTTCTGCATGTGATTCTTGAAAGAGGAGAATACTGTAATAAGTCTTTAAAATATTCGTAATTACACAAACATCTGATTTCGATCCATATATTTGAGACACTTAATATGACAGAATATAAGTAAGTTAGTGACAAATTACTAAATTACAAAATATAAAAAAATAAGTTAATAAAATTTAGTAAATTCTATGAATTATATTTGAAATATATACAATATTTATCTTTTTAATAAAATCGTTTATACATTTATGTATTTAAAAGCGTTTAATTGAAACTAAAATATTGGTTTACTTTCCTTTTTACTTTGCTCCTGAGTTTGAATATTTTGATACTTTGGCAATATCAATATTAAGAGAAATATCACCTTCTGCATGAATAATTATATTTATACTTCAAAATCTCTGGACTATGCTACGTTCGAATAAATTATCCTCTTAAATCAATCTATTATACTTTACACAAAAATTAGCAAAACAGTTAACAACATAAGAATAATAGCAATAATGTAACATCAATAACAACAAAGACAACCTGTTGTTGACATTGGCATTTTACCCAACAGACTCATAAAGTCAATCACACTCACAATCAAAGGAAATCTTTTATGGAAATATACCACAAAAATGGTTGAAGTATTCATTTTGATGCGTGTATAGGATTGAGCAAAGTAGAGTGTAATGTAGCATATGACGGTGGATATCCTATGTATATACATTAAAATGGTCCTTAGTTCTAAGGAGAATAGATTTTCGATTATCGAAAATAGCTTCTATAGAATGCACGTTAATTTGCAGAAATTACAATATATATATTTTTTTTGGTTTAATATAACAAATAAAAAAAATTCCATGGATCTATTTAGTGCGGATGTACTTCATGAATTTGAAAGTCCCAACATAAGGACCATTCTAAAGTATGTACAGTGCCGGTGGTGATGGTATCTGAATAGAACCATCGTATCGTATCGTATCGTATAAAATATAATATACATATTGCTAAATTAAAGCCATCCATTATACATGATACATAATAAATTATACTCACACCATAATGCTGCTTAAAAACCGAAAGGGCAAATAAACGAAGCAATAATGAATCTACCAAAATTATTGATTGACTTGAAGATAAGAACAAAAAAAAAACAAACAACCAACGCAAAAAATACTCAGGTATATGGATTTGAAATTTCTACAATCAAAAACTGACTAATGAACAATAAATGGGGTGTGTGTATTTTCATTGCAAATAAGTCGGATCGATGACTTGGTGGAGAGTATAAGATAAAAAAAAACGAGAATATACGATATGTATGTTGCAAACACGCAAATGAATATATATTTATGATAAAAAAAAATAAAAATAAAATGAAATGATATCCATTTCAGTGTTGTATTTTTTTTTTCTGTCTATCATTTAGTCTACCTGTATGACTATTCGTTACATATGGAAGTAGAAATAAATTTGAATCTGTAACAGCCATATATTGTATAAATTAAAATGATTATTTTATATAATCATTATTGTTTTTCTTGGCATCAGATTACGTAATGGTTTAAATTATGCGAAACAAGAAAGCTGTAATATGAATTAATAAAATCCGAGTAATGTAGCTGTGAATCTTTCTTTTTGTTAATTTTTTGTTTGTTATTTATTTATTTATTTATTTATTTTTTCAAATTCTAGTTCTGAGTAAATATTTGGAATTCTTAATTCTTATATTAAAAATGTATGTGCTAATATGAAACATTAGCAATATGTAGGTCACAAAAAATGAATCGAAAATTAGTGAAGATGCTTTCATACTTGTCGAGACGGAGGCAAAAAACATTTTGTCCAAACCAGTTTTTTTATTTCATTTTAAGTAACTTTATCTCTATATGCCTATTGGAGAGTGAAAAATAAGTCTGGAATGAAAATGTGAGTTATTTAGTCAAAATGTCGGTCAAAGTGCGTATTACCGTAATTTGTCAAAAAAAAAAACCACCAAAATTGGATGTTTGTAACAATTTTTTTTTCCTCCTTTAAACTTCTAATTGGAGCATAGGGCCTCCACAAGGCTTCTCCATCGCACACGGTTTTGGGCAGTTGTTCTAGTGCCCTCCCATGTGATGCTGGCAGCAGCTAGTTCTCCTAAGGTTGACCTTCTCCAGGTGTTTCTTGGCCGTCCGCGGCTTCTGCTCCCTTGCGGGTACCACTCAAGCGACATTCGCGTGATGCTATCTGGCTGCTTTCTTAGCGTGTGGCCAATTGACTCTCATGGCTTTGGTCTTCGCAATATTTATCTCCAGTCCGACGGTGCGTGCCAGTGCGACTAAACTGTTCGCCTTCGCTTGCATATCAAAGAATTTGTGTGAGAGGAGACAAATGTCATCGGCAAAGTCCAAGTCCTCAAGTTGCCGTGCTAGATTCCACACAATGCCAGTTCTCTTAAGCTGGGTGATGCTGATCATGACGTCATCCAGCACAATGGCGAAGAGGAGTGGGAAGAGAGAGCAGCCCTGCCGTACTCCAGCGTTTGTAACAATTACAAAGAACAATTTACACTTTGATTAGTGTCGTAAATATTTAATGGAAATAATTTTGGCTGAGGAACTATTCTCGGAGCTGTTTTTACGATGAAAGTGGCTTATGGAAGCTATAGCATGAAAAAACTGTTATTTCTAGTTTT
Organism: Megamerina dolium; assembly: GCA_963854835.1. Taxonomy (NCBI): domain Eukaryota; kingdom Metazoa; phylum Arthropoda; class Insecta; order Diptera; family Megamerinidae; genus Megamerina; species Megamerina dolium. Next base: position 29,460,839 of record OY978528.1, on the reverse strand, counting down.
AGCAATGCATCATTGTGTTACTCGAAGCTAGAAAATAAATTAAAAAAAAGAACGCAGTAATTTATTTCCAAAATTCACTTTTTTTTTTGGTCAAATTCAATTCAAAGCCACCATCATATGTGCTCCTATCCTCCACCGTCCCTCTATCAGCTATATGTGAACGATTGCTTCGAACTGTCATGCAGAAATGTTATGGAAATTTGATTTAAAAAATCACTTTATTTTAACCTTTCTGAACTGCAAAGTGTTACTTGGGAATCTGACAAATGCGGCCAATGGTCGTGTACGATGGCTTCTTTCTGGATCAATTAATCATGAGCAATGATTTCGTGAAATTTTATTTTCATCAGTTTTAAGTGTTTAGTACAAGTGAATGGCGAAGGCTTGTTTTCAAATGACTTGCAATCAATTTCACTTTTCGGACCAATAATGCAGTGTGATGAATACTATCCTCACCCAACTGCTTGCAGACTAATTCCAACTGAACTGCCGAGGGTGCTCATTAGCGGCATTTTTCTTGACCTCTTGTCTAAGTGTAAGATCATATTTTTGAAATAGAAGGCATGGATTAAACCACAATTCCATTTCTATCCCCAAGTAAAATTTCCCCTTTTTTTCTGTCTCCTTTTAGGTGATTGCATTCAACATAGCCTTTCTTATAATATAGATGTAGCTCCTATATATATCTCGTATGTAGGTCCACAGTATAATTGTTCGATGGTTAATTTGTCTCATTTCCATTGAATAATTCAAATCATAATCAATGTACTTGTCTTTGTATCCATGTAATTACATGAATACAATTTGTGTCTGAAAGCAAATAATTTGTACGCATTTAGTTGCTAGTAAGTAAGAATAAAAGTCAGCAATTAAATATTCCCAAATAGATATATGAAGAAAGCGTTTTTTGTGCATTTGTTTATGCGTTCAGATAATTGTATATAAGCCGTTTTATGTACGATTGTCTGATTATACACACATACTACGTATGACTATATTTTTCGACTTGCTACATCAATTAGTACATTTCGTGTCATGAAAATTATGTGCTCTTGGCACGAATAACTTAACAATATATCTATATGTTTGTGCTTTCATTTATATATATATGTATGCATATATGTCTGTATGTGCATGTCTGACTGTTGTGGTATTTTATTGCTATATTCTACTGGTACATATTCAGCAAAATCAAACCATTGCGGAATATGTGTAATGCTGTTCACTATTATTACGCTGGAAAGGATACGTATATACACAATCTTATATGTGATTGTATAAAAAAATCATGAATACAAGTAAAATTTATAAATACATATGGATAACAACAACAACAGAATAAAATAATCGAACAAACAGTAACAACGGCAACACTATTTTCTAACCCATGGCATTGAATTGCATACATAAATCGGTTAGTAAATGAATAAACGAAAACAAAAAAACATAGCAACTGTATACATATAAGAGAATTACGCGAAAATATTTCCAATAATCATCTCTCTGTACATTTTATGACGATATTATTTTACCAAATACATAAATATTGTTGTGGCGCTAGTGAAATTTATTAGAGTTGCAGATAATTTCTGATATCCAAGTAAACAGTCGCAAAATTATTTTTGTGATCAGAATCTTATAGCCTAGGTAGCGTTAACGTAACACTTAATCTGGATTAACGTCATACCTAATCCGAATAAACTACTAACCTGACAGACGGCAGTATTGCAGATTAACTAAACAGCTGATTGCTGTTTCATTAGGTCTACTCACTTACATTACTAACACTATGAATTTCGGTCACCTGTCACTCTCGATATGAGAAAATCTACAAGAAGTACGTGAACTGAAAACTAGAAAAAATTATTTTTAATATGAAAAATATTTAAATTTTAAATAAAAAAAAAAAAATTAAAAATGAGAACACAAACCCATGAAAAAGAGGATAATAAATATATAAAATTTATTATAATAGCTTTTATTGCAAATATAAAAATCCATTGTAAAAAAATCGCAATTGAAAGTTGGCTGGATTAAAATGAATGAGTTTCAAATTTAAATTTATTGATCATTTTCTACAACAGTCTAATTTTAAAACACAACTGCTGTGCAACAACTATTAATTATGGAGAATCATAAATATTTGTAGGCTATTTTCGCAACACAAATCTAATTAAATGACATATTCAATAGAAAATAATTGTTTATAAGAACGAAACTCTTCCTTTAATGGTGACAATCTTTGATAAATTTACATATGTAGTATGATAAATTATTTTAACAATAGCAAATCTCCTCTTTACCAATTATTCCATTTCATAACCATATCAAATGAAAGATAATTCAATCAGTTACGCTCACATGTACAATACTACATCTGAGAAGACGGGTACTCTTTTTTTTATCTCAGCAAAATTCGTAGAATTTTATATGAATCAATCAAAGTTCCTGTCAACAATTTATTAACTTAATTACCTTAAAAGGGCAGACAGATAAATGTATAGACAATGCAGCAGATGCAGTAGCAGCACCAACATCAGTCGTAGATGATGCGTGTATTCATTCGATGCTAAGCAACTGATGATGCACACACAGGAAGTTTTTAATTAAATGTAGAAGAGACTGCGCTGTAGAAAAGGAAACAAAAGCAACGAAAAAAAATAAAAAACACTGCACTAAAACAAAGAAATTAGTTTAAAACTTTTTCGTTTTCTACGAGTTCAGTGAATAAATGTCGTATATGTATGAACGAGGACAAGAGGGATCTGTGGTTTGGTTAACATCATCACCACTCCTATTTTATTTGCTACTATTGATGTTAACGAGTTGAATAAAAATGGATACTTTTGCAAAGTGATTCCATCTGACGTTAAGTATTCGACTATATTACAAATATACTATATACTCACAGGTACTTACCATACATACGTAATATATCTAACATACATGCTTGTACTTTAACAAAATCTCCTATTATTTTGAATTGTTCGTTTTAATAAAACTAAATTTAAATACATTATGCTTCATATATAAATTCACTAAACATACTTTTCTTATATTTATATCTTTTCAGGTAAGTTACTGATGGACATGTGATTTATTTCTTCGTACTAGTAATAAAACTTGATTAGTTTATTTAGCGGGTATACATGTTATGTAGTAAGTATTGAAATTTATATAATCCAGGATTCTATATTTTCATTAGCAAATGTTTATGCGGTACTTATCTTAAGTACACATTTTCAGTAAATTGACATTATATTAAGGCCTTCAATTAGTTTTGAGAAACAATTTTTTTTTTCTTGCCTTTATTTAAGTAACAAAATTAATTTATACATTATTCAAAGTATTGTCCATGATTAACTACGACTTTTTCCCCATCTTTCGGAAGAAGTCGACATGTTTTGAGGCCGTGTGTCATTGTACAATCGTACAAAGTGGTATTCGGTAGGTACAATGTCTGGCTACATTGCTCCTAAGTGTTCCTCAGTATGTTTGAATAACTTCAGCAACATGTGGACGAGCATTGACATGTTGCAAAATTTCTTTGTCGTTATGTTTGAAAGACTTCAGCAACATGTCGACGAGTATTGTTATGTTGCAAAATTACTTTGTCGTATGTTTCAAGGTATTCTGGCCGTTTTGCCTTCAATGTTCGGCTCAAACATATCAATTGTGTTCGATAAAAGCCACTGGTGATGGTTTTATTCGCTTTTATTAGCTTATAATAAACAACACCGAGTTGGTACTATCAAATATATACTTTGCTGTTGATGTTGATGGTTGGCTGGACATAAACCATAATTTTTTTCACTTCGGATTACCGTAATGGATCAATTTTTCATCACCAGTGACGATACGATGAAAAAAAACTCTTTTTTTTTTTGCGGTTGAAGCAATTGTTCGTAAGTGAAAAATCGGCATTCAACATTTCTCGGCTTCAATTCGTATGGGACCCAATTTCCTTGCTTTTGAATCATTCCCATACCTTTTAAACGTTTGGAAATGGTTGATTCATCAATCACTAATGATGATGCTAATTCTCTATGCGTGAATGTTGGTCCACTAAAGCCGCCAATTCTTCATATTCAAATAGTTTGGTCCGATAGCAAATGTAAAAGCTGCGCCATCTGGCGAAAACTAACTCTAGGCTCCACAATAACTTCCTCCTTATTTTTTCTTTGGATTTGCATAAATATTTTTGATTTTTTCTTGCATACTTTGAACATCACTGACAATAATATGATATTAATATTATAAAAGTAATGAATACAAAACTTTTAACAAATTTGGAACACCATTAGCTTCTAATGGGTTTCATTCATTTATCACACAATTTCGTACTATTTAATACCATTACCAATTGAGTTGAAATTAATTTGCTCATATTATCGCTTTTTTTGTTGTTACTCTTGTTGATAATATACAATTAGCATGCATTTTGCTAGTCGTACATAAAAGTTTAGTGTTTTATTCTTCTTTGGAAATTAAAGACAAAAAAAAAGTCGCAGACAAAATTATATCATTAAATTCAATTCGTATGTATACAAAGATGTGTACGAATAAATACAATATGTAGTTAGTCAGTGACATCGTCAACTATTCAAAATTACAATATAAGTAGTTAGCTCAATCAAGGCAATATGCTGTGAAATTTGTTGCATATGTGCTCATGTTAATGTTGTTATGAGTGAGTTTTACTACTATGACAAATTTGGTCGTCATGACTGCATGGCATCATAAAAAATATTTCATTGAAATATAAGTTTATTGGATAAATTTTATACAATTTCCATCCTCGTTGTTCTTGTTTATTTTTTTTTAGAATTTTTAGAAAATATTTGTCTAACTTTGAAATGCGCAGCAGATTTATGATGTGTTCATTGTTTATAGACAATTTGTGGGAAAGACAATGTATAATGATGAAATTAATAAATTTAGAATATAGCACATTTTTTTTTTGTATTACACAGTTTGTTGCGTAATTTAATTTAATTTTTTCCTTAATGAGAAAATTTGTACAAATGAATTTTTAAATTAAAGAATGAATTTAAGGCATGTTCAATTGATTGATAACAACAAAACTTGATGCCTGCAACATAAAAAATTATTTATTAAAATATTGTAAACGTGTACTTTGAGAATTTGGCTCGAATATCAAAAATTTTCCGTTCGAAGTAAATTTTTGTTTTGCAAAAAGTTGTGATTTTCGCACGAATTCATAAGTTCGTTATTAGAAATGATGATGATGATGCTACTATAGAAATATATTTTATAATTACAATAACATCCTCAGAGGTGACGTATTAAAAATATTGTATAAGCTTGACGTCAAACAGTTCCAGCAATACTGCTTATTGCTTTATTGCCATCACATAAGTAGGCATACATATGTCTCACAATTATGAATTACGGGTAGGAGATATACAGGGTGATTTTTTAAAAACACATAAAATTTAGAGAAATGTTTGAAATCTCTATTTGAGTCGATAGAACGATCTATAGTATATAATTCAATGTTTAAAGATGATTTCATGTAAATGTTGATCGCGGCTGCGCCTCAAATGGTTCATACACTGGGTCCAATTTTGGCATACTCTCTCCAACATATCGGCCGGTATCTCACGAATAAATCGATAATTCACGGTCATCAACAACACTGGCGTGTTGGTGGTTTAATGTCCAAGAATGTAAATTTCGTGCGAAATTTAGTCACAAGGTTCCGAATAGCTGCATCAGAAGGTCGCCCAAACTGATCATCAAATAAATGAATGAATGAACTGATCATGTTTGACAGTAACATGTTACACGAAAACAGCTGAGCTGCCAAAGAGAGTGTTGCCAAAAAGAAAGTTGCTAAAAAATCACCCTGTATATGTAAATATTTGTTTTGGCTAAATGCCAAATGAATTAGAAAAAAAAACAAACAAAAAAATGCCAAATATATTTAATAAATGAGAGTGTAAATCGAAATTTAAAAAAATAACTGAATGATTTTAATTCTTGATTATATATATTTGTTTATATGTATTTTTTTTTTTTAAATGTCTTTCTCATTCGATTCTTTTTTAGCCTTGAAGTTGGCGCGCGCACACATACACACACACATGTACTCAATTTTAATTTCCTTATTTTTAGTGTTTTTCTTTTTTTCTATACATAAATCAGAAGCTATCTTCATTTTCACCCCACCTCTCACTTGTTCGTTTTAGCTCGAATGTAGACAAATGTCAACTTGCGTTACTGTCTTCTCATTTTCAATTCATACCAAGCGTATTTGTATGTAACATATACATACATGTGTTGATCCTATCACTTGTCTACTTGTCTGCCAGCGAACAACATGTCTCTTGTGCTTGTGCCTGCTAACCAGTTTACGGGCATGTCAAACACATACCACGAGTAAGTAAGTATGTGTTTGTGTTCTCTCTATCTGTGTGTGTGTGCGCTCACTATCCCAATTCACTTTTGTTGCCCTCAAGCACAATCTATTTGCCTCTTTTATTCACTCCAACACACACACACATAAGCACAATATATACATATTCGTCCTTTTGGTTTTTTTTTTATTCTATTTCTATTCTCCCTCTCTCATTCTTGCTTCCGTTCGCTTTGTGACAGAATATGCATATTGTGTCATTTAAGTGCCCCATAAAAGTGTCAACTCAAGTGAGCGAGAGTATTTTTTGCATTTTATGGCCTTTGGTGGAGGTGGTACAAGAAGCATATAACTGAATGTGTGTCTATTTTGTTGTTGTTGTTATTATATTGCTTTCTATTTTTTACTTTGTTGTCGCCTTTTTATGTTTTACTAATTGCCAATCCTTAGCGTGTCCTTTTTTAAAATAATTTTTTTTTTGTTGTATATATTTTGTTATTTATAATACATGGACACATATATCGTACGAGTGCACCCACTTATAGTAAACTCATATACCTATGTATATATTAGAATGCAAAACAACGAGTACAATAGTGCTTTTGACATATTAATATGTATATGGTTCCAGGTTTAGTCTTTGCCTCAATCAACATTTCACAAAAAAAGTATTTCTTTTACAAACCGGGATTTTTTAAAAGCAACAGAGTTATGCCATTTGAAATCTGTGAATATGAGTGGATCCCATATAGTCTCATATAGTTACAAATCTGAACTAGAAACTCGGCTCAAATTCAACTATACTACAAGTGCCTAACTGCTCTACTGTTTCGACGAATTGCTTGTACATTACTCTGACTAGCATAATTGTAGTTCTCATTCTCATTGTCATCGTATTATTGTGTTCTTATTGCCATTGTTGTTGTTGTTGCCATCATCGACGTTGACATTATCAGAGCATTATAATCCGTATTGTACATAAACTAGGCATGCAGTTTAAGTACTCATATATGAGTGGGCGTTATGTTATTATTATTGTTATTGACTCTTATTGTTATTATTACTACCTACTTGTGGTAGTTGTTGGAATTGTTAGTTATTAGTTATTTTATATCACCAGTCATATACATGTGTACATAGTTTTTGTTGCGGTTGTTTGTACATATGTGTATGCATATGTGTAAATAAGTATGTTTTTGCTATTGCTTCTCAAAGCAACTAAAGAGAAGGATATTGTTTACGTACAATATTTATTTAATATTCAATAAAAATGAAAATAAACAATTAATATGTAAAAGCATAGAAGCAATTAATCTCTTTTGTTTTGTTTTTCTTACTGTTGCAACCGCTTGACAGTTTATGGCAATAGCAATAAAAACAATTTTCTCATCTTAAAGTGTAAGTTTTGTAAATTGTTAATTATTTTCTTGTGGTTTTGTATAATTTGGAGGCTATACAAAGGCGATTTTTTACTATGTCACTAATACAATAGTTTCGGTGTTCAGTGTATATACGAGGATTACTATTTATATTTCGGGAATAGCAAATAGTAACAAACATTTTTAAATGAAAATGGATTTATTGTTTTTCAAAATATTCACCATTATGATCAATGCACTTTTGCATTCGTTCAAACCATTTGTCATAGCAGTTTTGCCATTCCTTTTGAGGCACTTCCAAAACATGGTTTTTGAACGCTTCAACTGCTTCAAGGCGTTCGTAAATCGTTGACCATGCAGTTTACCTTTGATATTCGGGAACAAGAAGAAGTCATTGTGTGCCAAATCAGGACTGTACGGAGAATGAGTCATCAATTCGATGTTTTGATTGCTCAAAAATTCATCTGTTTGACGAGATGTGTAAGATGATGGAGAATGATTCGTCTTTGGCGGTTGGTTTTGCGAATTTCTCTGAAGACTCCCGGCAAATAAATGGTCATGTACTATTCAGAAGTGACCATTCTTAGTTGTTAAAGCGGAATAGTGGCCACATGACCCATTCGGCTGAAGGAACAGGCGACCATTTGCTTCGATATGCTGCGGGCCCGAACAACTTTTGTTTTATTTGGCTCGTCTTGGAACACTTAGACGGTGGTTTGCTGTTTTGTTGCCGGTTCATACGCATATATCCATGATTCGCCACCTGTCACGATTTTATACACGTCTTTTGAAGCATTACGGTCGAACATTTTAAGCATTTCCTTGCACCAATCGACGTGAGTCTTTTTTTGAGCTATTGATAAATTATGAAAACTACTGAAAATTTTTTTTACAACTAACTTTTTATGTAAAATCATATGTATTGAAGTGGAACTAACGTGCAAGGATGCTTCTATCTCACGATATGTCACATGACGATCTTGCATTATCAGTTCATGCACTGCATCGATGTTTCGTGGCACAACAACCGATTTTGGACGACCTTCACGAAATTCGTCGGCAACCAAAATACGACCACGATGGAATTCACAATACCAGCGATATACTGTGGTTTTTGATGGTACTTTATCGCCATACAAAGTACTGAGTTCATTGACACATTCTTGTTAAGACAATCCACGTCAAAAGTTGTGAAAAATTATCCAACGAAAACCTTCTCTTGAAATTTCAATTTTTTGGCCAAATTGTACACTTGTACATCAAAGCGTTGTGAGCACGTTTCTGCTAAAAAGTGTCAAACTTTATTATGGTGTTGGCAGATTTTAGCTATTGACAATAATGTTACCAGATACCGAAAGCCAAGTTTTAATGCCCGGGTTCACTTGACATCGTTCCCAGAAAGCCAATTTGTGAATTTACGAGGCCAAACTAGATATTCTGCAATTACCTTTCTATTAACGACCCAGTTTCAAAGAAGAAACAAAAAAATGGATTTAGTCGAAAATAAAAATTACTGTATAGTGCAGTATTATTCACTGCAATTGGAGTAGTTATACCATACAGTAAAAGTAGCAGACAATAGAATCACATAGAACAATAGAACAAGCAGCATCAGAAATATGACCAAGCAAACGACGACAAAGATTGCAACGATAGCAAAAAGTTGCCAAAAACTTGAACGGAAATAGCGGAAGTGTTGAATAGTATGTATCTATGTATATATGTATGTACATTCATATATTCATTGTAAGAGTGTGTGAGAAAGTTTTGTACATTTCTGCCTTTTTTTTTTTTTGTTTTTTTGTTCTTCCTGCATATGTAATACGTATGTTGTTGGCGGCGCCATAACAACTACATACAAATATATGAATATGTTATGTGCACGTATACATGCATACATGCACATTGTTTCTAAAGCAAAGCTGATAGCATTGTTACTCGTAGCTATAGTCAATGTGGCAATAGCAACACTACATATGTATGATTTGAGTATTTTTTCTTGTCTGGAAGCAACAGCAACTAAAATTTTCATTTTGGGATGTAAACGTGTATGTGTGTTACATGTGAACATATGCAAAAAAGCACAACAAAATAAAAACAAATAAATAAATCAGTAACAACTAAAATAAAATACCCGGCATTTTCTTGCACTGTTTGTTTAGCGTCAAAAGTTTTAAAAACGCTTTTCTGCCGTTCGTCATCAACTTGGCTAAACAACAAACAAATAAAGAAGAAGAACAAAATGAAATGCCGGAAAAGGGAAGAAAAAAATAACAACAACAAACTCAGCGTTCCGTTATTATTGATGTTCTTGTTGTTGTAGCTTTTGACGTTGCTTCTGTAATATCCTGCTGCAAGCATATTTGTTTTGTTTTTATTCATTTGTATATGTGGGTGTATGTGTGTGTGTGTGTTTATATCTGTGTTTTTGTGAGCATGTGAGCATATTAAAAAGTTTTGCGCCCAATTTTCATTTCATTTAACATTTAACATTTTTTTTTTTACCTTCAAGTGTGTTATGTGTGACTGACTGCTAAAAGGCAAATATGCCAAAAGAAGAAAAAATCCGAGTTTTTAAAAAATTACAAAATAAAAGTTTTATGCATTCTCTCGCTCCCTTTTTTTTCTGTTATATCGTTGTTCAATTTGTTATTATAATTAAATGTTTTTTTTTTAATCATAACAACGAAAAATTGCCAATTTTTTGCTGCATAACAAAATTTCAATTTGAAAAAAATTCACTTGTAATTAATTCAAATCGATTTATAGTCTTAGTAACAGAATTTAGATGGTAAATAGGTGTAGAACTTGAGGAATAAGGAAATCGCTTAATATAAGTAGATCCATTCTAGGAAAATTGTCACGAGATATTAAGCATGCTTTTAGGCTTGAGATATCACCTCTGTTTCTAGTGTTTTTTAATTTAATTTTAAAGTCTGCTATTACTAAGCGAATTCCAAAACAAAAAAAACAATTAAATTACTTAACTTTAAAATTAATGCATAGAATTTAATTCCACAAATAAATATTTTCATATTGATACATTTTTATTTGTATTTATTGTATATATATTTATTTAACATATCCACTGAATATGACATTTTTGTTTATGTAATTATGTGTAAATGGAATATTTATTATCATTATTATTTATTTAATTTTTTTTTTTTGTAGAATTTATGAAATTAAAATTAACATAAATATTTCATAAATTTATCTCATTAATTGAAAAATTTAAATTACACAAGAGAACAGGAGTTTAAAAAAAAAGTGTAAATGCATTTTTTGAAACCACAATAGTTTTGCAGTTTTATGTGTAGTAGACAGAGTGGGAGAAAAAAAAACACTTCCTTTGAATTGCACAATATGAACGAATATTGTTTCTATGTATCACCCACCTTCTCTCCACAGAATATTTAGCTTTAATATGTTATATCCATCAACATGTAAGTATCTTATTATGACCGTTGAGCCTTTATCCTCTACACTTTATTTTTGAAAGGTAGAAGGTGTAGGAACATTTTATCAATTTACCATTGGGATTTGTTTTTGTTTTACATTTTGCTCAAATATAAAGCAATTTGATTCTTTAGCTTAATCATTAAAGGGTATTACAAAATTATTTGCTTTTAGAGTCTTATTCCACATTCAATTGTCTATATTTGCAACTAACATAAAAGGCAATCACTGACAAATTCTTTTATGTTTATTTAAATTTGTTTTTTTTCAGCCTCTACTCTTTCGACATTCGACATTTGATATACGATTCAATAAAAAATGTTCTTCCTGTCAGTAGTTCAACCGATGAAAATTATCTTTCATATTCAAATAATTTTTTTTCGACTTTAACAAAATCTGAATATGATTTTGCATTTTTTTGTGAATTTGTTAAAATTATTTTTACATTAATTTCATTCAATATTCACTGCACAATATTACATCTTTTTTTTCCATAATATAATTCAGCCCTTTTGACTCATGTTCAATGCAATTTGTTGAATTTTTGTTGTTGTTTCGCTTTACGCTTTAACGGAATAAATGAATTGAAAAATCATTTAATTTAACATTTTAGGTGTTGTTATTTATGGCTTTAATCACTTCAAAGCAATTTTATGCATCTTTGATAATGATGATTATGATGATGATAATAATGAATATTTAAATTTAAGAGTTTCAAAAAATTTAACCTTTTTACAATACATTAATTAAATTTCATGCATGTGTAATTTAGTCTTATTTTCACAATGCATATGTATGTAGCTAGTATGCTGAATAAAATTTAAATTCACAAATTGTCCTGATGATTCCTTGTGTAAAGTAAAAATAAACAAACAAACAAAAAACGCAATAATCAACAACAAACCAACAAATAAAAAAAAAAACAAGGCAATTTATTTGTATTTCGTGTCTCATGTATTTGTATGCAAACGTATGCAAATTATGTGGCATATCCTGAGGATATGCTGCAAACAGTACAAACAAATAAAAATATACAAAAAAAAAAAAAAAAATGAAAAGAATAAAAGTACCAATAGAGAATGCCGTATGATACAAAAAAAATAAATATGCGCGAATACTTTCATTACAAAGAAAAAAAACATACAGAAATGAAATCATAAACAAAAGAAAACACAAAATAATGAAGGGAAAATTTTAAAATAAACAAATGCAACTGTAGAAACAGTCAATTTACAATTTTTTCCACAGTCAAACAATCTTCTAGTTGCTACCACCAACCAACCAACCAACCAATCCAATCCATCCTTGCCTACCTCACACAATAAATCATTCCAACAAAATTTTAACTTTTTCTGCATTTTGTTTGCTGTTTTTCGCAACATATTTTCTCATTCTTATTCTCTCATGCTTCCTAAGCTTTCAACATTCATCTTTCTCATTTTCGCTTACTCTCGCATTGCTCTCTCTCGCCACCCCCTCTTCACTACTGACCGTAATACAGCCATAATGTTTTTGCCATTTTTGTTGTTCCTTGTTAATAGTAGGTATGTACTTCTTATAAATGCCACAAAGAAATATGAGATTCATGCTCTAGACGTGTGCCATTGTAGTGGTACGAGTACGACAACGTATAGAAACAAATGTGATATATTGCTAGGTATATATGGATATATTGAGGTCGGTGCAAATAGCAAAAATTTTCTAATTTAATCAAATTTATTATCACTAATTTGTTAGTGTGCTGCTACAGTCTCAGGATACACATTGTATTGTATGCAATAGTTGGCTGAGATACATGCATTTTATTGCCTTACTCAGATTCACCTTGCTATTGCGTAACTGAAATAAACGTGTTTTTTTGCCTTTTGCTAAAAAATTATTATTACGGTAATATTTATTTATAAATATGTACAAAAATATGGTGGTTTTATTAGTTTTAACTTTTAAATATTTTAAATAATGTAGTTTGTGTTATTTGATTTGTGCACTTTTTTATCGCTTTGGAGATTGAAGAGTATACGTATAGGAAATTTATAGATATAATTGCTGTGTTTTCCTATTGTACTACCACAAGATTCCATATACAAGTCGAACCAATTTCACACCCATATTCACCAATTGTTGAATATGGGTGTAGAAGGCCGCAGAACAGAAGGCAGAAAAACATTGTTCAGGCTAAACTTATTACAGAATACCTAATTGCAATTTTAATGAAACTAGGCACTTTGTACTAGACCTCTCTAAGGCCAGCAAGGCCCCAAAAAATCCTAAGAATATTGAGACGCTTTAGGCGGAAATTCATCCGCGAAATGATGAATGAATAAAATACGATACAAATAAAAAATATTTTATTCATTTATGAGAATTCGACTTAAGTAAAGGTGTCTCATATAGGCCACGTATAACTACTTTAAGACGGCACTGGTATGTTATGTATGTGAAAGTATGTAATTGCAAATGCAAATACCATTTGAACAACTTATTAGCTCCACATTTGTGTAGTTGAATATTAGAAACTTTTTTCCTCAAAATACACTTCTACAAATTGCTTGTATGTATGTACTACTTGTATTGTTGTACGTTGGAGTATAATGCAATATCCGACATTTTGGTGGTATTATTCGTTGCTGCTGAAACCGCACAAAGTATAGGAGCAACATCATATACAGCTCCATACCACTACATGCATGTACTTAATATTTATTAAACAAACAATATATTTCTTGTACAATATGGATATTTTTCGTAACATCTTAATTTAAATTTCACAATTCCCAACCGACCCAGCCAAAACGAATAATACGAATACACCAAATGGTATACAATAGGTGTATGTAGGTGCATACATATACGAACAATACATAAATGTAAATATTCCTTTTACGCATATATTAAGATCCTTTCATTTACCGTCAACAACACAATAACATACATTTGTGTTTGTGTGTACAAATTTTGACTTAACCTCAATTTTATTTTTGTTCCATCTTTTTGTCTTCAATTTACGCATTGGCACGATCTTTGCATTTGGAAAATTTCCTCTATTTACTTTACTTTGCAATCGTCTGTATAATATTTTTTTTCACACTCTAAATATACCATTGTCCTGGTCGTCTTGGTGCCATATATAAATTTCAATTTAAAAATTTTATTTACAGTACTACGTACACATATCTTGGTTTATGCACCTGTAACTGTATGTGATAATTCATATTCATCCATTATCATACTTGTATTTGCTAGTATTTTTTCATCGCTTATTTCATCTGGCAGTTTGGCATTCACAAAACCGGAAGGAAATATGCACAGTCATTTAGCCGAACATATATGTACTACGAATATAAGTATCTATGCCTGCAGGCATCCATATGCAAAATAGCTTCTGCAGCTACTGTATTTAAACCCAATAGGAATAGTGTCGGAGTATGAAATATACCATCGGCTATTGTCCTTTGTACTACAACTATACATATTCATAACATCTTTAAATTTCTTTATAACTAAAGAAATCCAAGAAATATTGCCTTAAAAGAAGACGTCTCCGAAAAATGTATGTATGCTTTCGTACTTTACTTGCATTGTAACATAAGAATGTTTCTGGACCAATTTCTTTTTAGATATTTCTTGATAAATATTGTATATAAAAAGCAAATATTCATTTTAAATGTTCGCTTTTGGCGTTCCTTCACGCAGAAGTTCTAAAGTGGGACTGGCTAATCATAAAACATATACATCGTCCCGTCATGTTTAATATTTCGACTAAAGCACTTGTGCGAGATATTCATCTCCCAGGCTATGATTTTCTGTTTTCGTAATGGATTTCGTTTAATTCTTGAATTGACAGGTTGGATAACTTGCGGCGTTCGAACTGTGAGTGTATGGGCCGACCAGTGGCGGTCTTTAACATCCCCAGTATCCTCAAACAGTTTTATGCACCGGTAGATGGACAAGCGACTAAACCCGAGCGGGTAGAATATTTTGAAAATATCACTCTTTTCCATTTCAACCTTAAATACCTTTATAACAGTTATACGTTTCTCGTTAACTGAAGTTCTAGGAGCTCGGCACATATCACTACTTCTCTCAACGTCTGAGTATTTTAGAAAATATGCGCCATTGGATGAAAACCATGCATATATCCAGTACAAAATTATTGTATATGTACTAAAGAATGTATGTCAATTTGTCATAATATAGGGTATCTAAGCTTCGATATCAACGAAGTTAAGCTTTCCCAATTTTTTTAAAATTCCTTACAAATTTCTATTGCCCAGTTGCAAGAAGTTGTCTACAATTCTTATAGTCGCAAAAAAATATTTTGACAGTATTAGAAGGGACCTACTTATATTAGCCAGTTCCGAACGCCAGAACTGGCTAACATTATGGTGACATTATTTTTTCTGATCTTTGTCACAAAGCTCTTTTAGAAGCGTTTTCATAGCAAATTATTACTAACGAAAGAATTGCCACCTGCTTGCAGACAGATGGGTAGCGTTCGATATTAAAGTTGTGCTTTAGCCGTAGATTGAACAAACGACCTACAAATCAGAAGGCCAACTCGCTAGCTACTAACCTACGGCACCCACATTAGAGTCAGTTACAATTACAATGTGTATATGACACATGAAATATGAAATGCAGCTGATAGTATATGCAAGTTCATACGACTTATATGCATATAAATGATGATGAATTGCTAAGCATTTGCATACACACACAATATGTATGTGCTTATAAATGCAAATATATATAACTCAACCAATAATTTGCAAAATTCTACTTTGGTAATAACGAATACGCTACATTATGATAAATATATTTACTTAGAGCAGTGACGTAGCCAGGGAAGGATCAGGGGGATAGATCGCCCCCTTGGTCGATGAAGTTGAAAGAAAGGTTGAAAAGAAAAATAATAATATATAAATATTTAAGAATTATTCATTAAATATTTTTCTTATACATCATTTACATCTGATTCTTCCTCCCCTCGCCAAAATCCTGGCTCCGCCACTGACTTAGAGAAATTTGTATTTGTTTTGACATTTGCGCTTAAAAGCACACAATTAGCAATGAAACAGCATTTAACCTTAAATACATTCGCTTCCTTGATTGGGAAACATCATCGAAAATATGGAAAACTTAAACAATATGAATACGAGATAGTTATGGCCTAATCTGCCAATTAAAATGTATTGCATTTTATTTCATCATCACATTTAATTCGCATTTTTATCAAACTCACCAAATAAAAAGCTCTCTCCAAGTAAAACGAATAAAATCCATTTGGTAACATCAAGAACTTAAGTAGAAAGTAATAAATCACACAAGTAAAAGTAACATTACTGATCCAACAGAATTTTACTTTAAAAGAAAACTAAATTTCTCCATCTAATGTATTAAAGTGTTACATTGAGTATTGCTACCCGTCACCTTTGTTCCTGGTTGCTATCACTACAACTTGTACACTACTACATTTTGACCTACTACGTATAGGAAGAAGAAGAATAAGGAAAACCCATATGACGTTTTTACCTTTTCTCCATTTTCATGATTCAATGCAATGCATGCAATTGTATTAGGAAATTACTGCAATATTTCTTCACATCCTTACATAAAAGTACACACACATGTATACGATTAGTATGTTATATTACTTGCTCTCTCTCTCTCAGTCTCATGTCTCTCCTACTGATTCTTTTCTTACTATTTGCAAACTCCTTTATTTTGCAACTTTAAACTTTCTTTTTCTGGCTCATATGTTACTTTCAAGTATTATTGTGTGTGTACTTGTGTGCAGTGTTAAAAAACAGCCAATTCAAGGGCTCAACAGCTGTCATTTTAAAATTGCACATACCCCATCTTTCTTTTTTATGTACATTTTATAGTTGCACACTTTACACATACACATCCCATTATATTCACTATGTTGCTCTTACAGCAAGCAGTTGGCATGATATTCGATTTTCTTTTTAAGTGCTGTTGCTCTCGCTAAGCTATGTACATAAGTATGCAGTAGCAGCAGCAGCAGCAGCAGCATGTTTTCCTTTGGTTAGCTATTACATATTTTTCATCTATTTTCTTTTACTACGACATTTGTTGGAAACACCTTGTTTGCTATGAAGCAAAATCATTTTCTCTCATCTCCATCGCCGCCATCATCATCATCATTATTATCAACAACAATTGTATGTATATATTTCACATTTTATCTGCTCATCGTGATGTTTTGCACTTGTTCGAGGATTTTTCAACTAGATTTATTTGCTATTAGTTAAAATGAAGTGTTTGTTCATTTTCATGTCATAGCTGGATTTTCTTATTTTCTATTTTCTCATACGTTATCTATACGAGTATGTATGTATGTGTGCCTGTGTTGTCTGCGTTGTATGTTAGCTAGATAAAAGTTATTACATTTCAAATCTTATATTATTTACTTCACTCACTCCATCACTCCAATCACTATGTATCACCCTTTTGTGTGACATTGTCATGGTGAATTTTATTCGTTTATTACTGAATTTTTTTTGTTTTTCCTTTTTTATTTTGGTTAAATTTTCAACTTTTGCTATAATGTTAGAATATACATATGAGTTTCATAAGAAAAAAAAAATACTAAATATTTTTCATATTTTATTTTTCCCCCCACACTCTCTGCCAGTACATCAAAGTTTTGTAATAAGCTACTTTTTACACTTGAGTACCTACTCATGTAGATACATACACAGAACATATGAACAATTTATCATCTTCATATCGAAAGTTTTGCACGTAAAATCCATTCATTATATGGAAAATAACAATAACAACAACAAAATAGATAGTGTTGAATTTCCTTGCTAGTTGCTATATAATATTCTTATAATACTTTGTTTGTGAGCATAAAACATACATAACAACTTTTTCAAAGATTTTAAAAGTATTCATTTTCCAACAATTACATATAATTTGTTTGGGGAATAAAGACAAATATCGAAAATATTTGGAGCGCTTACTAATTTTAGTGAATATCGAAAGTATTATTTATGTTCAAAAAATAATACTGTAATTTCATCATGAATACGCTAATAACAGAACAACGCTTTATTTTGAAAATCATAGTTCAGTTCCGGGATGTTACCGGCAGCTACATTTATTTTACGATTGAAATAATCGTGCTTCCGAGCGATCAATTCAACTAACCATGTTCGTTCTCATACCACGTACCCTCTGATAATACGCATCTGCAGACAACAATTGCTGCTGCTGTAGGGCCTACTACTGAGGAGCAATCAAATGACGATTCGTCCTCGGGCATATGAATCCACTTTATGGAAAGTTTTATATAAAAACCTCATACTACATGCTTAAAGCCGAGAGACCATAATTTGTGCCGTAAGTGGGAACAAAATCAATTGGAAGTCAACCCACGGTTTTATATTTAGCAGTATTCTGCAGTGCAGAGGCTCATTTTTGAGTTAATATTCATATCAATAAGTAAAATTGTTGTCTTTGGAGTGCAGTGAATCCACGAGAAATTCATGATCCAACGTTAGGTTACGTTAGGTTATTGTGGCTTCCCTCTCTCTGAGAGGATACACTTAGGCCATAAAGGCCCGTTGTGATACCACCAAGCTTCTCTTCCAATTCTGTTTACAGTTCCGAACGGCAGAACCCTTGTGACATCATTTTAACTTAGTTTTGGCACAGAGCTCTTTTAAAAAGCATTTTTTGCAAATTGTTACTGCCGGAAAAATTGCCAATTCTTGCCGACAGGTGGGTACCGTTCGGGGAGCTACGGCACCCACGTTAAATCCACAAAAACTCACTGTTTGTCTAGCTTTATGGGCCGCTGGAGTCGTTGGTCCTTACTCCTTTAAAGTTCCCATCAACAGATAACACTATAGAGCCACGGTTGCCGATTATTCTGTGCCTTAATTGAATGGAATGTTGGTGAATTAAGACATGTTGTTCCAATAGGACACCACCACATGTTACACAGTCGACTTATTGAAAGAAACATTTGGTGAATGCGATCTTTCTCGAAATGCACCAGTCTACCAGACTGCCGAAATAATGCGATTTAGCGCCTGTATATTACTTTCCCTGAGGTTACGAGAACTCATTGGTTTATGTGAGTAAACTGGAAAGTTTGGAAGTCCAAGCAGACAACATTGTGGGTACCATTGCCGAGATACGAATCACATTACTTGAAAAAGTGGTCAAAAATTGGATCTGTAGATTAGGGCAAGCCACAAGCATGAAATTATATCCAGACACTAATGACATAAATATGTTTTTTCATTGGGAGTATAAATAAGTTCGAGCGGATTTGATAACAGATGTCACTACGAGTTTATTATGCCATTGTTTCATCTGACAATACCGTCATTTTTAAGTGTCATCATTAGACTTTCTTTTTCAGTATCTGTCATTTCGTTGAAGTGTAAACCACATAGTTTCTGTGTGCTCCGCAAATGTCAACTTTTGTACCGAATAAGGTGTTTTTGCGGGGAGATTTAGTTCATTACTTCAATATGAAGAGAAAGGCTGGGGAAAGACATCGTATTTTACTGGAAGTTTATGGTGACAATGCTTTAACTGAATGAGCATTACTTCAATATGAAGAGAAAGGCTGCCGAAAGTCAGCATATTTTACTGGAAATTTATGGTGATCATGCTAACTAAACGAACGTGTCAGAAGTGGTTTGCACTATTTAAGACGATGAACGGCCCAAAGTGCCACCAAAGATTGAGGATGAAGAATTGGAAGCAAGGCTCGATGAAGATCTATCACAAACGTAAGATGAACTCGCCAAAAACACTTGGAGTAAGCCAGTCAACCATTTGCCATCGTTTAAATGCAATGGGAATGATCCGAAAGGTAGGAAATTGGGTGCCGTATGAATTGAAACCAAGAGACGTTGAACACCGTTTTTGCACATGTGAACAACTACTCCAACGGCAAAAAAGAAAGGAGTTTTACAATCGAATTGTGACTGGCGATGAAATGTGAGTCCACTACGATAACCCAAAACATCGGGCAACGCATGGATATCCCGGCCATGGCTCATCATTGATGGCCAAGCCGAATATTCATGGCGAAAAGATCATGCTGTATATTTTATGGGACCAGCTGAGTGTGGTGTATTATGAGCTATTTCAATCGGGTCAGACGATCACAGGGCAATTGTACCGCGCGACAATTGATGCGTTTGAGCCGAACATTGTGATAAAAACGGCCGCAATATGCCTATAGACACGACAAAGTTATTTAGCAACATGATAATGCTCAGATATCCTTCCGATTACCACTTCCTCTGCTCGATAGAGAAGAAATGGATCTTCGTACAGATTTTTCAAGGTTGATTGTCCTGAACTCTGAAAGCTGGATTACTTTTCTGGAGAATTTATACTAAGGACTACTATTTTTTGGTAAATAGCAAATACCAGATGTTTGCTATAGACAAGAGAGACAATTACAACACAACATCAACATCCAAAACATCACAATGAATAATTAATAAATAAATGCCACTATTATTACAATTGACAGTACATTTGAATACCATATACTTTTACATATAAACAAACTTACATAAAAGTTGTTGCATTTTATTTACTATATGGAGACTCGGTGTATGCAACTAAAAGCCCATATCTGCACCCATAACATATTAGTGTATGCGTGAAACTGACACGTGATAGGTTAAAATATGTATGATCGTATATGTTTATAGAAATATTAACGAAGAATAACTATTTATCATTCTGTGAGCTTATACTCAGCGGATTTGTTAACTAAGTGATAATTTATATCGAAGAGCATAGTCTTTGTATGAAATAATTGCGCGAATCAAATTATTGTAAGAATACTTTTTTTTTCTATTAATTACCATCTCTTAATAATAATTAATATATACGACCGTCGCTAAAATTAATCAAACTACAAACTACAAAATTAAATTCTTTGCATACTTTTTATTGAAATTTTACTGCTAGTTATTTGTTTATCGTACGAACTGTGAATTATACAATATCAGAACTCAAATGAAATGTATAGGTCTGTATGTTATATTGAAGGACGATGGTGTTGATAATCATGTATTTGAGTCTTATGTTACGCGTGTGTGTTACATAGCATAATGTATTTTGACATAAGCATTGATTAATTTTGCATGTAAATCAGATTAGATACGACCAAACTATATTGTATATCACATACATACATACGATACCACATACATACTCAATTATATTGAAATCTATATGACCGCACTCATAGTGACATTCTTGTATGTTATGTTCTGACATACACAAACACGCATCTACATATATAATCTATAAATCTGTAACGACATTCTTGTTGTGACTGTTGTTGTTGTTGTTGTTACTAAGAAGACTAACTAAATTACATTTTAGTTGGCATTTCTAATTCGTTAGTTACCACAAATACAAACATACACATTTATTGAAACCCTACTACATACAACACTTACTTTGCCACACGCAGCGACTGATAGTGTTGATAGTAGTAATGTCAGTTATTGCCACTGAGTATTAGTGCCGATGTTATATGGGTGTATATGTGGGTGACAGGCGTATGAGTGTGTAAAATAAATTATTAATGGGGTCAATTATTTTCGTATTTATTATTTGTGACGCAATGGGACTAATTTAACTACAAAGTAAGAAGATGGAATGAGAAGTTTCTAACCTGCTTCTAGTTATTATTTAATACTTTGAATTCCAAGTTTCAAGTTAATAGTACGGTTTGTTGTATGTTGGAGAGCTTATTGAAGAAATTGACTTCGGACAAATTTATGCAGCAATAGAGCAGTCGATTTGTGATTGAGAAGATTAAAAAAAAAACTTGTGAGTCAGATAGGTGCAACTGCTCTAAGAGTACTTCATTAGTAATATCCCATGGAAATGCTTTATGCGGGTCATTTCCGCGTTTGCGACAGTTGTGATCGTCTAGTAGGATTTCCAAACCTTCTTAGCTTCGAGTGACTCCACTGCTGGCCCTACTACTCCCTCAAATCCTTCATGATCATATGTTGTGACTTAAAGTTCGTCACAATGCTTGCCGGTCTTCATAGTGATATGTGCTTTATGTATAGATACCACTTTTGAAAAAAAAAGAGAACACAGCAAGTTTGGGAATTGCTAAAAGCTTCTCCAGAATTGTCGCTAAAAGAGATGCAGTTTCCTTGCGATTGAAAAAAATTTAACGGAGGCACAGCGAAAGTAAACTTTGAACGTGAAGAACCAGCAGTGGAGTCTCACGTTGACATCATGCGTAACTCAGGAACAAATTATATAAGAATATGTTGCATATTTCAAGGGGACATATTTCTTTTTTATTTTCTGTGGACTTTAACATTCTTTGTATCAAAATTTTGTCTGAGAATTTTCCAGCGAATAATTTTCTGAAATATTTTAACCCTTTAGCGACCTCCTAAACACCATTTTATGTAGACTTTCCAAAAAAGGGGTACAAATGACCCTTTCGTGAAAGAGTTATCGGGTTAAAATGTTTAATAAAATTATTCCCCATAAAATTTTACTATATGTATGCAAACAACATATTTCGTTCTGATATGAATATGAAGGCAAAATTTTACAAATCTCCTAGGGTCATAAAAAAAAACATTTGGGCTGAATGCAAAAAGTTTTGGTGGTTTTGGGGGATCATTCCGCCTCTACAAATACTGTCACAGTGTTTTTACTTAAAAGAGCAACGTTCTGAAAAGTGTATTTCTTCAAGAAAATATCTTGTCCGGGAACTTTTCATACCATCATCTGATATATATGTATATATGTATGTAGAAATCATGAAATGAAATACTTAGATGAAAATCAAATGAATACAATACTCTGAAAAAGCATGAACAAAATAATTATTATATCGTTGGAATTTTAGCTGCAATTTCATAGTATCAGATAAGCAAATAAGCGTATTAGATTGTAAATATGTGGATGGTGTGTACATTTCATTTATTTCATTTTAATAATACGCATACCATATTGGAATAGTTATTACAAATATTGTGGTGTGGTGGAATGAAGTAGTTTAGGTTAATTAGTTAAGGTTCTTCATCCAAAGTTCTTAAGTCGATTACAATTCCTCAGTAGTTGTAATGTTCTTGCAAAATTGATCAATCGGTAGGATATACATAAGAATGTCACATATTAAGTACACACGTATGAGTGGGTAGTGCTAAAAATTACAGAAAACTTTAGTAACTTCTTACACACCTGTGCACAAATTCGTTTCATTTTATATTGCCGTGAAAACGATTAATCATTATATGGAGAGCAGCAGCATCAGTAACGACAGCAATAGTAACATTAATTAATATGAACATAGTATGCGCGTGTGTGTGTGTGTGTTGTAGGTGTATTTTGTAAAACGACATAAAAAAAAGAAATGTTCTCAATGTTTCCAACAGAATACCCTCAATACTCAAAGTGTTTGCTGATTTATTACCACTTACTGCTGGTTATAATCATTTATCCTTTTCCCTAAAGAAGATATCAATATGTGTGTATTTGTATTCATAGTAAAATAAAAGCAACCATGTAATACTAAATAATATATATAAGATACGGTCAAATTTTTTAGCAAAAAAAAAAAAGGAAAAGAAAGCCGGACACTTTCTGCCCTCATAATCGAAAACCATGAAATTAAATTGAGCATAGGTTCTTATACTATTCCAAGGATGTTTGCTACAATGGTTATTTTAGGCAACTGATATTTAGGTATTGTCTTCCTAACAAAATATGCGCTCTGCTAATTCTCTATATGTAATATTTTGGTCACTTTTCCGTTGACTCACCAAAATGAAAAGAAATGCAGCTTGACAGGTACTAAATATATCAAGACTTGATCTCAACTTTAATTATATTAAAAATGTGATAAGGGTTAGCGAAATGGAGCAATGGAGCATCAAGGTTCTCACTACAATTTGTATAGAGCGGAACAAGTAAACTATTTTGACTTGAAATCCACCATAGCTCCATTTATTTGCATTTAATACTAAATATATCTCTCACTCTATATCTTTATGACTCATTCTTATCCCTTTGCTTTGACCTTATATTTATATTTTAATTTTTGTTGTTATTTGAAATTATATCGTTTTTTTTTGTGGAAAATTAAAATATACCCGCAATGCAGTAGCCGAAATATATAAGAATGAATGTAGGTACTATAAAAAATGGCAACTGTTGAATTGTTA
The DNA here is from genome assembly GCA_963854835.1 of Megamerina dolium. NCBI lineage: Eukaryota > Metazoa > Arthropoda > Insecta > Diptera > Megamerinidae > Megamerina > Megamerina dolium. The sequence goes on along the minus strand of OY978528.1, from coordinate 29,436,402 downwards.
TAACATCGATGTTAATGGAAAGTACATAGAGAAAATGAGAAGGGAACGAAATGCGAAACGATACCTATGTGTATGTCCTTAAAATGAGAATTGTTAAAAAATGTAAAATATAAATTAATGGCGAAAAAGAGAAGTGGCAAATGTTAAATGAAAACGGGAAAATTGTGTAGAGACCGACATTGACGAAGGTAAGTAAGAGTTTTATTTTTGGTAAAATTCCGATTTGTTTTTTTTTCTTTTTTGCTTACCAAAAATAATGAAAAAAAGAACCGCACTGAAAAACTCATAAACGAGTTGAACGCAAAAAAAATCTCTTTAATTTTTCATTCAATGGTCAAGAGGTTGCTGGAAAATAAAACTCGTTCATTCATGCGAACCTTATACGAATGCCAAATTTGGCAATAAATTAACACGAAACCAAACCAAATGTGTTATAAATTGCTCGTATGTGTGTGTAGTGCTTTTTAAGTGTGAATGACGCAGAGTTTCAATGATATACTATATATAAATATATTTATAACCACAAAATAATATAGTCGCACATAAAAAGGGTTTATAATTGAAACGAAATTGCGCTCAGTTAGTTTTTAAGCTTTCAAATTTAAACGTAAATGGTCTATAATTTTTTATTCGTATATTTCAATTATTAAAATGGAGAAAAAAATTTCTATAAAGTTGTATGTATATGCTACTGAAAAAAATATACTAAAAATACCACAATTTGTCAAGATGAAGGCAAATATTTCAAGAATATTAATTATTCATGCTGAACAATTTTTTTTTTTTTCAAGTAAAACTCAAAATAATCAATCACATGAACAATATGTTGGCTTAATTTGCTTTTAGATTGTAGCATTTACTTTATATAATTAATTTCGAGCCTACTATTGCCTTCAATGTCGTAAATTGTCTTTGTTTTATAAGTATAGACCAATGGCATGATATGCCCCACCAAAAATGGTCTAATAAAATCAAAGCACCGGACGTAGGCTGCTAATTGATATTCTAATTTTTTACAGATGCCCTCTTCTTCTTTTTTTTATGTGGCCATAAGAACCGATGATAGATTTAGGCCGAACATATAATGTGGCGCCAGTCTTATCTGTTCTTTGCTTGTTGGCGCCAATTGGATATTCCAAGCTCGTCCTCCAGCGGATGACGAATTAAATACCCTCTTCGCTGGAGCATCTTCTTCTATTCGCTCGACATGACCCAGCCAGCGCAGCCGCTGGATTTTGATTCGCCTGACTATGTCAATGTCAGGGTACAGCTCATCATTGTACCTTATTCGGTACTCGATCTTCGAGAGAGAGCTCGACTACTCAATTGCTTACTCAGCCCAAAGTATCACCTGTTAGTGAGAGTTATCCTACGCATGATCTCTAAGCTGACGTCATTATAGTTGCTTATGCTGGTTCCAAGATAGACGAAGCCCTTCACCACCTCGAAAATGTAATAGTCAACGTATTGACGTATTGTCCAAGACGCTGGGACTATTTGTTTGTAGATACTAGTTACTTCGTCTTGCCCTCGTTCACCGTAAGACCCATTCGACGTGACTCTCGCTCCAATTCAGAAAAGAAGATGCCTTGGTTTGCAAATGTCATAAATCTGTACCGTAGCTCAATGGGTAGTGCGTCGACCTTCTGATCTGTAGGTCGTTGTTTTAATCGCCGGCTGAAGCACAACTTTAATATTGAAAAGATTTTTCCTTCGAACGGTACCCACTTGTCGGCAAGTAATTGGCAATTTTTCTGAAAAAAAAAGCTGTGGAACAGAGCTCAGGAAAAGTCATAAGGGTTCTGCCATTTGGAACCAGCTAAAACTGTCCAAACATTTACGAGGCATAACAGTCCTGGAAGAGAATCTCGGACAAAGGGCGCTTCGGGACCAATTGTTGCAATATCCATGGTTTGTTTCAAGAGCTCCATTATATTCCTTAAAATGCCACGCAGTTATTTTTTTTTCGCTTTTTTAACACATTTTTCTCAAAAACGAAAAGATGTGACGCCATCATAGAATATACCCCAGCAAAACGTTACTGTGACGGGCTGATAACCTCGTTTAATCGTAGGCATTAGCTCACTGCCTTCCTTGGAGGATTGTGCATACAAAGTATCATCGATTTTACGAGTTACGATTATTGGTTCACTGCCAGGACACATGTGGTGTACTAGCCCAGCAAGACCGGCCAGATATTTTACGGTAATTTATATTTGCATTTTGTTTTTGTTTCCCACAATTCTGAAAAACAATATCAGCAATACGGTTCTCAGTTGATATTGAAATTGTTTGGCGCAGTTGAAGAACATCTAAGTTATCAGCCGCAAGAGCTTGTATCAATATTTATGGCAACACTAGGTATATATTATAATTTTTATTTATTTCTATTTAAAAAAAAAATATTTTTCAGTCATGTATTCATTGGAAAAAACTCAATATGGCTTTTTCCTTTTTCATTGTAAATTTTAGTACAATAACACTCACATCAAATGTCATAAATCGACTTCTATAGAACCGAAATAGTTTTGTAAACTTTACAAAATATACCATTCAAGTTTTGCTGGTAAAAACCTCAACTTTTAGTTTTTAGCTAGCTTAATGTTCGTGAATACATACATGTCAGCTACACCACTACGTTCACTTTTCCATTAGCGGTAGTAACAGTAGCAACAGATAATATCATCATAATATTATAAACAGATTTTAAAACTTTGCAAAAACAAAATCAATCACGTATTGAAATTTGCTACTTTTATACTTTGTATACTGTTTGGCTTATTCTAGTGCCTATGTGAAACCCACGAAAATACAAACAATTTTACCATGCCTAACTCATACACACACATACATAGGTATGTGAACAACAAATCAGCATTAATGCCAACGCGCGTGGGTGTTGAAAAAGTGAAGCCTTTGATAGAAATAAAATTTATGCATTTATGTCACACGTGAAAGCCAGAGAAAGAGAGGAAAGCCAGAAAAAAAGAGGGAGCAGCAGAAAAGTACATGAACATAAAATTAGAATTTCACTTTGCCATTAACAATGCCGCATATGAGCATCTCATAGCGGATGGTCACCATATGCAAACTGGATGCAAGCAATGTTGTGACTGTGTGAATTATAAGGCTGCTGCTGCCACCGCCATCACCACCACCACCACTAATGCAACGACACAACGATACAACGAGTACTTTATGCATTAGAAGCTCATACAACAACAAGAATGATGTCGACGATATGTCAAATGCTCGCAAAGCATATATAATCCAGATACAATGGCAAATTGCGAAGAGGCAGAAAAAGCTATTAGCGGGTGATACAAGTGCAAGAAGAAGCCGAGCAAGTAGGAAGGGTCTGTATGTGGAAAGAGGTGATGCGAAGTCATTGAGGCGGGGTTGGTTGTACTACAATATAGTGGTGTAAATATATACGTTGAGCTGGCAAATGACAATTTCCGTTAAAGCTTGCCGTTCACCAACAATGTTGTATGTACAATAGTTGCATCTACATAAGTTAGAAGCAGCAGAACAACAACAACAACAACAAAATTGGAATTTGCATAAACAACACAACAACAAGAACATCAACAGCTGCAACACCATCACTACTCCATAGTGAAATACTACATAGTTCACACTGTTGCATGCATAACTATAATACATAATATTCGAGTATATGAGGATACTCATACGACATGTATCACTCCTATGAGGCGTATGCATATATGTATGTATATGTATCGTAGCGTTACTATTGTTTTTGTTTTTGCTTTGAAGCATAATTAAAGAACTGAAAGTGCCTGTTCTTCTAGTTGTTGTTGATGTATGATGTATGTTGAGTGGGTGTTGTGCAACATAGTGAGTGGCATATATGTATGTTCTTATACGCTTATGTATATCATACACATATAAGACATATTTAAAATATATCCTTAGCGTAATCATGTTGTAGATGTTGTTCGTTTTGCAACAACGTTACGTTGTGCTATATTACGTTTGCTAAATGAAAATTAAATCTGGCAACGCTATGTTAAATAAACAGCCATAAAGGGTAAATGTGGTTGTTGTATGCACATTTGCTGTACGTACTTATGTGTATGAGTTACGTACGTATGATTCCGCGACTCTGTGTGTGAAAAAAAAAACGGATGTCGCTAAAAACGTTGCCATCAGAGTCGTTAACAAAATCATTGTTGCTTTAGCTGCTGCTCGAATTGATGCTAGGTGGTGAGGATGATGATCTTGTTGCTGTTGATGCAAATTCATTTTCGTAATTAAATCCTTCAACGCAAAAGCAGGCGATGCGGACAAAGAGAATGACGAAGACGAGGTTATTTGAATGTCTCTATTGTATATACATGTATATACGACGTACATACACTTGCATATACATATACATAAGTACAATATATTCCCTAGTCTAATAAGGATAAGGCTTCAACGGGATTGCAACTGCCAAGCTTATATGTGTGTGTGTGTGTGTGTGCATGATATTTTTCTGTTACGAATGAACGAATATAAGAGGTTGTTTTTATTTAGTTGAGTGATTAAAAAGAATGATATTACTCAGTAGGAAATCATTTGCAATATAATTGTTGCTATTCGAGAAATGTTGAAACATATTCATACACGCAAAAAAAATTCTTTGCAACATTTGATTCATGTTAAATAAGTTTTCATATGGAAAATAATATATCCACTCATATTTTTAATTTGATGCGTTTCCTTTTTTTCAGAGTACATTTTACTTCTATTGTATGTATACTTTTTAAGTGCTTGAAATATTCTGACGTCTGATGCACATGTGTGCATACATATATGTTCTTAATCTTTTGTGCAGCAAAAAAAAAATATAAAATAAGCACATACTTAATGCTCGTATAAGCGTTTAAATTTTATTTATTTTTTATACATTCATTTCATATTGCTCATTTTAGTAAGCCGTATAATTTACTTAATTCTATCTTAATATCTGGTGCTAAAATCAGGGATTAAGTCACTAAATTTTTGAAATTTAAAGTAAATGTTTGTAAAGTCCAACATCAAAATGATGATTTTCTTTATAATATAATTTATATGTTGTACGTGTAATATATTTAATATTATCTTCATATCTGGAGCTAAAATTAGGGATTAAGTCACAAAATTTTTGAAATGTAAAGTTAATGCATGATTTCCTTTATGATCAAGTAATTTCAAATGTATAATATGTACACAGTACGATAAGTTCATAATTATGAACACATCGCTGCATTTCAATTGAAGTAGTAGCTTGCAATCAGTCTCAATGAGATCAAAGGTAACTTTTGTGAATGCCTGTATATAAGCACAAGAACGCGATACTTAATTTTCTTTTATAATTTCAAATACACCACTGTTTCGTTTACCGTTGGTAAAGAACAGAATGTAGTCAAAACTAGATGGCAGTACCTATTGTTCCACTAGTCAATTGTACATAGCATCAACAAAGGAAATAGCAGAAATAACACAAGTGAGTCTTTTACAAATTTGTATTTGCCATGCAGGCAAATATTGTTCAGGTAGTGTATAATTGTTTGCATATATGTATTGCAGTTAAACATGTTGAGTATGTTTCAATTTAAAATTTCAAGTGATACATTTGAAATTGTAAAAGGCAGACTGATTACGTAATAGATTGATTCTATGTAAACACAATACAGTACTCATGCATCTTCACAATAATGTGCACTAAAACATAAATAAATGATAATTAATAATGAAAGAATATTTTAATATTCTAAAATTCTATTTAATTAGAGAGAGAGGTAAACTTTTTAGTTAGTTTAATCCGTAAATTTATCGTAAATTTTGTCGTTTTGTGTAATGTTTTGAATACGTGAATTATTCGCAAATTGATATTACTTTACTGTAGAAATTTATGCACTAAATAATTGAGAAAGTCATAATTCTAAATGCCAGTCACATGTGAACATCATGTGTAACTCAGTTTCTGATGATAGCGATGACTGCGATATGATGTCCTAAGCGCCAAATCATCGCCTCCGAAAAGAGCTAGACTTATATTTATGAACAAAATAAAAAAATTGCATATGAAAGTTGCATATTGCAAGGGAATTTTATTTATTTTTTTATTTTCTGTAAACTTTTACGTTCCTTGTATAAAGATTTTGTCTGAGAATACGCTGAGCGAATAATTTTCTTGAGTATTTTAACCCTCTAGCGACCAAAAAAAAAAGCGGTCAAAACGACCCTTTCTTAAAAGAGAGCTAATGGGCTAAAATGTACTACAAAATTCAACATATCAATGAACATATTAAGCTGCGATATGAATTTTGTTATTTATTCTAAATGCAGTCATGCAAAAAATTGAAAATTTAATATGGCCATAAAAAAATTTTGTCCTGAGAATACAACAAGTTTTGGAGGTTTTACTATATGGATCTAGATCTTTCGCCCTGAGGTGTGTCACAGTGTTATTTGTATATTTTAGGTATACATTCTGTCAAATAAGTACCCGGAAACCGGAAATTCTCATTTTCAATTTTTCCTCAGAATATTTTAAAATATTTTCTTTCCCAGGTTGGCACAACTGTCAGCCACTATTCTGTGAATTTTTATTGCTATGTGTCATTTAGTTTGCTTACGGCGTCATTAGGAACAAGTCAACCTTTTGTGTGCGTTGCGATTTTTACTATGGATAAAAATATCGAACAAATAGTTTGTGTGATATTTTTGTGTGTTTTAAACGAAATTTCTTGTGCCCAAACGTTGGAAATGTTGAAAAAAACATTTGGTGATTCAACCATTTTTTGAAATATTCTCAGAGGGAAAATTAAAAATGAGAATTTCCGGGTACTTATTTGACAGAATGTAAATGTATATATTTAGGTATATTCATTTTTAGGTATTATTTCGAATAAAGTGTTTAGATATTTTCAATTCTCCCGCGATGGGATTCTCATATCATGGTGTCACAGGTTGTGTGGCTGGCTTTCGTAATGCAGCTGAGTAATTTTTAGATGCCGTACCTATCGAAATCTTTTTATGATGAAGTGTCAAACAATATTAAATGAAAATACCATAACAGTTTGCCAATTTGACAGCTTGATTTGTCATAAAATTCCTACTGGAGAGTGTGTTTTACTGCATCCGAACAGTTTTCGTACATACGAATAAAAGTGTTCGTATAACTTCGGTTGCCTTCGGTTGTCTTCAGTTCCTTTCCATATGCAATTTTATAGTTCCATATTCACTCGGATTGAAGATAAAAATGCTTTTGTTTATTTGGCTAGGTAAATAAAAATGAAGTGAAGTAATTTACTAAAAAAATATGTAGAAGAATATTGAAAATACAGAAATTCACACTCGTGCAGCAGTCAAATATTTATGTGAGTATTCTTTTAACAATTCCTTTAAATCTTCCTTATATCCTAGTTTTTCTTCCTTAGGCCAGAAAGGTCCATTGTGATACCATCGACCATCTCTTCCAGTACTGTTGTGCGTGTTAAATTTGAATAATATTAGAATGGACTTACTTATATTAGCCGGTTCCGAACTGCAGAAACTTGTTTCATCAAAGAGTCACAGAGCTTTCACAGAAAAATTTTTCATGGCAAATTATTATTGCGGCAAAAATTTTCAATTACATGCCGACAGGTGGGCACCGTTCGAAAGAAAAACATTTTCGATATACCACTGGCCTCAGTCGAAGATTGAAGGCCAACGCACTAACCACTGAGCTACGGCAGTCACTATTTTGTAACTTAGAATTTTTAAATTCTATAAATATGTAAAACACAATAATTTTTTATTGTAACTATTTTCGAAAATAGCATTGCATTTGAAATGAAGAGAGTAGTTTGTGCTTGTTTAATCATTCAATGAACCCTCTTATTTAGATGTTAACTAAATTTTATAGTTTATATCGTAACTTTACGAAATGCTTTAGTATTTTTAGATCTGATTACATAATACAAAATTTAGAAATGAGTTAGAGATAAGCATCCTGTTTTTCTTTAGTTCAACATCGCAAGCTACTAGAATGGGATTTTTTTCTCCCATTATTTAACTATTTTCACCATTTTGTATATTAACGAAGTTTTAATAAATATACGCTCATTATAAATGGAAAATAATTGCCAAAAGCTACGAAGAAGAGAAAGAACTTGAGGGAAAAGTTGTACAGTACACTTTATAATCGAATATAATATGACATGCATACTTGTAACTCTTTATCATACGTTATATGGTGGCGCTTGATAACTTTGGCACTTTACAAGTTATTGTTTTCTCATTCTTTTGATTTCCTTCGTTACATCCCGCTAGCTGGCATTATTTTCGTCTTACCGTCTACGTTCTCTGTACCTTTTTTGTTTTTTTTTTTTTAATCATTCTGCAGTAGCAAAAGTTCTTGTACTTTGAACATCAAGTTGCAGTACGACTCGATAAAGTTTAACATAAGTGGCATGTGAGATGGCGTATATAAGTATGTGTGTACATATGTGCATATGGGTATACTCCTGACCACACACACATACACACATACATATAATATATACCTTTCTTTACTCGGTGACTTACAATTGTGGTTTAAGTAGGTGTACGCTCACGCGGACAAATATACATACATATATTCATACATATATTCTATACTCGTGCATATATGTGCACCTCTTATGAGGCAACAGTGCTGCGGTTTTGCTCATGTGTGCGTGGCTACGTGCGTGTATTTGGAAAACTTTTAATAAAAACTGTTAAAACTACAAAAGCAACAACCGCAAAAGTTAATTACAAAAGTTTTCTTCATACATACTCCTTTTACTATATTTAGAATTGGCAATGAGTGGTTACAATAACATATAGTATGTAAGTATTTTTATCAACAACATCAACACAATCAGTTAATACCATTTTGTACACAGGTGAATTAAACATGTTTCATTCAACTACTCGCACTCAGTAAGTCGCTCTGACATTCTTATTTCATAGAATTTATCTAATCGCAAAATTCTCTGATATGTTTCGTATGTATTTGTGTAAGCCTTAAATTAATATATTAGGTATATTGCGTGTGTTTGTCAAATTAATGACTTCACAATTATATACATTACGTTAGTCGTAACAATGCGACTATGCATTAACTAGTGTTATTATATTCATCCTCAATCACACGTTTTTTTTTTTTTTTTTTTTTTAGCTTATTTTTTTTATTGAATCTTTCTTAAATATAAGAAACTAACAATAAGTATTAAAATCTTACAAACTAAATAAAACTATGTGATATCCCCTACGTTCCATCACAATTTGGTGAGTCGCGAGATGTAGCAATTTTACAGCATATTCAGTGTGTCTTTTCTTTTTAATCGACGATGCCCCTTGCTCAGCAACAATTGCCTAGCAAGGGGATTCGGATGATTGTGTAATTTTTGAATGTAGCTTCTGCAGGACATTGCAACTTCCTCAGAAATTGTGGATACATTTAAATCTCGATGGATGTTAACGTTCCTCATATACCAAGGCGCGTTTACAATAATTCGCAGACACTTGGATTGTATTCGCTGCAATTTTTCGATATTAGAGGGAGATGCGGTGCCCCAAAACTGAATACCATAAGTCCAGATTGGTTTCAGGATTGCTTTATATAATAGCACTTTGTATTCAAGATTCAACTTTGATCTTTTGTGTAACAGCCACCATAACTGATTCATTTTAAGCTTGATCTGAGTTTTCTTTGCCTCTATGTGATTTTTCCATGTCAGCCTTCTGTCGAGGTGAATACCCAAGTACTTTGTTGAGGAACATTGTGGAACTGATTGGCCATTAATTTTAAGTGGGGGACATGTATCTAGCCTTAGCGTGAAGGTTACATGTACGCTCTTTGATTCATTGACTTTTATACGCCATTTTGCTAGCCAGACTTCGAGAGAATCGACATGAGTCTGCAGGAGTTTAGTAGCTTCTATGGGGTTAGAGCGAGAGCACAATATTGCCGTATCATCTGCAAAGGTCGATATGAATGTATAGTTATTGTTGGGCATATCTGAAGTGTATAAGAGATACAGTAAGGGGCCCAAAACGCTTCCTTGAGGAACGCCAGCGTGAATATCCAATGGATTTGTTGTGTAATCCTTGTGATGTAAGAGAAATTGTCTTTTAGTGAGGTAGCTACTAAGCAATGAGGAGACATTTGCAGGCAGTAATAGTTTGAGTTTGTAAATAAGGCCATCGTGCCATACTTTATCGAAAGCTTGAGTGATATCAAGAAAGACAGCTGAGCAATACTTTTTTTCTTCAAAAGTGTTCCTTATCAGAGTTACAATGCGGTGGACTTGTTCTATTGTGCCGTGCTGTTTTCTAAATCCAAACTGATGTTGAGGAATCAGTTGGTTGAGATTAATAAATGGAGTTATATTCATGACAAGTAGCTTTTCGAATACTTTAGAAAGTAGAGGCAGGAGGCTGATAGGTCTGTACGATGCAACTTTTGTAGGGTCTTTTCCTGGTTTTGCTATCATAATAATTTTTGAAGTTTTCCAGCATTTGGGATAGTGTTTAATACGAAGGATAGCATTGAAAATGTGCATCAGATGAATTACTGAAGCCGGAGGTAGCTCTTTTATCATTTTACCGGTAATTTTATCTGGACCAGGTGATTTTTTTGGGTTTAAATCTTTATAAATTGCTTTGAATATGTCCTTTTTTTTAATTTTGAGCGTTATTGAGCAAGGTTGAGAAGTTAATATTGGTAATGAGGACTGTGAAGAGGGTGGATTGGGTGTAAACACACTTTTTAGGTGGTTTGCAAAAGCCAAACCCTTCTCACAGTTGCTTCTAGCCCAATTACCGTCACTCAAACGGATGGGGGAATCAGTGAGAATTGGCCGATTTGATTCTTTTGCTGATTTCCACAAAGAGTAGTCTGACGCTTCACCAGGTGTTAATTTCGCTATGTGCTCTTCTAACTCTTTGTTGTTTTTATTTTTTAAGGCTTGCTTTAACTTTCGAGTGCAGTGCTGTAGCTGTGTTTTCAGATTCGGTGATCTGAATTCTTGCCATTGTCTTCGGAGTCTTCTTTTCTGTCTTACTAGCAATTCAATATCGGCTGGTGTGTATGGGCTATAGTTTGATTGCTTGCATACCTTTGTGCAGGTGGCTGAGCTGAGAGCTAATGAGAGCAGCTGGTTGAATTTTTCGAGTGCTGAGTCTACATCGTGTCCATTTCTTAATACAGTACTCAGAGGAAGATGGGAATTTATATATTTCTTGAATTTTAACCAGTCTATTTTCTTTCTAACGCAATTGCTTTGGGGGCTTGGTGATTTTATAGATATTACCGTGGGTGAGTGGTCAGATGATAGATCATAATTACACTCTGTGGAGATATTTTCCATCTGCAAACCTTTGGCGACTCCAAAGTCTATGAGATCGGGTATTTTCCTCTTGTCCGTCGGCCAATATGTCGGTTGACCATTTGAAATAACATCGTAGCCGTGGTTAGTGATGATTGAACATAGTCTTTTGCCTTTTGGAGTTATTAATCGGGAGCCCCAGTGAGTGTGTTTGGCGTTGAAATCGCCAGCAACCAAGAATTTGCTACCAAGAGTTGAGAAAAATTCTTTATATTGCTGTTCGGTAATACTGTATCTTGGGGGACAGTATATCGCAGATATTACTAGCTTAGAGATGTATTCTTCCAGACATATAGATGTTGCTTGCAAGTAAACGCTACTAAAATCTTCAAGAACATGATGTTTTATTCTGCTTTTTATCAATATGGCAGTTCCTCCGCGTGCCTTACCATGCGGATGATTTGTGGTGTACAGTTTGTAATATGGTATTTGGTAGCAATTTTTGTCAGTGAAATGGGTCTCAGATATCATCATTATGTCGATTTGGCTGGATTCAAGGAATTGAATTAGCTCCAAACGGTGGTGGTTTAAGCCGTTGGCGTTCCAGTGGCATATCTTGAGACAACTCATGGTCTGGATAGCAATGTTTGGAGTAACATCGATTGATTTTTCATCATTTCTTGCATCATTGTTTGCATTGAGTTCATGAATTGGTTCATATTCTGAATCAATGTTTGAAGCAAATGTTCAAGGGTACTTGGTTGTTGGGTGGGCAGTGAGTGTTTCTGCTCATTATTTACATTGCTTTGTTGGTGTGGGTTTTGTTTTAACACGCTAGCGTATGAATTGGTTTGATTCTTGTTTGGGATTGCAGAGAAGAATTGTGTTGCATCAATATTTTGTCTCTTACTTGAGTTGGCTATCTGAATTTGCTCAACTGGTTTTAGAGGTTGATTGCTAGCGGAGAAATTTAGCTTTAGGGTTGTATATACACGTTGAATTATTAATATTTAATTCTGACCGATTGCTTTTTAATTGAATATTGTACCTCTCACCCAAATTCATTAAATGTAATCGACATGTAAAAGCTTAAAGCAGGAGTAAGAGTTTAATGAGACAAACAAAATATTGTATACAATTTCTTACATTCTTACAAATTTTAGTACAAGTTATTCCAATTATAATCCGTCAATGCCGTAGCTCAGTGGGTAGAGCGTTATTCTTTTAATCTATGGATCGTGAGTTCCCCAGCTCGGTGCCTCGTTAATATCGAACACACTTTTGGGTCGAATTTGCCATGGAAATGCTTTCAAAAGAGCTTTAATACGCACCACTGTACTGAACAATGGATCAGTCTGACCTAAATGTATAATCTCATAGAGAGGATAGCCGCAATAACCTAACATAACCGAAGCCATTAAACAATGAATATCCACAATATTATTTCAAGAGTTTATTTAGCCTTGCAAGACTTCCAAAATCACCAAAAAAACATGAATTTTCTAAGACTATCGAACTCTTTCTTATTTAAAGTGCTTAAATTATTAAATATTTCAAACTGATTTTTCTCTAAAAAAAGGAGCAAATCTGTTGATCTATTTTTGCGTAGAATCTTCTGAATTTTTTACATCAGTGTCAGAGCCAGGGAGGGTGGATTAAGGGGATCCCCTTGGCCGTTGGACGTATTAAAAAAAAATATTATAATATATAGATATTTAATAATCATTCATTCAAAATTTATTCTTATACATCTTTTTCATCTTAGGCCCCCTTGTCAAAATGCTGGCTTCACCACAGGTCTTTTTTTTTTTAATGTTTATACTGAGCTCGGCATGAGCTTTGGCTCAAAGATACGGATGACTATCGAAAATTGGAATGAAGGACCCACAGAAAGTAATCAAAGAAATTAAACTCAGTTTTTTTTTTTTTAATTTTAAGCCATGCACCTGGCATGCACTCTGACTCTGGAAAGATACATATCGATCTATCAAGCAGAAATGCTTGATTTAATGCATGCGCTAGACCATCTACTGGATAGAAAGGTGCAAGGTAAGAAAATCTTGCCAACACTCGATAACCAGGCGGTGGTCAGGCGACTGCAACAACCTACGGTATCTTCTAAGTTGGTGCTCGAATGTGTTCAGAAACTTAACGGGTGTCCTAGTAGTAATGCGATTACTCTTATGTGGGTGAAGGGACATATTGGTATATAACAAAATGAAGCTACAGACGCCTTGGCTAGACAAGGATCTGCAGCTGAATTTTATGGACTGGAACCAGAAGTTGCTCTTAGCACCGGGACGGTGAAGGCAAAGGTCGAAGAGTGGATAATAATAACTGGGCATGGCAATTTCAGGTATCACCTCTTCAAGATGGTTCTTGTTGGAGGGGAGGATGCTGACATTTGCATATTATGCATGGAAGAGGCAGAGACAGTGGCGCACATAGTGTGCCAGTGTCCTACATTTGCAAGCAGGAGGATGTCCACGCTAGGTCGCCAATTTATTGATGAACCCGAAATGTGGAACGTACCCCACAAAAACATGCTTGCCATAACGCGTGATGTTATTATGAGGAAGGAAGTAGAAAAATTCTGCAACCAAACAAATAACACACGATTTGAGGGACGAAAAGGGACCCTTAATCGGTAAACATTTTTTATTATTATTTTTTAAGATAATATATGTATATAAAAAATTTTAAAACATTAAAATTTTCAAATTGAATTTATTGTTTTGTATACAAAATTAAACTGCAGATAAAAAAAAAAATATTTATCTTTTATATGTCTAGTTAATTACATTGAGTTTCTATTTTTTTAAATGTCATTTGTGGTTGTAATCATTTTTTTTTTCTTCAATCTAATGCGAAGTAATCGCTTTTACGTAATAAATTCAATGATCTTAAAAATACAAAAATTAAAAACAGAAATACAATTAGGGAGTTCCCAATGTCTTGTATTGTTCGTATTGCTCATCGTAAATTTAAACAATTTTTTTTTTTTATAATTTTCTATTGATATTATTATTATTAAATATACAAATTGGTTTGCCCAAGCCTAAACTAAATCGAAAGCTGATCTAGAGTAGCAATACGACCACAAAATCATATCATATATACAATATTAAGATACAACATCTAAATTTATGTGACGTTGTGAATGACGTAAATACTTAAGAAAAATATATTTTTTTTTTTGTAATTAATAGTCATAATTAACAATTGCTTAACCAATGTGTGTTGATTATTTGAATATGAAGAAGCAGCAGCTCGTAATGAATATGATTTGTAATGTTGACCTACAAATTGTAGATTGTGTAATTACAAGACCTTCTTCATTATGCTAAGATATTTTTTCATTGGAAAAATCATACAACCACTATAAAATGTAAACACTCGTATATTAAGTGAACGAATAGATGCTTGCGCATGTGCAATTAATGTTCCACATGTAACTGTTCAATGTTTTTGTTAAAAATTCATGTGAAAAAAATTTGAGTGTATTTTTTTTTTTTTTAATATTTTCAATTCGTTCATTTTTCGCTATGAAATGTATTTTCAGCTCTTTTTTAATTAATATTTATGGTTGCATTTATACATATATGTATATGCATATTTATACATATACATACATACGTACATATTATTATTATATATAATTTTCGATTTTTTATTGATAAACTTTGCAATATTGTACTTTATTTCATTTTATTCCTGCCACTACTGCTGACACTTCCTATGGCAATTGCCGTAACAAAATTAATTTATAATTTATTTGCTCGAACATACACATACACATTTATACGTACAAACTATGTAATAAAAGGTAATATTTTTTAATTGAAAATAAATAAAATATGTATGATATATTTTATAATTGATTGTATTGTAGATTTCGATCAATTATATGCCAATGATGAAAGGAAAATATATTAATATTTTTTTATTTCACTACTATACTGTGTGATTTATTAGTTGTAATTGCAGATATGGTAGATACATTTTTATATTATTTAATAATATAAACCGAATATCAAGAGAGACTCATTTTAAATTAAATAAATTAAATTTAACCACAATATTTTTTAAACAAGTTTCTACTGTAATAAGCATCTTCACAATAAACGAAAAATTATAAATTTCAAAATTTTTTAAAAATAATTCAACTTATATAAATTGTTATATACCCCCTCTTGTGTACTTTTAATAATTCTAATTTTTCAAATCTTTCTTTTCATTGCAGGTATGTACAAATTTTGAAAAAAAATCCCTTTTTTTCCTACATCATATAAAGGTAAAATTCAAATTATTATTATTATTATAATTACTAAGGCTATGAACCTGCGATCTTTCGTGCAGCCTATTCCCTAACTAGCAGATCTCAAGACTATTTATAAATCTTGTCACTGCTGTGGGATTGATTTTAACTAGGTCCTTGGGAACTATGAAACCGTTGTCTAGGTAGTTTAGTCTGCGTCTAGCCACAGATGGGCAATTGCAAAGAACGTGTTCTGCTGTTTTCTGCTCTTCAAGACAGAGTCGACAGAGATCGTTGTTTACCACACCCATTTTCATCATGGGATAATTGAGTTTACAATGACCTGTTAGTAGTTCAGTGTAAAGTTTTATATCCTTTATGCTGCGGTTTATGATAGTATCAATGTTCAGGGCCAATGACTCTTTTCGATTGCCGCATGTCTGTTTGGGCTCTCCAGTAATCGGTTAGACTACTTTTTTCCTTTTCACATATTAAGTTGCTAATGAAGCCACTGTTTACCGCGCAGAAGGGTTCTGAGCCTATGAAAGGAGTGTCTGCGCCCTTTTTGGCCAGTAAATCTGCCATTTCATTTCCTGCATGCCCCTCGTGTCCCGGTACCAGGTATATTAGAGTCACAGAGTTCCTCTTTGCTAAGGTATTGAAGAGTTCAAAGCATTCCCAAACCAACTTAGATTGGAACGAGAAATTCATTAGTGATTTTAGAACTGCCTGACTCTCCTATAGAATGCATATGTTGGTTCCTCGAGTGCCCCTACGTAGGCAGATAGCTGACAGATAGCTCTAAGGCGTGGACCTCCTCCTGAAAAATAGAAGCTAATTTTCCCATTGCAATTGCCTTCCGGAAATTTGGCCCTACAGTTCCCGCTCCAGTACTGCCATCTTCCATTCTGGACCCAGAAATAGAAATATTTCGTTGTTTCTCCACGGGGCTAGTTCTCATCGTTCCCGTTACGCTCAAACAGACTATTCGATGAATCCTGTTAAATGGTTGTTCCAAGTAAGAGTTTTATCCAGGATTACTCCCAAATATTTCATTTCCTCAGAGAGTGTGAGTTCTGTTTCACCTAACTTCAAGATCCCTAAATTCAATTTCCTCCTCTTCCTGAAGAGGAGCGTCGTTTTGCTGGGGTTTAGCGAAAGTTCTTTCTCTTGACACCAGTCTTGTGAGATGTCAAGAGCTAGTTGCATACGCTCAGTTATGGTAGAGTCAAATTTGCCTCTAACCATAATTATTAAGTCATCTGCAAAGCCCTGAGCTTCGTATCCGAGATCATCGAGAGTTTGTAAAAGCTCGTCAATGACCAATAACCATAGGAGGGGCGTTAAAATGCCTCCTTGAGGACAACCCTTGGTTGAAAAAAATTCAAATAATATTTTGACTATAAAAAATTGATCATCAAGAAAATATTATTAAATTTCCTCGTTATCGAAAGTATTTAAAATTTTGAATTTTGGAATAGGCTCTACATGTCCTCTTACATATGCTTTTCGAGATTCAGCCCCACGCGAGTTGCTTCTATTCCTAAACTTGCAGAAATGTCTCGAATTGCTGAATATGTATTTTGCCTATTTTGAGGTATTCGAGAAATATCATTATTCTTTGAAGATAGGGATAAATTTATTCTATATTTCATTGACTTAACATCCTGTCATCTTGCATGCATATATGTGCATAATAATTCTTATAATGATGTTGATTATATCAATTTATATAAAATTATGTATACAGTTTTCAATAATATTGTACATATTCATAATAAAATCATTTAGCAATAAGTTTTCATTTTTATTCATATTGAATGGAAATAGAAATGAAAATTTAATTCAGATTTACAATGCCCAAATATGGCCATATGTGTTTGCGTTATTTAAGGTGTCGATAAATGTTGATATTATCATAACTTATCCTAAATACATATATGTATAGATTATCGTAAATAGAAATCATATTTTTTTTTTTTTGTTGTACCTTTTTAGACTATACACATTTTATTGTTATATTTGTATAACAAAAGATTTCATACATTTTTATTGTCTATATGTATGATAATATGTAACAGAAATATCCCTTTTATTTCATTTTTCTTGTGACAAACACTAATGTGTTTGTATATTATATAATGTCGGTATGTGATTTCCTAAAAAATTCTATGGGAAAATTGACTTTTGTTATTTTGATCGTTACCATGTCTATGATGATGGTCACTTTTATTCGTATGTACATTCTTGCAGATTTGCAGCCAACATAAAGGCTCAATAAGCGTAACAGAAGTATTTTCATTTTTTTGCCAATTCTACATTCATATAAGAATGTAATCATAATATTTATATAATGAAAATAACAATAACGACAACAACTGCCTTGGCAGCTAGTAGCAAGTTCATTGTCTTGGTTATTCCATTTTTCCAAAAAGGATATTATTATAATTCTATTTTTCTTACGACATTTCGTTAGAAAAATTTTTATAGAACATATTTATTTACGTATAATATACTCCGCAAGATATTCGAATTGAGGATTAAAGTTAATCGAGCAGCAGAACCCTTTAATATCGATGAAGTAGAATTTTTTGTAGAAAGTAGTGAGCACATTTTGTTGGTTTCTGAGAAATGTTTTCATACTAGACCAACGTCAGAAACAAGCATAGATGTACAGGGTGTGTATTTTGAAGTATTGTAATAGATCTGTTTCCGAAAGGGATATCTTGTCGCAATAGCTGTCAAAGCATTCAAAATCAGAACCCACTTTGTAAATCTCATAGGAAAATATTTCTATCAGAAAAGAACGATCCGGTTAAGATATAATTCCAACTGATTAACTAAAGTTTAATAACCATTTTTTTCACGATTTATTTGAACTTATGAATTGAGCTCTTAGGCGATATGAACATTGAACAAAGAGTAGTAATAGGGATAAGAACGGATCTGCTCGGAAAACTGCAGAATATGTCCTTACAGTCCATTTAGGTCAACGTAAATAATTGAACACGAGGTTAGCTGTTGAATACTGGTTTTACTTTTTTTTGCCTGCATATATTGATACAATGATAATATGTATTTTCACTGAATGTTGGTGGTTCCGGTCATGATCACGAAACATATAAATACTTGTATGTATAATTTATATGTATATGTAGATGTATACTATGGGTGGGTGGGTGCCGTAGCTCAGTGGTTAGTGTGTTCGCCTTCTGATCTGTAGGTCGTGGTTCAATACCCGGCTGATGCATAACAAATTTAATATCGAAAAGATTTTTCTTTCGAACGGTACCCACCTGTCGGCAAGCAATTGGCAATTCTTCCGACAGTAACAACTTGCCATGAAAAAAAGCTTCTAAAAAAGAACTCTGTGACAAAGCTCAGAAAAAGTGATGTCACAAGTGTTCTGCCGTTCGGAACCGGCTAAAATAAGTAGGTCCATTCTAATACTGTCCAAATTTAAGACGCACAACAGTAATGGAAGAGAAGCTCGGCCAATGAGCCCTTTGGGGCTTTAAGTGCCACATATTTATTTATTTTTTTTAGATGTATACTATGTATGATTTGTTTTTCGACTCCGCACAACTCAGTCAATGAACCCATATCTCATATAAGGCACACCATTGCATTCATGTTGGTGTTAGTGCTATGTCAACGTAGATACGTGTGTCTATGAAAAGTAAGAGGATAATAAACGTGATATCCAATGAATGCTTTTTTGTTTGTTTTACTTTTTTTCTTTTCTTTTTTATTGTATTATATATTCTCAATAACATGTCATCTGGGAATATAGATACAATGTAGATACTATTTCATAGCGTTAATGGATGTACTCTGAATGTTTATTTGTTTTCTACATATGTGCCTGCATGAAGGTGCATACGGAAATAAAATGCCATATTTCAAAATACTTGTTTAAGTCCCAAATGGATGAGGAACTCAAAAATAATTCTATTAATAGCGGTGTTGTAAAATAATTTGGTGATTTTTCCCAAGTTATATGTAAAATTGTTTGGTCTAGTGCCACGACCCATGGAAATTCTTTATTAACAACAAATATATTTACAAATAGTGCACATATTGTACGGCAAAATTGACTAGGTGATGCCCATTAACTGATTGATTGTATTGTTGAAGTGATTGTAAGTACCATGAAGTTAATTAGCATTTAAGACCACGTTCTTAGATGAATACTAGTATATCTGATGTGTTTTGATTGGTTTAAGTCGGCAGTAGTTAATTTGTGTTTGTTTTGGACAATTCTTCGCGATTATCACCTTCTATAATATTCGACATTTACAGAGGAATATTTACTGTTCCTCAGTTGTTCGCGGTGCGCATTATGGCTGCATAATGTCCAATAGGACAAAAATCGGTGATTACTATTTCAGATTTTTCTCAAATATTGTATTATATTACATGTAGTTTGAAATTTTATTGTTGTTGTTGCTGTTGTTATTAACATGATTCTATTATCTGTAGTTAGTTTGATAGTCACTGTACAATATTCTTCAACAAGTAATACGTATATGACGGACTGAAGAGTCTGAGTCTGAATATTCACTCACTGCTCTATACACTTCTTATAACTAGAGGCATTGTTCATGTTAATTTATTGAGCTTATAATTTCTCAGTAAATTTGGCCTTCTGCTTTAACAATTTCGTAGCATAAAAATATGACAATTTGTAACCATTTGGTTTGTTAGTTATCATAATTAATGCATCTACTACCGCAGGCCATATACATTTATTGCTATATTTTGTTATTTGTTTGTTTGTTTGTTTTTTTACATAAAATTAGAGATATCATTATTATTATTGTTGCTCGTTATTGAGGATGTTGTATTATCTTGTTATGTCCATGTCAATATTATGCTTATATTCTGCCTATAAGAACCTATGTATATAGCTATATTTGTACATGATTGAAATTATAATGTAATGAAATGTAATAATCATGATATTCAAATACATAATGATTTTCATACGCATAAATCTTGTATTCTCTTGTATTTATTGATGTATTGCAAATTTAGATTTTGGTGTACAAAATAATTTGATCTTTGTTACGGCACCCATATTGTGGCAAGTAATTGGATAATAGTTTTTCTATGGATTATTCGAAATAGAAAGAGAAATGACAAAGACCTGCCCGAATTGATACAAAATAATTGCTTTTTAGTAATATGTTATTTCGTTCCGAATATATTTAGCAAAAATGAGATTTGTCGCTGACAATGAATATTTCGTAATAATTGAATTCTACCTTTTGCCATATTTTAACAAACATGCATAATGCCATTAAATTGCAGCCTTACTATAGCACATACCTACATAACTCTTTTAATCAATTGTAACGTTAATTTGCCCCTATGGGATCGATATGGAAAAATGTGTTGACTAATTGGATAGTGGGTGCCGTAGCTCAGTGGTTAGTGTGTTCGCCTTCTGATCTGTAGGTCGTGGGTTCAATCCCCGGCTGATGCATAACAAATTTAATATCGAAAAGATTTTTCTTTCGAATGGTACCCACCTGTCGGCAAGCAATTGGCAATTCTTCCGACAGTAACAACTTGCCATGAAAAAGCTTCTTAAAGAACTCTGTGACAAAGCTCAGAAAAAGTGATGTCACAAGTGTTCTGCCGTTCGGAACCGGCTAAAATAAGTAGGTCCCTTCTAATACTGTCCAAATTTAAGACGCACAACAGTAATGGAAGAGAAGCTCGGCCAATGAGTCCTTTGGGGCTTTAAGTGCCACATATTTATTTTTTTTTTTAATTGGATAGCTTGCTTCATTGATTGGTGGTAGCGATTGTTGGTGGAAAAAAAAATAACAATGACAAAAAATATAGCACAAGTTTTTTATTGCTACAAATTATCTCAGTGCAGGCCAATCAATTTAAGTGGAATCAAATCAACTGTAAAATTGAATACACCTATAGGTGCATATAGCTTCAACATCATTATGATTGACTTTGTTAAAAAGTTGCCACAACTGAGTTATTGCCATTGTCATTGTCACCAATGATAGTTGTGTTGGTTCTATGTATCATTCGCCATCACTGCAGACTAAGTGCGCTCAAGTGACATTAGTAATATAGACATATGCGCCCAACAATAACAGCAATAACAATGGACCTCCGTCTATACAAAAAGGATGCAAAAGCGGTCAAAAAAAAAAAAAAACAAAAAGAAATCCACAAGTAAAAACGTTTGCATTGCAGTTGCTAAAAAAAGAAACACTTTATATCTCTTCTGTTATTTTTACTTTTTCAAAGGCTATTACATATTGAAATATCTTGGTTGCATTTAGCAACTATGGCAACAAAAGCAATAATAACCACCAACCAACTACTGTATCTCACCATATGGTGAACGTAATGCTTAACCAACAACCATCATGCTGGCTATGCATATATGTGCATATTTTTTTTGGCAGTGATTCCTGCATACTCAAACATAAATGTTTTGGGTTTCATTGTTGTTGTTGTTGTTGTTGTTGTTGTTGTTACTTGCATATATCATGCGTGATATTGCTATTATGGTGCTACTGGTTAAATTGCACTTTTTGATTTTGTTGCTGGTACTCCCTGTGCTGTTGCTGTGCTGTGTTGTTCTATATACATATTCCTTATGTCGACTGGTGTTTTTATGATTGCATACGATTGCTCATGACATGGTTTATATATGTATTGGAATGAATATACGCAGGTATTCGAATATATGTACATATATGATGTGGTGCCGTTGTGGTAGGCATATTTGATGATAATGATGTTTTTCTGCTGGTAGAATGTTGATGTGGTTGAGGTTGAGCTATCTATGTATAATTGAAATTGGTTATGTGATTTTGTTGTTGTTGTTGTGGCAGCTCTACACACACACAAACACACACACATGTTTACACACTTGTGTCCTTTTTGTGTAGCTTTCAAATTGGTATGTTCAATGAAAATGGTTGCTTTTTACTTCTCAAAGTGTTTGTCGAGTTTATTGAACTTTACACAGATCGTTACATTTCGTTTAGATGTCCATTTTCTCGTTCTATATCAAAACTTTAATACATTTGATGTGGAAAGAAAAACAAAGTGTGTTTCAGCAAGACTAGAAAATGCTATTAGTGTATATACATTCGCAAATTCGCATATGTGTGTGCTACTTTCCATCTATCGTTCCAACGCAGTGCTTGTTGATTTGATGCCATGAATTGGCAATACCATTCATTGCCCATTATACATCCTTTTTCCATTATTGTTGGAGCATTCCAGCACATATATCATTATCATCATTTTTCACATTCTTGTCATTTGTCATGATTACAAATGAAATTTATGATTTGCATTCGCATTTATGTTCTCAAATGGGTGTCTGTAATCTGTATTTCTGTATTCCTGCAAATAATACACAAATTATCATTATCTCTTCCATCATATGTACTATGGCAATGTGGTGCTAGAATGTTTCTAGTATTGTATTTATAATCACGATGATATAGCTTAGAGCTACAAAATTTGCACCCAAAAAATTAGTTTGCCTTGCGTGCAATCGAAGCTAAAATGAATCAAAGACACAGAATGATAATAATGTTGTTAAATATACTTGTACTTGGAAATATTAGTGTAAATGTTCACATGGAAGAAGAACAAAACCAATATATGGACGGATTGATTGACTGATACACACACACTACATCTTATATTGTATAATATATGATGTAGTGTGGTGCTTTTTTTGTATATCTCCATAATCAGCAATAATATTGTACCATCAATATCATGTAGTTGCCTAAGGTTAAAATAATTTAGTGCAAAAGTGAAAAAAAAGACAGCAATAACAAAAAAACAAGTAAGAAAAATATAATTTCATAATGCATACAGTATAAAAAAAATAGCAATCATAAAAAAGTCAATGTTAAGCAAAGCAGCAATCAAATCTAAGGAAAGAACAATGTTGCATGTTACTATGTGTGGCATATAAAAAGCAACAACGAAAATTGAAGTAGTGAATCGAAAACAAAAACGATCAGACTATAAAAATCTTAATTTCATTGCTTTCTAACCCCCAAAAGGATAAGAAACATACAGACAGACTTATAAATATTCATAGAATTGTATAGCACATTGAATCACGGAAGCTTCATTTGTGATGGAGACTACAGTAATTTCCTCATGGATTTTACAGATCAATAAAAAATGAAGAAAAAAACGAGTAAAACAAATCATTAGCAATTTGCGGATAATTGTAGCTAAAGTTAACTCAGCTGAAACACGCATATCTCTTATTTTAGGTTTTTCATTATTTGATATTGCAATTACAAGCATGTATTCATATACATGTTGATATATGTGAGAAATAAATAACCAATATAAGTAAATATCAATCATTTTTTGCGGAACATGAAAGTTTTTATCTAAAATTAAATTAAAGTTCGAATAATCTTTTTTGTAATGCTCGAGTATGCTTTTCTTTTTTTTGAATATTTTGAAAAACTCACTGAACCATACAATAATCACTGGTATATGTTGTGTTCCTACTAAACTCTTCAAAAAAATCTGGACTTCGGATAGAATATCTTATTTATTGAAAAATCAACAGTAAGTAGTAGCAGATTAACAAAATAATTTAATGTTGTACATTTTATTGTACAAAAATGATACAACTTATGAGTATAAAAGCAATAAATGAAGATATAATTCGGTTAAGCATAAAAATGTTCATTTCCAATAATCTATTAACTTATAAAGATATAATCTAACAGTTTAAAATTCATGTTGATTAAATTTTATTGCATTCATCTCTTTACTTACATAAACTGTATAAAAATATATCAATTTCGATCACATGGCTTCAATTAAATTGTCGTAAATAAAAAATAAAATATAAAGGCGCTATAAATGTCTAGGTCATAAAGAGCTCATAAAATTTGATGAGATACAAAAAGTATTTTTAACAGCAAGAAAGGATATATTCCTTCTACTAGATAATATCATTTCAATAATAACGTTTAAATGTTAGCTTTAAAATTTCATATTTTTCCAAATGCTTCTTAAAAATGTTATTTAGTAAATATGTGTATGTATTAGAGTAGTTAAAAATGGTAAAAATTCTTTATGTGTGCACCATGCTAAATTTAAGACAATTTTTTCTTCTAATAAAATTCATCCAGTGATTTGTTTTCTTTTCTATACTTGCTCGACAAAAATCTCGATTTACATAGCAATATTTTCAGATACGGTGAATGATTAATCAATTCAATTCTCATTTTGTTGGCTTTACTAAAACAGAATGTTGTTGTACTGATTAGCGAGTATTTTTATACCCTGCATGGGTAACCGCTTAAAGGAAGCTCTAGAGATATAGACAAGTATATGTATTCTTGATCAGCGTCGTCTAAATAGTCAAATTAGCAATGTTCTTCCGTCGATCCATCCATAGTTGTCTGTCATAGCTGTCATCACACCGATATTGTCAGTTTGTTAATTCGCTAGTTGCTAGTTCGATAGAAAATTTAACCGTGAAGTCATCTCTTTTCTTAATCTTGTTAGTTTTGTAAATGAGAGATAAACTCAGAGTAAAAAACTCATGACACTCATGACTACGACACTCTCTGTAACATCGGCCAAGGTGACATCAGTAACGAGTGTTAACGAGTAACGAAAAAATTATCTGACTTGACATATCGGTAGTTTGTTATTCGTTACTGCAGTAATTTGATAATTTTACAAAAATAAAATAAACGACAAATAATAACAAGTAACGATGTAACGAGTTTAGTGCGAATATAACAAATACAGAGTTTTTCAACAAAAGGTGTCAAGAGGCGTTACCACATGATGTTGATTTGATTTTTTTGTCCTCAAATTTTCAGCAGAATGGCGACACATGCCATACAGCTGATGAAAGAATGACTCAATTGAGTAAAAAATTTCCTAAGCGTGTGATTTCTCAAAATGGAGACCTTGAGCCAAGATCGTGCGACTTAACATACTTTTTTCTTTGGGCCTACATTAAAGTTCAAGTCTACGCAAATGCACCAGCAAATACTAAAGCATTCAAAAGCAATATTAGAGTTGTTATTTGCAAGATACAGTCGCAATTATGCGAAAATGTGATGAAAATTTGCATCAAAAAGAATAACAATATGCAAGAAGAGTTGCGGCGGACATTTGACAGATATTGTGTTCCACCACTATCCTCAAAGTTTGTACTTTGGATTAAAATAAAATTATCAGCTCTTTTCACAAAAATATTGTGTTTTTTTATAAATTCAAAATGGTACAATCGTTACTTGCGAAGTATTCCGCTTGGGACAATCATATTTCAGACATAGACTAGTAATGTAAGAAGACGTAATTTTGCTTGAAATCACGAATCACGTCCACTATCTAATGTAGCCTACATACAAACTTGTGCATGGAACTTTGAGAATTAGTATTGTAGGTAGAAATCTTGGAATAATTCGCTGAATCACATCCACTACTTGCTGTAATTCTCATTTTATTTAAATTCAAGCCAAGGTAACTAACGCAGTATTCCGCCGGATGATTATATTTAACATATAGATTAATATTGTTAAATGAAATAATTTTGCAAAATTTGCTCAAGCCGCTAGCACTATATAATGCAGCTGCACTATACAAAGTCGTGAAATATTCTCGAATTGTCTGAAGGTTTGGAAGTTGGTGCCCCTTTTTAGGAACAATTAAGAATTCACCACTAGTGGAGACGCCAAGTAAGATAGAAAATTTATTTTCTTCTACTCATATGAATACAAAATTCATATTAAATATCGAAAATATTCACTTTTATACAAATGTAAACAAAATATTTTACACACGAGAGATTTAGGTCCATTTAACTAGATCTAAATGAGATGACATTTGACAAAATACTTATTTAGGCCAAAAAAATACAACACATCTGGTATCCGGAATTCATCAACAATTGAGTTGAAACATCTTCATTTTTCCCGGTACAAATTTGTATCTAATGCACTAGTCTATTGTTGCTTATATACATATAATATCATATTTACATAAGTTCAGACATTATTGCAATTTTGCAATACAAAAATAATGTCTACAAATGAATACAAAGCATTTCAATTGTAGATTATGTTAATAAAAGAAAATAATATTTTTACATTACCTCATTACAATGACAATGACAGTGACAACTGTTACTATATTTCTATCGTCTTTTAAGCTTTGTTTATTTGAATTACAAGTATTACACAATGTCCATATATCCTTAAAGCTGATTGTTGCTGACATATCTCCTTTTTGAGTTTAAGTTAAATTACAAGAGATTCATTGAATTGCAAAAAAAAAACTGCACACAAAGCAACTGAACGAAAATTGTTAAAATTGTTCTAACAATTGTTCAAGCAATCAAATAACCAAAACCAGCAATAAGAATTGCATAGAATCTGCATTTATTGCATATAAATTTCGAAATGTGATTGAAGAAGTTTATCAAAAAGGAAATATACTACAATACATATGTATATACATATTGCAAAGTTTTTAACATATTTGCATATACTCGTATTCGTATGTAAATGTAACAAAATGTTCACAAATATATGCAAATATCGAAAAGTACATTATTTGTTGTATAACTTAAATTTATATTCGTACCTTTGTAAGTACATAAATACGATATATTCATCTGGTGATAGTAAGGTAGTAATAAAAGCAGTGTTCAAAGCAGAAAATACAAGGATTGATTCTTTATAAAACCCAAAAATCATGAAAGAATATATCATGTAAATGTCTAACTAGGAAATAAAATTTCAAATGAGTTCTGCAACTATTTTCACTTGCTAATTTTCCAAAACCAAAAATCAATAGTGCCTATACACATAAATCAAGTTTTACTGTATATTTGTTCATATTAATTTCCTTAGTATATGTATCGTTAGTTACAAGGAATGTGAACTTTTTAAGGTCTTATTACTACGGTAACTCTATTCAAATATAAATGTTACATTTCATTGTTTTCCTTTTCGGATTGTTTGTGGAGTTACTATATGTAAACTAAATATTGTAGTTATTGTTGGAAAAAATTATGTCAATTTTCAAATAAATTTGAATGCGAAAGAAGCAAAAATAAAACAAATCAAATTATTGCTGATTTCTAAAAGATAGACCAATATACCAAGATATCAACATACGAACAAATTTGTACAATATATCGATGTATCTATATGTATATGTATATTCTAACAAAAATCATGTATGACTTTTTGCAAAAATAACAAGTAAATCATATGTACAATTGAAATTTGCTTACGCTTGTTATTCGTTTGCATTAAATCATTCACATCGATTCATTCAATTGTTTCAATCGTTGGTTGTTCATCATATATGACGTATACGCATACACATATACTTGCATATGTAATAAAAAAAATGGCATAGCCAGTTGGAATTATTTTGGTGATGTAATAAATGATGACATTCTGACATACAAATTTCATTTTTAAATACTAATGACAATCACATAGTTGGATAAAAGGTCCAATTGTCATTTAGAATTTTAATAAAAAATTCTAAAAATATGTTTTGAAGAAAATAATTAATTCCTAGATAGTAGTATATCCCTAATAGTATAACCCTATTTTCAAAAAGCAACTAAAAACATTTTTCAAAAATATTAATGAATCTGTAAACATGGCATTTCTCTCCAATGCATTAAAGAATTTAAATTTAAATCGCACATAAAAACAACAACACACTATTAACGCTATAAATCTCACTGGGTATGCAACACGATATATGTATGTATATTAGGCAGGGCATTAAGTAAATTGATAAATCGTATAGCAAAAAATAACAAATAAACTATTGATGATTTTGAAACCATAACTCTCCAACGATGTTGTAAATATTTCTATCCATATAAATATACATTTAAAAAAAAATCTTTTTCATATCGTTATTAACACTTCTTTGCTTCTTTGACAAATATACTTGTAAATATCGATAGTTTATTTAATTGCAATATATTAGCAAAAATCTTTACCCGTCCATATGTACATATACGCTCAATCTGTATAGCATTTGGATGTGCATTCGATTTGTATGGAAGCATTTGCCATTTGTATTTGCTGAAAATGTCGCTGTAAAGCACATAAATTGAATACAATTTATTCAAAAAAGAATAGTTTATGTATCGTTTGTCTGTATTCATTCCTTTGTAGTAAGCGCATTTATTCTATTGTGGTGCTTTCGATAAATGAACTATGATTTGTACATAAAGGATTTTAATGATGCCATCTACATCAGCATTAGTAGTAAAATAAGCCTCGTCATTATAACACATCATCATATTAGCATTTATATACATATATACAAGTATTAATAATTGATACGTTGATTGGTTGATTGATTGATTGATTAAATATTCAACGGCATTTTATTTGTCATTGTTTTTTATCAAGTAAATTGCTATTAAAGTATTCTTCAAGTCTTGTACATGTAAATTGATATTTCCATAAAGTCATGTATATATACATATGTATATATACATATGAATATATACATTTGAATATAGTATACCTGCATAGGTACATTATGCATTGATATTGATCTATTATATAAGAGTCTGCATTAATAATAATGTGAGACTTTGTTAAAGAGTTTTTGTTAATTTTCTATAAAGTATTATATTTTGTTGTTCTTTTCTAGTATGTTTCTCTTTACCTCTTAAATATATAATTTTCGTCACATATAATGCTATGACCTATCCAGTTTTCTCTTCTCCAAATTCGTATGCATGGAATTTGTCGTTTTCGTTGTCATTTGACAGCGTCATTTATTTTAGCTACCACCCTATATACATGTATACATGAATATGTATTGTACTTAGCGTACATTTGTGGTATATGGGCGTATGTGCTCATGTAAAGTGTGATAAAAACCACGCACATTGACAATGAGAAATAGTCTTCGATTTGAAATTCTAGTCACGCGTATCCTGGCTCTAAGAAAAAACTTAATTCTATTTTGTCACTAATATGTATGTGTGCATACAGCTAGACAGATAACACATACGCACGCATGCTTACCCGTGAGCTGTTGTATTGAAAAACCTAAGTATTATTTATTATATTGTATGTATACATATATTATATGTAAAAAACTACAATAGGGGTATTCTCTATGTCTAGCATGTTTGCGAAATCGTTGCAAATGCAAAGATATTACTCCAAAATATGCAACGAAAATTCGTATTCAAGTCTATCAAATGTGATGGCATCCTTAAATTCAAGTAACCTTTCCAAACGAAAAAGAGCTGAGAGAGAAGGAGGGGCCGATTGATATTACAGCGCTAAAAACGGCTCCTTTTTGCGTGGGTAGTAGTAGTTCATGCATACAACCATAGCTGAAGCAACATGATCGTCTATTGGCGGCGAGAATTCAAACAAACATTGACGATGACAACTGTATGTCTGTTATGTGGCGTCATGATACTGACTAGAAATCGCAACTACTCTGTCCCTTTTATTACGAGACCTAAGAACAAGGGAATATAAAGATATTTTTCTCACTCACTAAATTTCCTAGAGATGGAGAGCCTACACGAAAAGCATCACAGATTTGTTACTTTATTGTCCAAATTCCCACTTAGCTAATCGCCTTGATTCATATCAAAGTATATAAATATAGGTATTTAGTACATTTCTGCATAACTAAGTATACGCCACTGTCTTGTAGGAATTTTTGTACCTAGCAAGAATACAATATTAAATTTATTCTCTACCTAAAATATTTAATTAAAATTTTTAGAGTATTTGAATTTTTACTCTTACAGTTTTTTCGCTTGTTTCTCTATATTAAATCATGTGAGATTTATTACAAACTGTCGTTCGTATATTGCTTTTGAAAAATATGTGTACGTGAATACAGTAAACCGTATTTGAAAGAAATTGTTATTTACTATTATATTGGCTATTTGTGAGAAATTAAATAATTTTATTATTATTGTTGTTGTTGTTGTTTTCACGTTTCTTCTTTTCACCTTTATAGTTATTGTTGTTGTTGTGTAGTAGTTACGATTATATACAAGTACTCACCACAGTAACTCTAGTGATTATTATAGCGAGTTCTTTTCAAACGAAAAGTCATTCAATTTATCCATTAATTTACGTTCTAATGACAGCAATAACAACTATAGCCGTTGATCATTCAGCTGGACGATGGTATCAAATATATGTTATATAGTATTGTATAGAATTTTAAGTGTCTATTGTGAGATACAAATGACCTACGTGTAGAACAACAGCCAACAGCAATACAACACACACACACATACAATTACAAACCATAATTGAAAGAAAGTAGAAAAAAATATATATAGAAAGAAGAAGAAAAGCAATAATTTTCATACATACGTACTACTTACTCGTATATTCATGAAAGAACGACAAAATGAACGAATGAATGAATGATAATATGTACATAAAATGAAATGAAATCACTTTTAGTCTCAATTGTTTGATGATGATGATGATAATGATGGTCGTAATCGTGATGGTGATGATAATAATGATGATTTTACTTAGAAGTTTACTTCCTGCAGCGATTTGCTCAAGCTTCAGCGTCTGTATGTATGTGCACCTCTCCGACGCAACATGTTCCTATGTGAGAGATCGAGATGAAGAGTGAAGTTAATGTTTATTTTCATTTTTATTACTCCGAATAAGCGAATACAGAGACTCCATTTACAGACATATGTATATACAATATAAAGAAGAAGATTTCTTGTAAAGAAATGAAAAATAAGAAAAACAATTCAATATTAAAAATACTGGTTCACTTATAGTAATATCTGTGAGGTGCATATTTATTAGTCTATACGTATATTAGTACAAATGTGAGTGTTTGTTCAAATATCTTGTAAATTTAGAGTACATTTTATAAGAAGCAATTTTCAATTTTACTATTCGTATTGTTGTAATTTACGCGATTTTCGCTTTTATAGTTTTCATTGATGATATTCTATTTCTATCTCCTAATGATTTCTCAAAAATTGTATAGCTCATGCATGCTTTGCATACAGAGAGAAACATTTGTATAAATGTGAACGAGTCTTTACAGTGATGTTGAAAAATGTGCATATATTTTAGCCTATGCTTTTGAAACTTGAAAATATGGCACCATGAAACGGGAATTAACCTCAAAGAATGAAATTATTGCTGAAGCTGATGCCTATTTTGCAGTATTAAGAAAACTGAAGGCCTCTGAGAATAGCTTATCGTACTAGAAGTTATGTATATTAAAAAATACAAATAATTTTTGCCAATAAATTTACTTTTTATTATATATTGTATCACATTCGAACTTATCACTCCATGTAGTATTCATTTTTGGTACTAACTCAATTTTTACTAAAATCATATGTGTATGTCGTGCCCAAAGTAAAAACACAATGATACACAATTATTCCTATTTATTAGTATAATGTATGCACGTGGATTTGTAGTAAAGGTCTCTTCATATGGCTAGCTGGGTAAAAGTAATACTATTCCTACATGTATTCATATTGGTGATACGCATGTATGCGTCAACATGAATAGCATTTATATATATCTGTACTACAAAAACATGTGAAATATAACTGTACTAAATGAATTTGACCCCGAGTGTCAATTTAAACTGATTAAAACAGTATTGCAACTTGTTGTTTTCATTATTTAAAATGACAATAATGATGCTAAATGTTGTTATTATTGTTGTTGATGATGATGATGATGATGATTATGTTTCGCTCCGATCATGAGATGAATACTTGTATTTGTTCATATTTTCTAATAATAAGTACATATATACATGAATATGAGTACATACGTACAAACTGTGCCCATAATACTCACAATAATTGTAGATTTAAATTACTTATGAGCAAAAAAAAAAAAAACAAAAAAACAATGTGAAACGTAAAATCAAATAAGAATTTAGAGCAAAAGAAATTCAATGAATTGAATTAAAGTATATACAAATAATTTTACAAATTGTTCAATTCAGAATTTTGTATTCCACAACATGAAAACATAAAAATACATAAAACAAGAATGTCTAGGTAAAAATACAATAAATAGAAAAATGAAAGCGAAATAATTTGAACCTTTTACAATCACATTTATTATTATTCTAGTAACATTTATCTTGAAATTGTATATACATTTTAGTAATGTTTAACATTTATTACGCATTCTCATTCGCAAATGATATATACAAAAAATCGTGATTTTCATACTTCAATTCATTGGTCAGTGTTCAGGGATTTTGCACTTTTTCATTCGATTGTCAAAAGGAAAAAATAACTACTAATGGCTTAGTATGAAGTATATTAATACATATAAGGAAATTTCTATATGAAAAAGTGGATAATGTTTTATAAATTTAATTTTTTTTTTGCCTAAAGCAAAAAATTTCCCTTTATCGATTTGATTATGGCATTGTACAGATTTCGTTCACTGTTACATTTATTCATTAATTCTTACACAAAGGAATATCAAACAAATATTTCATGTTGTAGTACCATTATTTGCAATTTGAAAAAATTAAATCACTTACATTTGCGCCATTTGTTACATTTTTTACATTTTAATTTTAACATTTATTATTGAAATTTATTGAATGTATATAATGGCTGACAGTGAAATGGTAAAAAAAAATTATTTTATTAAATCTATTTAACACAATTATTCCATTAATAACTGAATTTAAGTTTTAAGAACTGCATAGGATGTGCGATAAAAGTAAAATCTCTCAAATGATTGAAAAAAGGGGTCCCCATTTATGTTGTTTAATTAAAAATACAAACGTGATTTACAAAACAGTCGATTATCTTTTACATAGCAATATCTATCGATTAAGTAGAGGTTAATATACCCAACTGACCACTAACTGCCTATTTGACTATAAGTAATTCCTTACGCACGTTTAAATTTATCAACTTTAAATAATAAAATTGTAATAAAAATATAGCAAAAAAAAAATAAAATTTACTTATATCGTAATGACGCACTTTGACTGAATTTAAATTTTGCACATGCAACGTGCTCAGCATAATACTATAGGTATATGTATATATATGTAAATATTTGTTTCTATATTTATTGTCAACAATAACAACAACAAGCCATAAGAATATTGTATAAAAATAAAATGTTAAAAGAGACAAAAAATTATGCGGTAACCAAAAACGTTTTATGAATTCTTAATACATTGGCATTTTTAAGCATACACCTTCTTTCTAAACCAATCCCGCACTCACTTTGTCTCGCAATAGATTTTACCTTTCGAAAACACACAACTGAACACCTACTTATGCACAGCAATACGCATTTGCGATTCTATGTTTGTAGAAAATCATAATCACATGACAATGACAACGACAAAAGCAGCCAGATGCCATAAACACCTGTCAACATTATTTATCACAAAATTTTATTTTGCATTGATTAATCCTTAAAAGTAAATCTAGCTTTTAGTTGTATGGAGCATCAGAGCAACTGGTGCATTCATTTCAATTGGATTCGTACTATTACATATTGAAAATTGTCTTTCTTTGCAAAAAGTCAACGATTTAATAATGATGTGAGCAATTATTAAATACGTTAGATAATTATTGTCACATTGCTTTTGCTATTGTTGTTTATACGTATTAGAGTGTTTGGGCATTAATAAAATCGCTGCCGCGTTTTCCACGTTAAGTCATGTTGCGTTTGATCATTAACAATAACGGCTGTTTGAAATTTGGTTTTTATTGGAAATCCAACATTCAAATTTAACACAACATATGCTACTTCTAGTTGAAACACAACTTTAATATTTAAAAGATTTTTCTTTCCCACGGTATCCACCCATCGCCAAGCAATTGGCAATTTTTCCGGCGGTAACAATTTGCCACGCAAAAGCTTCTAAAATTGCTTTCTGGCAAAGCTCAGAAAAAATGATGCCACAAGGATTCTGCCATTCGGAATCGGCTAATATAAATGAGTCCCTTCTAAAACTGTCCTAAATTTAGCACGCTCAACATTATTGGAAGGGCCTCAAAGGCCAGAGGGCCCTCGGGGCCTATAAGTGCCGCATTAAAGAAAATGATTGATTACAAAAATATTTTTACCTCAAGTCAATGCAATTTCTTCCTTAATCGGCATCGAAGAATTATCTTTCTGAAGATGTATTGAACAGAAAGCTTCGTGAATTTACATAATTCAAAAAGCTGGACAAAAGCTGTTAACTTTATCACCTCCATATAAGTGTTCAATGATGTGTTTCCCCAGACGCCGGACGTAGTTGTGTGTTGCCACTCCGATTCCATTCCACATTTGCTGTTTGTATCAATACGATTGATATTCGAAAAAAGCGATTGAACACTTAAAACCTCTGTTAAAGCGGGATAAGTATTGAATATTGAGGGAGGAAATAAGTAAGAGGCAATTGCTGATCGAAAATACGAAAGAAATTTTATAAAAGACACATTGTTGTTGGGGTCTTATTCCGTAAATATCGCAGTGAGCAAATCTGATAGAATTTGCTCTAATTAACATAAATAGTCCAGTATCTGTTATTATATTCAAAACTGTAAGTCATACATTTGGTGAAATGTTATCTTCATATGCTCCGAACACTGCGCATGAGCTCACTTGCTGTACCTGAGTACAGTAAATCACGAAATCTACAACACTTACATCAAGGGGGCAAGAAACAGAGCACTATGTGCCAAAATATGATTGGAAGAAATCAAATCATGATATTTCAACAATAGGAAATTTACAAAAACATTTAATTATTGATATTTATAGGAAAAATTGCAAATATGTTATACTTACATATAGTAAATATATAGTACAAATTCACATAAATATAATAAATATTCATGAAAATGGTATTAATGGGAAAAAGTATAGATTTAATTTAACATATGAAGTCAATGGAGCCTTTAAGTGGGGTCGATGATAAAAATATAAAAACAAAATTCTTTATTCGTTATTTCCTGATCACATTGATGAGTAAGTACATCAACGCATGATATATGCATGAGAGTTCTCAGAGCATACTACAAACACTTTACTTAATAATCAACACACTGCATATAAAGATCTTAAAAAAATTCAAGTGTCTAATTACATCTGCCATTTGACTAGATGAAGAGTAAATGTAGTAAAAAAATTCTGTTTTTTTTTTCTTTTTCTTCATACTCGAATATACAACAATAAATGAAAGGCCAACATTGTTGAATATTCTTTAATTGTATGTATACATACATATGTGCCTAAGAAATGTAACATCATGAGTAGCTACAGAATAAAAACTTAAAAAAAAAAAAAATTTGACAGTACTTTAGAATACTAAAGGAATTAAAAACAACAAAAATGAAAGAGAGAAAGAGGAAACCAGCAACAAGAAGACACTACAAATTGTATCATCCATTGGAGTATGTAGTACCTACATATACACATGTGTGGAGATCAAGAAATGACAGACATACGATATGATGACGCACCCATTTGATTTTATTTTTTCAATTTTTTTTTTCTAATTTTTTTTTTTACAAACACATGTATAGTGGAGTATATATACTTGTACATTTATTTTCATTTCTGCTTTTGCAGATTGTCTTCTTCTTTTTTTTCATGATAGAAGATGTGATCACTTTGAACTCATGATTTTCTAGTTAGTACTATGATTATTTCTGCTACTTTGACTAGTAGCTGAACTGCTACTGTTGCTATGTTTTAACTAACTTGTGCTCTTCCCATTTGCTTAGTGGATTGTATGAGTTTATTCGACACATGTGCCTGTTATTCAATATTTTTTTGTTTTTTATTTATTTCTGTTTTCCCCCATAGCGTGCATTTCTATTTTTAACTCGTAATAAATTCTAATGTTGTAATGGTTGCTGATGCAACAGAAAATGATGACGGCAAAGGAAATATTTCACACTCACAATTGTAGTTATGTTCTATTGCTGATGATGATCATGATATTTCCATGGCCAATATTGCTTTCACTCGTTTTGATGTACATGGAATTTTATATTCGACTTTTTTTTTGTGTATACTGACAAGCCAACAAACATGCAACACTTGTCAATTAAATAATATGTGAATACAAAGAATATGAGAATTTTATATACATACTACTTCTTATACGTCTCCCTTGAAATTTTCATAGCTGTGTGCTTTTTTTTAACTTCATATTCGTCCATCATGAAATCTGCATACAACAAGACTTACTCTCTGATTGCATGCCAACACCATGGTCTTAGTCTTTTATTTTATTTGAAATCGTCTGCTTTTCTATTTTGATATTTTGTGATTTTTTTCTGTTACTATTTGGAATTTTACATCCTCTTTAATAATTCATTTAGCAGTCGTTTTTTTTTTTTTTTGAGTCTGTTCTCTTCTACATTTTCTAGAAAATTCCACATACATACATGACGATTCATTAAATCGTTTTTACTCAAGATTAATCCTCATATGCTGAGCATATGTTCATTGAGATTTATTTTAACCTTTTTCGCTTACAGGTCATTTACATTAAGCATATGCACACAAAGAGTCGTCTGTGCATTCAAGCTACTACAACATTTTATTAGTCGATTGAACTAAATTATTTTACTTTAATCATTTTAATTATAATTATAAAAAATTTATTAAAAATAAGTACTTTGATTTAGAATAATTTTTTTTTTTAATATTTCGAAATTTTACTATCTACACTTGGTGTAACTCATTACGAACTCATTTTCGTTGGTTTGATCTTTGCAACGTCACACATTCTTGCATTTATCGTATTAGTCATCTCCCTCTTTCCTTCTCTTTACATTCTAGTTGTTCCTCAAGAATAACTAGAATATTCTTCACTTAAATATATTGAATTTTGATTTCGTAATAATTCCTATTTGCCTAATTTCGACTATATTAAAATAAATTTACGCATCAATTCATTGTAATTAAAATTATGTAAAGATAGCTTACAGATCTGAATATAAATGAGAGAATTCTCGAAGATAAGCAAATATTTATTTATTATTTGCTAAAATTAAAGATTATTCATATACCTTCTTGTAATATTTGCAATAAAGTTTCTGTCCAACATAATGCTGCAACATATTTATCAATTTCATATTTATTTTATTTAATTTCAAAATACTTTGTGAAATTACTTACTTTCATGTATATAAACATGTATATATACATTGTTGATATATGTACTTTTATAACTATTCCCCAATAAAAGTTGATTCGGAGCCGTTAGTAATATTTCTTTTTAATTTTATTTTATTTGATAATGTGTTTTGTTACATAAACACATTTGGATGGCAGCATATTTGTATGCTGTCAATTAAGTGTATTTATTAAAGCAAAAAAAAAAAAAACATATGTATATTTCTACATAAAACTTGAAACTTTTGATATTATACGCGTGTATAAAAGGTATTTTCCCTATTCGGTTACTATTTCATATAGTATGTATGAAATGTACCAAAAATTATATCATATCCATATACTATCTATGGGGTATATTACTCTCCTCTTCCATGCAGCCATAACGATATTTACATTTGGGTGCTCTCTGATATTTGTAGGTACTTATGACATGTACTCTTATAAATGTAATCGTACTCGTCTGTACGACAACAAAAAGTTAAATGAATGTAATATCTACAAAGTTTATATAGTTCATAACTTTTCAGTCGGTATGACGATATATCTAAATGTATAGATACATACATACGCTACATACGCTACATGTATACAAGTATGTACATTGTATTTGAAAAGTTTTTTTCATTTCTAAGGTATAAAGGGTAATCATGGTGGCAATAGTAGCATAAAAGTCATTTGTATTTAGCTTTGCCACAGTATGGTGATTTAAATTATTTTACAGAGCACATATATAATATAGTATATAATTTATATATACACATAGCTATGCATATATATGATATGTGTATGTATGTTAAAACATTTCTGTTTTTTTTTTTGTGAAATAAAATACATAAATTCGCTAGAGAATCCAACCAAGAATGTACTAATATTGACTAGAAGCAAAGATAACCGTCACTGTTACGTTAGTTAGAATATAGCATAAAATTGTTGTCCCTAATGGTTACAAATTTGAACAATGCAAAATGAATCTATGTAATCTTTGTGTATTCTTCATAAAACTTTGCCTAATTTCAAAAATAATGACGTTGAAGTCAGCAAAATGTACTTATAACAAAGGTAGGTATCTGAAGTATTATTTAAATATTGTGTTTAAATTAAAAATTGCAATAGAATATGTACTTTAGTTGTACGAAAAATTATTATTATTTTTTTGTTTTGGGAATACATGTAGCACACCACCTACATGTATTCCCAAATCCATTTCATCCATTCTGTCTACCTCTCACAACAATTTTGGTTATGCAAACACAAAAAGGAAATTGTTATGCGTGTCTGGATGAAGGTACGATGATACGATGATAATCACTATGATCCTCTGTACATGCATATACAATATATATACATATATGTATTTGTTTACTTTTCATTTATGTATATATTCCCTTATTTCATTTGCCTCCAACCATCTTGTGCGTATAACGGTGATTATCACTGTAAACTCTGCAAGTATATTTACTTATCAAAGTTGTCATTCGAGATATGAGTACATAGTATGTATATATGTGTGTATGTATCTATTTGGTTGTGGTCGTTGGCTACTGTATCAGTATAGGCGGAATATTTTTTTATTAAATCTGTTTGTTTTGCTGAAAAGTTTGTCTCCCTTTTCGTAAAATTAATAAATAATAATTAATTTCTTATTTTCTATGCTTTTTCATTTCAGGTAAGTTTCATATCATCATTTATGCAAAGTATGTAAGTATAAGGGGTTTTATGCATTAATTGTACTAAGCTATAAATATAATGGGGAGTTAACAAAATAATCTCTTCAAGGACAAATATATTTTGAAAAAGCATTTAATTTATATGGAAATGCATATTTGTGAATTTTTCGGCATCTAATGTCCTATAACTCACAATATAATTAGAAACTAAATTTGACGTATAACGGAAGAAGGAAGGTATCATATTATAATCTGTTGTAATACACCTTATAAATTTCCACTTAGTAAATTGTGTAATGCAATTAAAATACATACATATCGTTATCCAAAAACTTCACATGCATTGTACATGGTTATGTGTGTAATGATGTTTACACACATTTACTGATAAGCAGGTTTTATGATCTTTCACACTGCATGAATGGCCAATCAATGTACGACCTTTTCAAAGAATGAGTATCGAATTGGCAATAGCTACTTCATTTGCACATATGTACTTCTTCGATATGAATGACTTTCACTTGCAACAACCACAAACCAGCCACAGGCTGATTATCTGCTTTTGCATGTGCCTAAATAAATTTGATATGTGCACCACTCATACAGACATAGTATTAAATAACAATTATACTGCCTAACCAAGCTAACCAAACTAAACACTTGAATGTGTTATATTGTTACTGCCAATGCCACACATAATACTTATTACGGGGTCTTTTAAGCCGATTGAGCCACTGCAATACTTTCATAGACGATTGAGTACTCCCTGACAATCGAAGTATAGCAGCATTGTGATAATAGTAATAAGACAAGCAATACATAATATTGTATTGTAATTCCTTAAATACGTAAGCATATACACGCAAATATGTACACTATGTTATCATAGATGGGGTTGGTTTGTTAGTTGGTTGGTTGGTTGGGTCGTTTTTCTTCTTATCACCGTTAAATGAAAAAGCAGGTTGATACATATGCATATGTATACATATTCATGAAACAACATTTTCCAGTTGATGCACATTTGTGACACAAAAACAACAATATCAATATGTAAACATTACTACAGCGACTAGTCAAGTTGTTCCAATAATACTCACCGTACAGTTAAGTTATACATAGAGATTCTTGTTTGCGTATGTGTGTGTGCACTTTATTCACCCACCGGCTAACTGATAGACTTATGGTTGAGTATTGTTGACCAGGTTAACAAAATGTTTTCTTTCATTTTTCCTTTCACAACAACCCATCTCAAATCGCCATCTCTTATTCCGTGTTGTAATGCTCACACTTTTAGCAGACATTGTAACAAATTGTTTAACTACTTGGTCGGTTGACTGACCAACTGACTGAGCAGATGGTGCATACACCCTCCTATTATACATATATAGCAGACTGTGTGGTTCCAACCATGTCCATTCAATTTCAAGTGGTTTCATGATGGCAATACTACTACTACTACTACTACTACAACTACTACTACTGCTGCTACTACTACCAACGATCATTACGATACCCATTGCTAATTGTATATTTTATTGAATGAAAACATTTACTGCATAAAACAGTACTCTACAACAGCAACAATGAATTACTATTAGATATAGTAACGTACGTGTACATAGAAACGTAGACGGCACTTTAAGATATGGGCTGTGGGCTATGAATTACGAGTATGTTGTAAAATGATAGCGTCCAGTTCAGTTATAGCATACATATGTATGTACTCGTATGTATAAGTAATTTCTAATAAAATAAATATTAGTTAAATGCTATTGCAATAACATCATGATACTCGAAATGGGGATTTTCAGGCTAATTTATATGAAATTAAACTGAATTTTATACGCTCTAACAATTTTTATTAAGTTGAACTGTATGGTAGATAAACGAATATATTGTACGTATATGCATTCAAGCATTCATTCAGATATTCATTCACTTATTCAATCATTCATTGGGTCACAACATGGTCATTCATCACCAACTAATTTTTCGTAATACAATATATAGCGTACATTAGGTTGGGTAGCCCTTTAATTCAATTTTCATTATCCATCTCCCTCATTAGAAATAATTTTTTTGAATACAGACAGTTTAAATTGTTTTAAAAATGCCTCGACGATCATAATTGAAAGAAGGGGTAAAGCAAAACTCTTTAACTATTTTTGAAACATTTTAAAAATATTTAGAATTTCTTTTATTTGAAATTTTTATATAAAATAATAATTTGAAACAACTCTGATGATTGATCCAAATTGCCAACAGTCACCAGTAATTATGTTTTACCTGATTTAGATTAGTTAAAAAAATTAATTTTTTATACCGCTGGGATGCTCTCAAGATGAGCTGTCAATTAGGTGGTTGGCAATTCATCGACCTACCCTAATGCACATGTCTAAAGTTATAGGTACGAGGTCTGTTAAATGTGAAAAGGGCTTGTGACATCACTTATAGCTTTATCAAAAAACTTATTTTGGATCGTTTTTTATCGATTTTTGATCCTTTATTTTAATATCTTTTTTTGTTTGTTTTCTAATTGTCACTCTAATACAAACAATTCAAATTGTGATATTGACTCTTACTAACCAGAAGACCATTCAATTGGAATATTTCTTTAAATGTCAATGAGTTTATTAAACACTAACTCTAAGGATGATTACACTTTACATAATCATCTGTAAAACATTTGATTTGGCTTTTAACACTAGCTGCTCTACTCTCACATGTTCTTTAATTATAGTATGTAAGAAATTATAGTATGTACTCTATTATCGTTATCCATAATCCCAATTACTTTATATTCTTATGAACTATAATTCTGTCTTCATCTTCCTTAGTCTGTAGATGTCTTTCTGACTCAGACTCAGTGTATGTATGTTCTCTAAACGCTACATGCATACATACAATGTATGAAAACATAATTTTCTATAATCTTGTTGAATCACTTAGACATGGTACTAATAGTCAAAGTCGAAGACACATAAACTCATAAAGTTAATGGGAGTAATTGAGTTTCTTATTGCTGCTGCTGCTTAAAAGCCACTTTAAGTTATTTTAAATATATTATATTCTCCATTCAGCCAGAGCATTTTAAATGATAATTTTGTTGCTTCATACTCTTGTTTATTATGTTTTCACTTTTTATCGGTAGCTTGTTTTTTTAGTTTTACTACAATATCGTACAATATAGTTTTCATGTGACCGCATAACCATATGCTATAGAATGTTTAATGTGAGGAGAAAAG
Source organism: Megamerina dolium (assembly GCA_963854835.1). Classification (NCBI taxonomy): domain Eukaryota; kingdom Metazoa; phylum Arthropoda; class Insecta; order Diptera; family Megamerinidae; genus Megamerina; species Megamerina dolium. The sequence continues at coordinate 29,393,709 of OY978528.1, read as the reverse complement.
AAAGAAAGAAAAAAATAATAATATGTATACAGGTAGAAATAAAAATATTAAACTGGTTTTTCCTACTGTCTACTCATCAAGGGAGTCGTTATTTGATAATGTTTTCATGATAATGACTTGAAAAAATGTTTACGGACATGTTGCGTACATTTAGTGAAGGTCAGAAGGTTTATAAATTCTATATTATAAATTATGCGCATAGAAATAAAATCACTGTAGATAAAATTAAAGCTAAATTAACTCATAATTCAACAGTTATCATATATTTAGACTATGGAAATACATAATCAATTGTATTTCCACCATTCTAGTAACATAAGCCTCAAGTTTCACTACTTGCGTAGACATTTAGCTCACTTTCCACAGAATTTTGGTAACATTAGTAATGAATAAGATTAATATTTTCATAGGAATATTAAAATAATTGAAGATCTAGAATAGGGAAGATGTGATATTCATATGATATTCATATGGAGCTGGATCAGGTTATAGATTTTTATAGTAGAAGATACCGAACCGTATTTGTTGCCGTTATGTAATTTGGAGTGCAATAAATACATTTAGTGAGTCGTACGTTCACCAATAACAATAATTCAAATGATATTTTGATATGTCCTGTTGATTTTGCTATCTTTTCGTGAATTTTTACTTCAATCACATTGAAATTTTAGCACGATAAGGAAGATAAATAAAGTTACTAACCCAATGAGTTTTATTGCAATTGGACATAATTTGTTTCCGTAACAAAGCTTTGAATTTGAAAATTTACAAATTTTGGCTAAAAATGGACACCATTTCCAATTATAAATGAGAAAGAGTCAATTAAAAATGAGAAAAAGTCAATGCGGAAGAACATTGCATCACCGTTCCATCCGGATGCACCCATCAAGATATGCTCACGGGCACTTAAAATATTTATATATTATAATTATTTCAAAAATATGGCTTAAAAATCAGTTTCTTATTTTCATTTGTCCCATTCCCATTTTCAGTGGACGCTTTCGCATTTACAATTGACTAATGTCATTTTTATTTGATGCATTCTCATTTAAAATTAACGCTTTCGAATTTTAAAATGATTAATCTCATGGGCAATACATTTTCTAATTTCTATGATTTAATGTGTTTAGTTAAATTGGAACCCATAGCATCATGACAGAATAATCTTCTTAATGTTTCTTTTTATATTTTCTAATAAAAAATTACGGGATTTCCGCCATATCGCATAAACAAGAGCCAATTGACCAAAGTTATGTTCATTTTGGCATTCAATATGACCATATAACACACTATAGAACAGTTACTCTTTTACAAAATTATGTTTTCACACCTTTTGCACAAAAAAAAAAAAAACTAAAACCCGGATAGGTACAGAGTTATAGAACAGAAACTTAGTACATATGATATGATATTGGCTAGTGAGTGAACGACTTCTAAAATTGGCAAAATCAAGATGGATTTCGATGCAAAAAGGGTTCAGTGTGGTGTCGGAAATTCGACCTTTGATTCTTATTTAGCGATACAATATACACAGTTTCTTCGAACATAAATCAGTCAATCAAAAGAGAGCGTGACGTTGGAGCAAGGACAAAATCCTTGTTCATCAAGTGGACCACGCGAAACCAGACTGAAGTCTGTTAGAGGATATGAGCCCTACGGTTGATACCTCTGAGGGCCAACCACAATTTTTACGGGCACTGCAACCATACGAGGCCTTTTGTACCCAAGCCCGCCTACGACACTAGAATCTCCTCTATTTTTTAATAAAATAGTTGGGTGGTGTTGGGAAACTCAGCTGAAAGTGTTTGGGGCAAAGCCTGGCAGAGATTAAGCATTCGAAAAAGATGTGGATCGATGTGTCATCCTCCTCCAGATAGAGTCTACACTCCGTGTCAGACGATAATCCCATTTTGTGGAGATGATACTTTTTAAACCAGTTATGTTCTGAAAAATAGGCGGTTGCTAGGCGTAGGTTTGTTCTACTCTTCGAACATACTACATACATTTGTGGGACTACATAATTAATAAAATTGAACCGTGCTCCAAAATTGCATATTATATAGCGATTTTTACACTGAACAACACCACCAAACCATATGCGGCTTATTCACCAGACTTGGCTTCATCTAATTCCAACTTCTTTTCTTCGATAAGACAACGAGCTTGTAATGCGGAACTTTGTTTCTTAAGAAAATGTGAAAAACTGGCCTAATGACTGGTTTAGTTCAAAAAAGGACCAAGTTTTCTTTGTGCGACATTCATAAAATGCCTCAAATATGGGAACATTTTGTAATGGCCGTTACTTTGAATAAAATGAATTTAAAATTTAAAATATCTGCTATTATAGCAGCACTGATTTAATAAGAAAATTAATTATTACAAGCTGTTTCAATTCATTCAATAAATACTTATGAATGCTACTTCAAGTCACACATATGTATTTGTATGTCGCAATAATATAATATTAAATGTTACTGTTTAAGTATGTTTCAGTTCAAAGAATCTAATTGAATGTTTTTTACTTTTTATTTCTACGGATGAGAAATTCAATGAAGATTGATTTTTAAATTGAAATAGGATTTTTATTTCAATACCTTTAATTTCAAATGAATTATTTCAACAAAAAAATTATTTTTTTTAAATTTCGCAACAGAGACGACACCTCAGCAATGATAAGAAATTCTATATATGTACACAAGTATGTACAAACATACTTGCTGTACATACGTATGCATGTATATACATATATATATATATATATATATATATATATATATATATATATATATATATATATATGTAAATGTAAGTACGTAGATGTACGTACATACAGAAAAGCAAAACAATTTCACACTTGACTTCTTCAAAATGAATACGAGTGTGCACTTCTATATAAATACACGCATACTTACTATAGCATTCATTTTCCCACAATTGTATGGCTGCAGAAGAACATTTTATATTATTTTGTTTTCCCCCCTGTGGCTCACCTAAATGACATTGCACATGTGTGTACGTCCATATATATACATAAATATGTTTGTATGTATTGCTGCTTATCTGTCTTTTGAAAAGTTTAAAACTTAATTGATTCGCAGGTGAATTTAGCGAAAACATAAAAGAGAAAAAAAAAAATGGGAATAAAAATAATCAAAATAAGTGTGATTGTCATTTAAATAGCAAAGTTTAATTGTGAGGGTGAACAAATCCAAATGGAAATAATTGTTCTTGTTACGATTATGTAATACGTAATCCGATAACATACAAATATCTAGTAGACACACATGCTGTATGCGTATCTGCTTAAACGAGCACACACAATATAAACCACAGAAATTAGAGCACACGTGAAAATCAGCCGCAATATAAATATTTAAGTATTTGACCGCCTAGTTATTCGTGTAACGTATATATGCAGTGACACATACATACATAGTGGTTAGAGGTTATCGGTCCATACACACTGTGAGTGTGTGTGCGTGAGTGTGTGCGCCTTGGTGACCCACCCAACGACACTTGATTAACCACATACTACACGATATTTTAATATTTCACACCTACATACGCCCACACACTTACAAAACGCACACACTTGTTTGTGGATGTCTGTTTAGTTTGAACCGTTATTGTGGTATGCGGTTTTTATGACATTAGTTTAGAGCCTGTCGTGTGTAATTGTGCTTCACGCTGATTTATGTCTGAAGCTTTACGAGGTTTTATGTTCGTTTCTCCTTTTACTTTTATTTTTTTTCTCACATGTATGTATATGTACGAATACTCATATATATATATTTGTACGTATGTGTGTGTAAGAGCTTCTGAATTATAATTTGAGAAGGCAATAGTATATTTGCTTGTTAGCGATATTAAATTTCTATAGTTGTATGTGTGCACATACATATCATATGTATGTATATGAGAATAACAGTGATTGATGAAGTTGTTCATACAACGGATATGACCTTTTTATTTTAGCTGTTATTTCCTTCCGTTGCAAATGTGTAATAATATTTATGCGATGCCACATAAACACACCCCCAACCCATAGGTATGGTATACAATACTTGTACATATATGGAAATCCATGCTTTATATTGGTAATTTGAATAAATTTGCAGTGAATTTTCAATTTCGTTGTTGTCATATTTATGAAGGGTTCTCGGAAAGTATGTGGTCATTAAATGAAAACTAATAAAAATACTATATACAAGTATACCTAGATTCAATCTCAGAAGAGAAATCTTTCATCTCATTTTCGTTTAATAACCAAGTAATATTCTGATATAGCTTGATAATATATGAGCATTCTTTTGTTTCCACATAAATACATGTTATCGTTATTATCATTATGGTTTCTTTGGCTTTACAAAATGTTTTAATACAAAAAAAAAGCGATTTAAAAACCCATTTCATTTTTTTTATTTTTCCTTGGCAATTGTTTCCATTCTTGTCTTTAGGTTATTCATATGAATATATGTACATACATGCATGATTAATATGTATAGTATGTAAGCTTGTTACAAACCAATTTTTCATTATTTCACAAAATGCCAGTAGCAATTTACAAGTAATTCGGGCAGTTTATATTTCAAACTATATACTTTTAAAAATAAATCGTACATATATTCGTGTATACTATAAATACTTGAGGTATTTTTACAAATTTATAGCATTTTTATCCCTTCACACACACATATATTAACATTTTGTTTTTGTATAAAATATTATGTTAAAAGTTAAAAATATTTAATAATAATTTGGCAATTAATACATTTTTATACAATATAAGCATATTACTTTACTCGTTCAATTAAATATGTCTTTGCTAAAGTTAATTCGATAGAAATAGATTTAATTGTAATTGGGTGAGATTTTGGGTCTGTGTAATTTATGAAATTGTTCGTACTCGTCAAAATAGAATAGTGTTTATAATACACATTAAGACGATTGATCTTTTTTTTCTAGATCAAATACATATACACAACCCTAATCGCCCGCCACAATTAAATAGACTTCCATTGAATCTTTTCATTATTCACGTTGCTCCTTTTCATTTGGTCTTACTTTATGAGGTACTCAACGAGGACAAATCTTTTTACATGCAAATGATTTGATAGAATTTGTAGAATTTTTTGATTTGGCGAAATGCCAATGCCAATGCTGTTGCAGAACAATTTATATGAAATTCATCTTGTGAATTACGGCGTCCACGCCAAACACTTAGAACTTGTGCTCTGCATTCTCGGTGAGAATGGCCAGCTTTGAAAATGTTATAATTTACACTATGCGACAATTGTGGATGTAATACTAAGGCGTTCGGTTCTGGCTAGAAGCTTTTTTTACATTGCCCGCCAATTTACATTTTTTTTGCAATTTCACACTTTTTTGAGGTGAAATAAGGAAATCCCGAGATACATAAATTTTCTTCAACTTAAATTTTAACGAAACTTTTTATCTAGGTGGGACTGCAGCACGTTTTTACCTGTCACATAATGTTATTGCTCGAAAATGTTCTGTAAATAAATTCAGTTTTTCCAAAACCCAAAATTTTTAAATGCTTATGTAAATCAAACAACAAATGATTTTATTCAACGGCGAAATACATTTGACTGGAAAAATATCAAATTTTATGATAACCATAAAGTATTCTACGAAATATTATGTCAGTGTTACCAGATGCCATTTGCATATGATTCCGCTGAATTCACCTCTGAGTTGTGCAATACCCGTTTATTACAATATATTATTGTCAATGAAATTGTTACGCACTAAATCTGATCAAACGAAACGAAATAGTATATTATCAGTTACCAGAAAGCAATATTCATGAGAATCATATTATCCACTCTTCAGTTTTCACCCGTTTATATACTTGCAGATACACAATTTATGATATTTTTTGTTGTTGTTGTATTCTTTGCACTGTTGCATGCAATTGCAACAAAGGTAATGTGGAAAATAAATAAAATGAGTGCATTTCCAACAAACCAAGCAACAAGTACAACTTCAATTCCATTCAATTTAATAAGCAATCGAATGGAATTGAATTTTCGTAGATAACAAAAAGAAAAAATCAAAAATAAAAAAAAAATAAAACAAAGAATCCAAATATGAAAATTTGAATATGGAGTACATGTGAATCTATGCATATTGTTGTATATTAAACATTTATATGAAAATGAGAAAGCTAACATGTAAAATATTGTTCCCTCGCGATTATTTGATATTTCCAATTTTCTAATTTCATGTCGTATACATATTTGCATATATTTAATTTAAATATTGAAAACTTTTAAATTTCTTATATAAATGCCTGGCATTTAAAAAGGTCACCAAGGTGGATAATACGATATAACTGCATAGAAGCAAATATTTAAATACACTTGGTTATATGTCACTTATTAAGCTAGCTGAATGCATCGTTTTATTTGAAGCTCATTTTTTTTAATACAATATTTAACTGGTTTTTTTTTTATATAACCCTCTTCATACATGATTGTCTATCTTTAAAACTTGTTAGTATGTAGTAAAGGTACATACATGTTCATAGAAAAGGTATTGTGATGATGATGATGATGGTGATTTAACACAATTGACGCTTTGCCATTTCAAAAATTCTGGTTATACATTTGTTTCTCGTTACTTTATTCTCTGTATTTTCCGTATGCATTCAATTTATTTAATTTTATATTATTTTGTTTCGTAGCTTGCGTATATCTTTGACCCCAAATCGTATTTTGAAGGTACATAACATCATCAAGTACATTAATACATATGTAGATGATACATACTTATGTGAGAGCGTTTGTCGCTGATGTTTTTGGTTCCGTTAGTTTTGGTACGAGTGCATTTCTTATAGTATTCATGTCATTCTGTGCATAAAAGTATCAAAAGCAAGCATATTTATTGTAAATGTATCAGAAAGCAGTAATGGAAATGCTTAACGATGAGGTAACGGTGACAACAGCAACCAATGTATAGTTACCATCATCTCTTAGTAGATCTCTGTGAATTCTGGTTATTTCACTCTTTTATTTCACATTTACTGTTTTTTTTTTTATACATTCGATTTTGGTATTTGATTTTCATTTCATTTTATTTATTTTGTTTTTTTTTTTTTTACTTGCACTGTTGTGTCATCATCATCGTTCGTTACCATTAAAACTTTTTCAATCAGATGGCATTTAATACTGAGCAAAGCAATGCATGTATTTGACAATGCGCATAGTTCACTTGATTTTGTCAATTTGGAATATTTTTTTTTTTTTTTTTTTTGAAACTCTTCTTTTGTGTATAGGTTTTATACAATTTTATTCATCGATTCATTCTCAAAAGACAATATTATAGAGTGTATTGTGAATAATAATCATGCCAATTTATTTCTTGTTCTGCTGACATAATTCCAGTATTAAACACGAACATATTCGATATTATTATTATTATAATTCACACACTTTATTGGCATATAATTATAAATTTAAATTATACGTTGTAACTTTTACGATATCTTCTTCTTCTGCTTCTTCTACAGGTCTTCATAATAGAATAATATCGCATTGTAAAATTACAACGTTTAATAAATTGTAAAATTAATATATTATAGCTTAACAATTCACTAATTTGTAAACTAATTTTCACTATTACACGTTTTCCTTGCATATATTAAATTGTTGAGTCTTCATCTTTAATTATCTATAATTTACTTACGTATGTCTACCTGCATTCACCTTTTCGAGTTATGATATAAAAAAATCATCAAGTCTGTTCATTAAATTGTTATTGCTCATGTTTTATTAAAGTCGTTGTTACGATAATTGTTGTTAAATTATGTATACAAAATAAACTGTAAAAGTGTTCGGTATCGCCGCCGTCATCGTTACGCATTCTTCTCATATTATTTGCTTGTTGATCGTTGTTGTCAGAAGTTTTCAGCAAGAGAAGGCTAAAGGGGCAAAAGCTAAGAAAATAAATATCAAAATCAATAAATTTTTAAATAAACTTGAAATATAATATTTGCTAAAACATTTTGTATTCATATAAGATTACTTAAAAAAATTTTAATTTTAAGTAAATAGGTTAGATTAGGTTATTGTAACTGCCCTCGGTTATTGTGGAGATATTAGAAAGGTCTTTAGTGATACCGCAGAGCTTCTCTTCTAGTACTGTTGTGCGTTTTAAACTAGGGACAGTATTAGAAGGGACCTTCTTATATTAACCGATTCCGAACAGTAGAACTCTTCTGGCATTACTTTTTCTGAGCTTTGGCTCTTTAAGAAACCATGGCAAAGTGTTAGTATCGGAAGAATTTCCAATTGCTTGTCGACAGGTGGGCACCATTCAAAAGAAAGTTGCCACGGATCAGAAGGCAAAGGCACTGACCACTGAGCTACGATACTTTAGGGTGGATCACGAAAAAGTATGTATCATAATTTCACCATCAGTTTGATAGATTATATTGAAATGTTTTCGGGACAAACAAACAAATTTTTTTCTTAACCCTTTTAGAACCACCAAAATGCTAGTTTTGATCATAGTATAGTTTTTTATTGTCCGATTTAAAAAAAATATAGCTTGTTACAAAGCTATCAGGGAGGGCTATAATTCCTTAATATAAGACTTTCAAATCGAACGTCAAGAAACTCTTAAAAAATCATATTCAGCTCCTCTGATTCTACCACCTAATCAAACGCTTTTCCATTATAAAATGAATGCCCTTAAAAAACCCATAAAACTGGGTAGAGCTAAGTGTAGAGGGAGTATTAACGAATTGAAATTTTCACTAAAAAAAAAGATCTAAAAGGGTTAGGTTAGGTTATGTGGCTGCCCTCTCTCTGAGAGGACACACTTAGGCCAGAAAGGCCCATTGTGATACCACCGAGCTTCTCTTCCAATACTGTTGTGCATGTTAAACTTGGACAGCATTAGAAGGGATCTACTTATATTTGCCGGTTCCGAACGGCAGAACCCTTATGACATCACTTGAACTTAGTTTTGTCACAGAGCTCTTTGAAGAAGCATTTTTGGCAAATCGTTACTGCCGGAAAAATTGCCAATTTTTACCGACAGGTAGAAAGAAAGAAAAATATTTTCGATATTAACGACCTACAGTTCAGAAGGCCAACGCACTAACCACTGAGCTACGGCACCCACCATTCTAAAAGGGTTAAGGAAGAAATTTGTTTTTGTCCCCAGAACGTTTTGACATAATCTTTCAAACTAGGAGTGAAATTTTTAATCTTGTTTTTTTTTTTTTTTTGTATGGGAAGCGATCCACCTTACGGTACCTATGTAAGTCGTTTTTAGGTATAATCTTGAATTTATTATTTAAAAACCTATGAAATGGAATCATTTCAAATTTTTAAATTTTAACACTATTACATATTACATCACATCTTAATACTAATTACACAGTAAGGAATGTTTTCTCAACTGCCTATTAGAGTTATGGAACCGATACAAGTTAATTATAGTTATAGTTTATTATAACAAATACACAGCTAACTTTTATTGATTCGATAACGCTAACAGAAGTTATCGAATTATCGAGTTATCGAATAAGCAGCAAATCCGCCCGATAACTTTATCAGTTCGATAACACTAACAAGCGGTTGAGAAAACGGAGCTAAATGTGTAAATTTAAACATTTTAAAATTTATCATTGAGACTCTCAATAAATTAATGTTTTCTAAATAAGTATTAAATGTAGGTAGGTAAAGGAAATCATCTGAAAAATTTTAGTCAAGCAAACACACCGCACCTATGCATTAAAATTTTGGTTATGTTTGTATTGTTTTTTCTATTTATATTTATTTTTTATTTATTAATAACTATTATGTAAATATTTGTGTACATTTTTTCACCATTTATTGTGGTTTGTTTTTTCAATCAATTTTTTTGCAATCTAAACGTGCCCAATTATAATTTTGCTCAATCAGTTGGTATATATTGTACATACACAGGCACACACACATCTGTACTTCATATTTGCTAATCCAAATAAATAAAAATTAGTCCCCAATATTTACTGAATTTCATGTTCAAGCGAAAACAACAATAATCAAAATATTGTAAATAAATAAAACGCATGAGTTTACTTTCAATCTCACTAGCTCCCACTCTTCACTGAATTTCGACAATTGTACGTACTGTTGCCGTACTGTTGCCGTACTGTTGCCCTTCCGTATTGTTTATTTCGGTTGTCACTTTTGTTCGATTATTTGTATTTGCGGTTGTGTTTAACAGTACAACATAATAGGCACCAATGTTATATACCAGTTACAACACAACAATTGATATGGTGGTTAATGATGAAAAACCCAGCCAGCTTGTGAGCAAAATAATAAACGAATCATTGGAAAAGAGTGATGGTAAAATCTTCAATACAATATTATCGGTTGCACTAATGATGATCATTACTGGTATTAATGTCGTCATTATTATCATTATCACCGTCATAATTATCAGCAGTGACAATACAACAATACAACGATACATGTATGTATGTATATATAACAGCAGCGGTCAACATGTACTAAGTATGTACCTATATTAAAAGTCAGTAAAACACAATAAACAGCAATAACATCCAATATAGTCAAACTGTTTATTTATTCAAATAACGTGTCCGGAGTATAGACAGATATTGTGAAGAAATATTTTGTTTAAAGATGTATTGACAAAGAATATAAAACAGCAATAATGATAATGATAATACATACACACAACAACAAGCAAAACAAAACGACAAGAAAGAGTATTTATGCAAATATTTCTTCTGCTTACACTTTTTCGTCTTCACACATTCCTTTGTTCAGATATTGCTGTCGTTGCTTATAGCTTTTAACGCCCTTCTTTTGAATTTGGTTTGAATCAGTGAATGAGTAAAAACTACAATAATAACAACAACAGTAAGATTACGTATTCAGAGGCATTGAAATATTTAACGACATCATCGAAAGTGTTCAATAAGCAAAAATTTTATGCAATACCTCGAATATGTCCCATATAAGCGGCACAAAAGAGATACCTTAATATTTACGTACTCACATATAGTTGTATATGTAAATATAGAGTTATACATTCGTACTCTATGAAATTGTTGAGATGTTGGGAAAATGAAAACAAATATAATTTGATATGATAGAGGCCAGAGTTGAAAGTGAAATGAGACAGAAAACATTAGATACACTTAAATTTATGTATTTCAACATTAGTAGATACATGTTTGTTGTTTCGTATACATGTATGTATATAAACATTCAAACCTATGTGTGACAACATTCTTTTTCGTTGTTGGTTGCTTTTATGCATTTAATGAATGTACAATCTAATGGCTATGTGTGAGTAATAAGTAAGAATAAGGAAAAAGGAACCAAAGTAAAGAACATCAATATTCGATATGATGTGAAGAAATACATACGTATATGTTGAAATCCACATAATTCATATACATACACGTACATGCAAATGAACACACAAAAACACTCATATTTAGTTGAATGAACTCATTTATATGAATTTATTTATATTTTTAATATCATTGTGGATTATACATTTGTTCGTATATACATATTTATATCTACATGTATCTATGCATGTGCCTATGCATATTATGTATCATTTGTTGATGTTATGATGAGTATTTTTGATACTAAATTTCGTATATTATTATTTTATTTTGTTTTTCAATTTCTAATACACCTACTTAATGGCTTATTAGCTTAATGCAACCAACAATAGATGTTGGGGCTGTGTATAGCGCCAGTTCTTGAGCTGCCAGTTTCTCCACCATTTGAAAATTTGAATTTGTACATAGTTTTTAGTTTTTAATACCTTCTATATGAAAGTGATGCTTCAGCCGGGGATTGAACCCATGTCCTACAGATCAGAAAGCGAACGCACTAGCCACTCAGCTACGACAACCTAAGCACACTTTAAGTGGATGGAAATGGACTTTTAAACATAAATTTACAAAAATCTCTTGTGTATATGCTTAATTAACGAACTTTAAAGTTGTAGTCCGGTGTGACGACCGAAATTTGGTCGTTTTTTCATGCATTTTTTTTTTTAACAAGAAAATAAAATGCGATCGTTTTAAAATTTTTACATGTTTTTATTGGTGTTTGCAAGTATAGAAAAAAATTTTTTTTTAAGTTAATTTTACATTAATTTGTTTTTATGTTTAACGTCAGAGTGGAATCCTCGAAAAAAAGATGAGTTGGTTCGGGAAAGCATACAACCTTCCGAAGTCATCTAAAATAAAAAATTCAAAAATATTATTTAATGAACTAATCTATAAAACATATAAACAAAAAAAAAAAATGGCGGACTTGTGAAAAAAGTTCTCAAAATCCAATTTTTTTTCTTGATAAATTGTTTAAATAAAATAGTTTATTATTAAAATATTAAATGTTTTAAAGGTTACGTATTTAGATATGTATGTCTAGAATAACGGGTAAAATTTTTAGCCAAATCGGTTGAATAGTTTTGAATCAGTGCTTCCCCGAAATTTCGAAAACATGGAAAAACGCGTTTAAAATTTTGACAACAGATTCATACACACTACGGCACGCTCTCTTATTTTAGCTATAACTTTAAAAATATTCAAAATTTCGGTCCGAAATTTTTAGAGTATATTTTTAAGATGTTTTTCTTCCGAAAAATGTATAAAAAAAGAAATCGATTTTTTGAACCCGTCACACCGGACTACTACCTTAACATTCATACATACATACGGTTCACAAATTCAAAACCAGTAAACTATAGATAGAGTTGTATAAAAAACATTTTGAGTAAAAAATTGACAAGCTTTTTAACAAGGCATACCTCATCCAATATCAAACAAATCGTCGCACAGCGTAATGTATGTTGCATATTTGTATACATTAATCTATAGACAATGGTGTAACGGTATCAAAACCGATCCCCACCTACTTCAAATTGATTTTAATTTTTCTATCAAATCAGTTCTGGTTCAACCAGGTATGCATTCAAGAGCCGCAGCGTAATCGCATTATTTTATGATTTATATGGCATTTTGAATCTGAAGACTATTCACACTCAATACTGAATCTGTGGGAAATCTATTATAATAATTGTTATTATATTCTATGCTCTTTTTCGTATCCTTTTTTGTTATATTCTTCTTTATATCATTCGATTTTTTTTTGTTTTTTTTGTCCAATGTCCAAAATTAAAGCACAATGTAGTACTAGCTTAGATAGTTCCACCTTCCTCCACAAACGTTTATATGACGGTAACGTTCTAGTACTCGTAAATGTAATCGAGATTATATGAATTTTTACATTTTTTCCTCAAATTTCCACAAATATCTACACTCTTAATTTTAACATATTTTCCAATTTCCATTTGTTGAATATTTATTTTATACTATATATATATATATTGTTGATTTATTTAATATACAATATATTACGGTTTTTATTTTTGTCTCAAATCATACAATATATTCACGTTTTCAATGTTATTTTCAAATGATATTTTTAGGTGCCACCACCTCTTCACTGAATGAGTGTCAACATCATTAATTTTATTCACACTTTTCACTTCAATATGTATGTCAATATTGTGGTCCCATTTCTATATGTATTTATATGCATTATGCAAAGCAAAAAGAATATACGTATATAAATTAATTGTACCAGCAAAAACACTTATATTATTTGACATTTTATTTTGATTAGTAATTCGTTTTTCCAAACCAAGCATATAAGCATAATTCACACTTTTTTCCATTTCAAAGTTATCATCAAAATTGTTGACATAATAATTTTCACATTAAATATTTGAATAGTAACTTATTTGAATTGTACACAAATACTAAAGGTGCATATAATGCCCGCATATATGTATATGTCTAACCTCCAGTGAATGCAAAACTGAAAACACTATAGGTGAACTTATTATTTCATTTAGCACAATTGTTAATATACTGTGGCATACAATAAATTATGAAACTATTTCTACACATTATCATTGTTTGACAATAACGAATCCATATGCGTTAACATTCTAATTTTATAACATCACACCATATGTAGACATATCTTCTTTCAAAATGCCATCTAGAATATAATAATTCCATCTGTTGTTTATATTATCGTACCGTTTTCAAAACCATTGCAAACCATCAACAATTATTTTTATATGCCATTTTACTCGCTGTGAAAAAAAAAATCACAAAATATTATTTGTTTATATAAAATTATTCAAAAAAAATTTATTGTGTGGGTGTTGCGCTGTTGAAATCATGATCTGAGACATAAACTCTTCCATAAACATTTAATCATAGCACAGCAGTATATTGAATCCTTTAATTTTCGAAATTTATTTAATTTTAAATTTTTTTTTTAAATAGTTTTATATATTTTTTTAAAATAATTATGTTAAAAGATAGATTGGATTAATATTTTATTTTTTATAGAAAACTAATAAGAAAAGCAAAATAAGATATAAACATCTATTCTACCCATTCAAATATAAAAGTGCGTAGTTCCACTTGTTCATTTTGTCATTATGAAAATGTGTCTTCCTAATAAAATTATATCAATTTTGAAGTTAAATTTCGAAATGTGTTGCCTTTTAAAGCGAAATACACCTAGACGATACCAACTCAAAGTGGAACATACAAATATGAAGAGCGAAATAACTACACGAGTATTTTTAGAAAAGCGACATATTTTGAAAAGAAAAATTTTAAAAAGTAATTAGTGTAAATATACACATTTTTTGTTTTTGTTCCATAAAATAGGGTACGTTAGTGTTATTGCAGTGCCTCGTAATTTATTCAATGGCAATCTCAGTTTTTGTCATTTCTTGATGTGTGTTTTTACTCCTCGTACTTAAGGTATGTATTTTCAGTTAGATAACTTGAACGACATAACCAAGTCTCACGTTCTCATAGAGATAATATGTTCAAATCTTTCTATTAGTTGAATTAAGTAATTTTGAACTTTATAAAAGATATGATTTTATGTATTTTTTAATAATAACTTGTTAAAATCATCACCCTGTATATCATAATCTCTAAATCATATGCTCATATATGAATGATATGAATCGAACGAATTTTAAATTTAATTTTCTTTCACTACCAACACGATGATGAATGTGATTGGCTTGCTTATACATGAACACCTAGCTAGTACAATACATACACATATGTATGTAGACGTGTATGATATATCCAGAAGGAAAAGTAATGCTTATACAATGAATTATTTGAAACTTATTAGAAAAAAAATGATTATATTCAATAAAA
The DNA here is from genome assembly GCA_963854835.1 of Megamerina dolium. Classification (NCBI taxonomy): domain Eukaryota; kingdom Metazoa; phylum Arthropoda; class Insecta; order Diptera; family Megamerinidae; genus Megamerina; species Megamerina dolium. The sequence goes on along the minus strand of OY978528.1, from coordinate 29,378,429 downwards.
TATTTCATGTAGCTAACTATAAAGGGAGGTGATAGAAGATATGCAGTAAAAATTTTATGTTTGAAACAAATATACAATTTCGACGAAAAGAAACTCAATAGATTACCAAGAGCTTAGATTGCAATTCATCACTGAAACCTGCAGGAGATTGATAATTTTGTAAACACCTTATATATTTTCCTACTGGGGCTTTATGTACCTTATATACGTTTAGTATAAAATTTTCAATTTCAATTTCAAAACTGTCAGATGGTTCAATGCACCATTTTTATTTATTTATCTCATCACATCTCTCATCGATGTACATACATTTATACTATACATTTATTACCCTCCGCTGCCACAAAACACACATTGGCTTCTTTCAATAAACCCTTTCGTGTGTGTGGCATTTGAAATATATATATATATATATATATATATATGTATATGTATTAATACCAAAGAGTTCAACATGACATGTACATGTATGTATTCGCGGATGTTATTGCTTTTTGATTGATTGTTGTTGTTGTTGTTACATTTACTAATGCAACATGTGGAAATTTTACAATTGTAACTTGACTTTGGCTTTGAATATGATGAATTTCGTTGGAAATGTCTACGCGTGTGTGTGAGTATTATCTTTATGCTGTATTAGATTATAATTTGGAATGGGTGAAATCATAAATAAATAAATGACAAGTAGCATTTATAGCATTTTAATATCCTTGCAGCTAAGTGCTGCTGATGATGCTTGGTTGGTTGTATGTCAGAATAACAGATATGATAAAATATCAATTTGAGTTATTCCATGAACATATGGGCGTATGACTAATATGAGAGCTGCTTTAACGCAATATCAATTCAATTGGAATATGATTGTCATTACGAGCGTACTGGTAAATTAAGAATTGAAATTACATATATGAATGTATGTAAATATATATGTGTATGAAAAGAAATGATTAAATGAAAATTGATCAAGAATTTTTGATTTGTTCGGAAATTTGACTTAAATCGTTTATTAATTCAATTTTGATTGCAATCTCTCTGTATCCGATTATGAATTTATTCATGCAAGTATTGTGTATCAGACCTTAGTTCCAATTCATTTCGACATATCAAAAGTGTATTGGATAGATTTTTTTTTATTATAGGATCATTTATCAAATAGAAAGATGTAAATTTTAATTGGCGATTTGAACGATTTATACTTGATATTGAAGATAACTATTGCATGAAGAAAATAATAAAAAAAAATGCTTAGATTCAATTGAAAACGGATATTTAGAATTATTCTCACATAAATCGTTTTACAATACTTCATTCGTGTTCATTTGTTAGTTTTCATTGAATTCGACGAGTATTTTCGTATTTGTATATTTTAATAGACACGTGACAAACACACGCACAGCATGTAGCCATTAAAATAGACAACAGACAACTAGTCACCTATATTTGTCAGTTTTGTCATACCAAGTACGATTATTTATAAATGTATCTTTGTTTTAAAATCAACGTTTGTTCATTTGTTTCATTTGATTTGTTTCATTCGAGTATCAAGTTTGTACACTTTATATGGAAAATCCACATTTCTATTAAATTGAATAACATACTTCTGCTGTAGCACTCCTGTCAACACTCTTTGTTTTACATATATATGTGTGAGTGCATTTTGTCCAACACTCATTTTTGCCATAAAATTGTAAATAGACAATAAAAACGTTTACGCAACACTTGTTTTGATTCAATTGTTTTTCCAAAAGACATAGACCCAAATATTCGTGCAACAGAGTGACTAGTTTTTATGTAACGTTAAACATTTTTATTTTTATTTATTTATTTATAATTTTTTTGTTTTGTTTTCTTTAACGTCAATGGAGTTCACATATGGCTATATCAATGAAAATTGCTTTTGCTTTAGTTCATACAAGTGATTAGTAAATTGACATGTACGCATTTTGATGTGGGACTGTGTATTGGTGGAATATCTATTAAGAATTCATTGAATAATTTGATATACATATAGTTCTCAATTTAAATGACCTTATACAATATTATATGAATTCTTACAATTTTACAATTCAAAATATGGCAAGCTCCTAGATAGAATAATTATTTGGATATCCAAACAGAAGTGGGTTTAAAACAACGCTACAGTGCAAATTGTGACCCACAGTTGGATCTGTGGATCAGCAACTGCAATCGAACTAGCCAACTAATGAACTAACAATTCAAAAAATACTTTGGTAAATATAATATAACACAAATTCAGTAGGTGTGTGTGGTCTCCCATTGGTGTTCATCTACTGGCAACAATATTAAAACTCTGTCTAGACAATTTTGTAGACTCTTGTATCAACTGTTGTCCTATCTCGGTTGTATCTATCTCTATCTTTCTCACCAGAGTATTTATTTATGCTTGTCTCTCATTATCGAAATACTCGTATATTCAATAACAGCAGCAGTCAGAATATCCTTTGGCATAAACAAAACACAATGTGTGTGTATGTGTACATACATATATATGTGAATATAACATGCACATAAACCGGATTGCATATGCAAAACATGTACATACAATAGCGTCAGATTTGAAAATTACGCCCACTCTCATTCACAATCATTTTTTCCCCATTGTATTATGCAACATAACAAAGTATCACACACAATCAGTGCTTCTAGTGCTCATATGCCTATATACATATGCGTATGTATGTATATGCATGTATTAAATTGATATTCACACAATTTTTTTTATGAATGAATTAGTATGAATTTTTCAATGAAAAAAATTTTTTTTATTCAATACAATCTACCTCAACTTCAATTTACTTTATTCAAATGTTACTTCAATAATTTAATACCATCCCTGTAATGATTTTGCGGCATGGTAATTCAAAAGTATTGAAAGTATGAAATAAGTTTTTTATTCAATACAATCTCTCCCAACTTCAATACACTTACGCTTACTACATACAATAATTTTATACCATCCCTGTAACGATTTTTCGGAAGCTGTGCAAAATTCTGTTCTACGGCTGCAACAGCTTTTTCATGCGATGAAAAACACTTTCCTCGAAGGAATTTTTTTTTTCAAGTTTCTGAAAGGCGCTGGGAGTAAAATTCGGTGAATACGATGGGTGTTCAAGCAATTCGTACTTAAATTCATTAAATTTAGCCATCGTCAAAACACGTTTTTACGAATTTTTTTATTCAGCTGATCCAATAATATTCAAAGTTAATTGTTTTACCTTTCTTAAGATAATCAATAAAAAATAATCCTTTTTCCATCTCAAAATACTGACGTCATAGTCTTTTTTGTCGATCGTTTTGACTTCATTTATTTTGGTACTGAACAACCAGCTTCAGTCTGCCTTAAAAGTTTTTGTTTCAGTTTAGGATCAGGATGGTAGATCCAAGTCTCATCTCATATAGTTATAAATCGACGCATAAAATCTGCTTAAAATGTTCCAAATTACGCTGAACAATTTGTTTTCGATTCATCATCATATAATTTTTCAATGATTTCTGGTATTGTTGCACTTTCTGGATGTCCACTACATGGTTCAGCTTCAACGTTTGTACGACCACAATTGAACTCTATCATTCTTCTTTGTATGAATTTCTATTGCTGATAAACCTACCAAAATAAAGAATTTTATCAGTACACGCTATTGGTTTTTTTTTTTTTTTCATTGCAAAAAATACACTGACACGTCATCATCAAATTGCTTCTCAGCAAAGAATGAATTGACAGATTCAAATCAAACTTGAAGTGTGTTCGATTAAAAGATGAACTATTAAAATGTCTTATAAACATTTACTGCTCTACTATGTCGTTTTTAATACTTTTGATTCACCCTGTACATTATTTTCAATATGCATAAAATGTATTCATATTTATTTTTTGATATAATATTGTATAGGAAGATTGTGTTAAAATCTAAATCTTAGGCTTAAAAGAAACTTTAAAAAGTATGCAAATTAAAAATTAATTTTTAAAATTTATCTTCTCTTTGCAGGTAAGACATGAGGATTATATCAATTTGTCGTGTCGTAAAGTGCTAAGTATTCATTTTAATTCCACCAACAAAAAAACAATTTACAATTTTAATCATTATTTTTCAACACATTTTAAAACAGTGACTTAAAAGCGTTATATAAATTAATCTGAAAATGCATACAAAATTACAAATAATCTTTGCGTCCAACTGACCAATCGATCAAAAACACGTGCTGCGCCACTATATCATTTGATCATTTTAATTGAACCGCAGAGACGGTTATTGCATTTATAGAGCAAAGCGTATAAACGAAAGCGCATACACAGCAACACATACCAAAGTCAAAAAAAAAACCACAAAAACTCAAACACTATCTTTCAGTTGACTGATTAAATGAATGGTATCGATAAAGCAAAACACAAGTACAATATAACCAATTGGCATAACATAAATATTATATGCAATTGAAGCTTCTCTTCTTCAGCATAAACGTAATGCCAGTACGTCAGCTCATTAATGAATTTAAACACGGCATGTGGCATATGTAAGGCATGTGGTGGCATTTCAAAAGACACGGTCATCATTAAAATGGATTTTTGTTGTTATTGTCATTATCTAAAATACAATTATTGAGTAATTGTCGTTGTGAAAATATATTACGTACAATATGGAGGGAAAAAAATCAATTTTATTTTAATTTGTATTGACCACATATGTACAAATATGTACAAATATACGTAAGCATGGTAAACATTTTTTTTTCTTTTGGAAAAGTGAAACCATTTCAAGTGAGCCTATTTAATGTTGAATTTTTTTAGGTTACTTGCCATTTTTATCGCACTATCAATACCTAATTACATCATCTTGTTACCTGTAGAGACAATAAATACATACATACGTGTGTATAGTCTATGAACCATATATACTCGTATGATATATATTGAAATTCCATTTAAAATTGCTTATACTTTTGAAAATTGAAAATCATATGTGGTACACGTGAGTACGTAACAAACGCAATACACGTACATGTAACCGTATTTACAGAAACACAAAAGCACAAACAAACTAGAAATAAGTTTACATGCATGTATACATAATTGCTGGCAAGTGGCTCTTTTATGTATGTAAGTATAATGGTTACAATTGCATGAATGTATGATTAAAATTACTAAATGACACGGTTGTAGTATCACTTGTGTGCTATTACCATTACACTATCGGCAGTGCAATATTATTGTCATAAACGTTGCACATTGGTATCGTTATAGTGGTAATTTTTAGCACCAAATCTCTATATATACATGTATATCAGTGCCTATCATTAGCTCGACAGTGATTTTATGCATTGTTGCCTTTATGCTGTTGCAACAATTCCGCATTTCATATTTATGCAATTGAAATATTTAATATTTTTTGTAGTAATATTTATAATGGTGATGGTTGTTGGTGGTACTTGGCAGTTGGGAAAAATAAACAAATAATTAGTTTATAAAAATGTATAAATATTTGAAATAGTATACCTCCTTTTATATGATTCAGATAATTTTTATAACTTTCTGCCATCTTGAAATGTGCCTAATATTTTGCCAATTTGATACCTAACCTACCCACCTTACACTTGTGTATTGAACATTTTGTAAACTTTATTTATGACACTTTGAAGTAAATTAAATATATTATACTCATATAACTCGTATAAAAGTAAAAAAACAACTTTTCTCATACCCTACAATGTATATTAAATCGACTCAAACCAACAAAGTGTAAACAATGTTTTTATTCTTCACTTCTAAATATTATGAAATTATTTGTGAAGGTTCAAAGTTTATTGGAACCTATGGCATCATTAAATTATTGTTGTTGTTGTTGCTTTATTCTGCTTATTTTATTTGAGAAATTTTTCCTTTGACCCATACTAATGGATACATTGTTAGTGTATTCCCTAAAGTGAAGAAAGTTGTAAGGATTTTACAAGTTTTTGAAATTAAATTTATTTAAAAATTTTATAATGCTTACTTATGATAACAGCAACAATATCCAGCTAAACTTTAAAGATGTGTCATAAAACATGGCAATCCTTTTTTTTTATTTAAACAATTCAAGTACATTCTAGTACGAAAGGATTCACTATACGAGTATAACAGTATAACACCACCACCACCACCAGCACCACTAATGCTTCTGTAACCGTTGTTGTGCAAATAAATTCTCAAATTACGCGCTTATTTTCATCATATACAAAGTGTATGTGTGTGTAAGTGGGTATTTTTAAGATTAACAACTATTATATGTACAATAGCAACAATGTTGTTACCCTTAATGCGAACCACTCTCAAACACTTGTTGTTCGCTACAACGAACATTCTATAGAAGAGTGAACCTTGAAACAGCAACAAACAGTAGCTCTTTTTAATTATAATCCATGTACATAAGCATACATGTGTATGTTCACACTTTCAAACTCAACTTGTAGTGTGTATCTTTCACACGTTTATTCTCTTAGCCGCAGGTAAAGACCCGAATTCATGAAAACAGTATACCTGCTGCTGGTATTAATGATGATGATGATGATGATGAGAGTGGAGAGCACAAGGTTGAGTACCATGCATACAGAAGTGCAATGTATTCGAAACTTTGCTTTGAACATAACATAGGTAGTTGGTAAATTAAAAATAAAAAGTGAAAAAAAAAACAACGAAGGCTTAGCATGTTGCTCGTTGATAAATCGTAGTAGTGGGTGGTCACGGTCATTTCATCGACCATACTGGTAGTTATACTAGTGGTAATGGTGCAAAGCACAGCATATTGTACAGCATAGAACACTGAGTCGCATTAATATGTATGTGCTAAAATGTGTTTTTATTTTTCGGTGAATGCTATATGCAGATAAAATTTTGGTGCAGCTTTTAAGTAAAGGATATAGATGTATATGCAATCTAAAATATGCCATTAAGACGATACTGTGTTCAAAAGTGTTTGTATTGAGATTACACTTTTTTTAACACAATTTGACAGCTTTTATGAAACTTTTTTAATATATTGCAAATGCCGTAGCTCTGTGGTTAGTGTGTTAGCCTTCTAATCTGTATGTCGTGGGTTCAATCCTTGGCTGAAGTAAAATTTTAATTTTTTTCCTGTCGCTAAAAGAGATGCAGTTTTCTTGCGTTTGACAGAAATTTACCCAAAGTACAGCGAAAGTAAAATTTTAATTGGAAGAGCCAGCAATGGAGTCACACGTGGACATCATATGATTGCGATACTGATGTCCCAAACGCCGAACCATAATCCTCGAAAACAGCCAGTGTTATATTTATGAACAAATTATAAAAAGATCTGTAAAAAAGTTGCATATTTCAAGGGGACATATTATTTGTTTTTTATTTTTTGTGGACTTTTGCGTTCTATGTATAAAGATTTTGTCTGAGAATACCCCTAGTGAAATTTTCCGACGAATAATTTTCTAAAACATGTTAACCCTCTAGCGACCTCCCAAATGCCACTTTATTCAGACTTTCCAAAAAGGGGGTCAAAACGACCCTTTCATGAGAGAGCTGGTGGGTTAATATGTGCTACAAAATTATTCCTTGTGAAATTTTACAGTATGTATCCAAACTACATATTTCGCTCCGATATGAATATATACCCTTTTTTCCACTTATGCTAAAAGCAGTCAGGGAAAAAATTGCAAATTTAATACGGCCATAGAATAGAAAATTTGGCCTGAGAATGCAGAAGATTTTACTATCTTTCATGCTCAGTTACAGTCACTGTGTTATTATTAGAATTTATTTTTTATTTTTTTTTTTTTTTTGTATAAGAGAAGTGATTTAAATACTCATCTTAATGTCTAACACTAATGAACCGTTTATTCGTAGTTTATTTTACTGATTTTTGCATTGATTGTAGATGAAGATGTTTGCATCTAATTGATCCAAATGGCTACACTACTCATCTAAATTTACTATTTTACCAATTTGAAGCTAATTTCTCAACAAAATTCATTATGCATCCAATCGAACTGACACTAAACAGATTCACACCACCCTATAGTCTCCATTTTCAATTCAGGATCATGAAGGTATACCTAGGACTTCTCCATCGTAATGAATCTATGCCAAAAATTACTCTCATCTTTTCTAAAATACTGCAAATGTTACGAATGTATTTTTGTTGAATTGTTAGCGAATGCGGCAACCTTTTGAAACCAAATAATTAAACTTAAAATATTGCCTACACAATTATAAACAATATTTATTCTGCTGTCAAATTGTTGCTTTTCTAGAAACTTTTAAATATGACTATGTAGAGAATAACATTGTGCTTAATTCTATTCAGAATTAGTATATTATTGTTGTAATGCTGTAAACTTAATTACATATGTTACCATGATGTTAAATGTATAGGTACTCTTATTGTGGCATGAGTACAGTTAAAGTATGGTAAAGTTTCCACACAAGGTTACCATCTATTGTATACTAGATGATATTTATGACGAAACTGCTGCTATTTTAACAATTATTATTGTTCTTATTCTAGTTGTTCTTATTGTTTCTATACTGAGAAAGTTGAAAATTCACCTTCTTTATGTGTAGAGATACATAAATGCTCATAAATTTTATTAAAATAAAATTTCAAGGAATGAAACACATTTTGAATGTGTAGGAAATTTGTGTGGTATAAAATATACAAATAATGAAAGGGTGGTATTTGGAAGAGAATATGCTCAAATCTCATCGTATGAGTCTGTAAGAGTTAGTTCAATTATATTTATAATTTGGGCCTGAAATGCAACTGAATCCAAAAAAAAAACTCAAATTTCTTCCACAGACCTCACCTTCAATATATACATCATAATTGGCAAGTAGACTTGAGGTTATGCTAGCAAGCTGGAAACTAGTTAATTTTTCTATGATTAAAATTACAAAGCACTCAAAAGTAAGATGAAGCAAATCTCAGTTTTTTTGCTCGTCTCTCAAATCATAATTTTCAGAGAGCAATTATACAAAATGTGTATATATTTAGTCGACGTTGTATACCCACGCATTTTATTTTTACGTACATATATTATGAGTATAAAACAATATGGTCGCGAACGCTTTGTTAGTTTCATTGACTGTTGTTGCAACAAATGACTCATCCCATCTGTGATGGCTGGCGGTAGGCGCGCATAAAATTCATTTTGAATGAATCTTATAGAATTTGTCGCTTTTTCGTCGCGAATATTGTTGCTGCTTTTTATTTAATCTTGCACACAAACAGTAGACACGCTTTCATTGAGGTCTTTTCTTTCACAAATCCTCAAAAACACACACACATACAATGTGTACACTTGTAGTAGTAGTTGTACTCATCAACAGTCAGCGTCATGAATATCATTATTATCATCATCATCATCATCATCACTGAAAACATCATGTTGCGCAATGATAATAATTTTTTTTTGGATTTGTTGTTTTTGTTTGGCTTTAAATTTGGCAACAATGCACTACTATGCTGGTATAATATAACAAAAAATGAGGAAACGAAAAAAAAACGAAGCAAATCGCTCAATGAAATTATTATGATTGTTATTGTTGTTGTTGTTGTAGATGGTGCTTAGATAATTTTCATCGTCGCCTTTTAAAATTCAATTAGTGATAGCAAATTTATGTTTTGAAATGATTTTCTTAATTAACCATTATTTAAATGATATTTTATATGCAATAAGCAAAAATTATAATTGACAAGAAATATGTAAGTAAAATTGAGAGAAATATTTAGCATAAACCAGAAGATGAGACCATATCAAATGGATTGCTATTTTCAATATAAATTTTAACTTAGTTTTATTTAGTTTTACATTTTCGACCATAATTTAAAGTAATAATTATCATCATTTAGTTTTAATTGAATCGAATCGAAATATTTAATTTGTCAACAAAGTAAATAAAGATGATTTTTAATTGAATATTTTGATGTGCATCATATGAAGAAGGAAATATGCAATTTTAGTTTATATTAACGTTTGTATGAATGTTAGATTTATGACAAGGAAATAAAAAAAAAATGTTCACAAATGTAATAGATATTGCTTTGAAAAATCGACAATATTATGATGTATGCTTTACTTTGCGATCGTTTACAATTACACAATAATAATGCAATTTTAATTTCTGTAACGAAAAATGCAATTTACAGAAGTGACATAGCATATTAAATTATTACGAAAATCAATGAATATTTGGAAAATATAGTTTATACATAAGTTGGACATAGTTGGGCGTAGTCGTATAGTTTTTAGGAAAAATTGCAAAAACTTTGAAGTAAAATATTTATTTGTCATTTCATTTGTACATTTTGTTTTTAATAATATTTCGCATATTCTTTTTGACAAAACTATAATTATACTGGATTCTGAACAACACTTATCTATGTAAAGGTGCAGCAGCTCAAATGTATTAGTGTGTTCGATGATATCAAATAATTTATTCAAAGTGCAATTTTTATTTTAAGTAGACACTGGCTGGCTGCGTTTATAAAAATACATTGTCGATCTCTGCATTTCTCAATTCAAAATGAAATGTAAACAACAACAAAATATAACAACATAAATTGAATATTTTTGCAAAATACAGACAAACAACAAAGAGAATATACATTTTTCATTTGGTGTGTCATTTTTCAAATTCTACATAACATTTTGTTGTTATAATAGCTGTTATATGCATTGTTTTTGATGATTTATATTTTTGTCGTCAATGCTGTGGTTTTCGTAGTCACATTTGGCAAATTCATTCGGATTTGATGACACTTCAAATGAAATACAATAATAATGAAAATCACTCTATGTATTTGAATACACCTTTTGTACCTTTGAAACAAATACAGTTTTCATGTTTAAAATTTTCTCTAATAGAATCATAATAATATGATTATTTTTTACTTCGTTACTAGTAAATAATATTATATGATATCCAGAGCTTAAATTTATTAAACGAGAATGAAATATATACATTAAACACGCACTTGAATATCATCTACCGAAAGTAATTTAGACGTATGTACATATTTAATGAGATAAAGGTTTACTTAGTTATTATTCAGAGAGAGGGTTGTATAATGGATTTTTTGATATTTGAAAATTGTGCAAACAAATTATCGTACATTAAACACAGCACTATTGCACAATTCATTCCTTTGCTAATGCCAAGTATTAGTTTCCCTAAATAATACAACTACAAAATATAGTAATGTATGCAAATTAAGTTGTGCCCCAACTCTGTGCACACGGTCTTTGCTATTATTTTCTTTTGCTCAGTAAATGGTTAATTGTCTACTTCCTTTGTAATAAAATATATGTATTTATGTATGTATATATGAATACGAGTATATCGTTGTATCTTTAAGCCCCTTTTAAGTGTTATTCATAGAGCTGCTGTTAATTGTTGTTCACTTTGGCAACTATTAATTAACTATACATATTAATATGTACAAATTAATAACACTAAATTACGTATATTGCTTATATAATTATCAGTGGTGGTGTAGTCGGGGGAAAAAAGTTAGAGGAAAATATTGAAGGACTATGTTTTGTATTGCAGTTTCATTAGAGAGTAAGTCAAACCAAAAAGTCAAATTTAATACTAAATTAAAAAAATTTAAAAAGAAAAATCTTCCTAAATATCTCAGAGAACTGGAACAAAAATTGAGCCAAGTTCTACTAACTTACTTATGTACTTACTTACAACCGAAAATCAATTTAGACCGAATCTGGCTTGCAACGCCATCTAACAAAGAAAAATGTCAGTTAAAGTTCCAAGCCCTGTCAATCTATACAAAATTGCTCCATTGTTTGACAATTTGGTTCTGTCAAATAAGTCCTTTACTATTGGAGGCGAGCACTAAAAGGGCGTTTGAAAGTTTCGTTTAATTCTTTATACATTTAAATCGTAAAAAATATAATATATAAAAGAGTTAAATTAGATGAAATTATCTATCTAACCGATGTAGAACGAAGTAAATCAAACCAACAGAATCTGAGATATTGCGATTTAAGTAACACAGAAATTAACAAAACTCATAATTTTTCAAACCTTTGACCTAACGGTATTCCCTTAAAAAATTTTCCGAGAGAAATCTCGACAAACTTATAAACTTATTCTACGTAAAGAGTTTTTTTTTTTCAATTTTCTGCCGAACCTGAAACATAAAATCCTGAAAGTTGTGCGATTTATAAAAAAATATCTCACATATATATATATTTGGAGATAATGTCGCATTGCAAATCAACACTAATATTAAAGTATAATTGCACTTATAGTAAAATGTACATGTAATTTATTTAAATACATAAAGAACGAAACACATTCAAAATAAATAAATGTTGCGTATACGTCATGTTGAAGCCAAGCATTGATCAATTCATTACATAAAGCAGTTTTGTTCTGAAAAAACATTCACCAATAGAAATCTTGAAAAATATGGAAAAAGTTTTGATTATTGAAATTTTTGAATATTGAGAAATTTTGTTGGAAATGTTCTAATTAATTTTGTATTTTCTCACGGCCCAAATACGATACTTATTGGTATGAAAATCTTTCAATTTTAATTTTTTGTTTTTAATAATATACAATAACTCCGAAATATTGAATATCAAAAATATTGTCGATAATTCATACTTTTTTTTTTTTTTGTTGCTTTTGATTATCTACCATACTCACAAACTGTTTCCTTTTATTACCAAAATAGAAAATTTTATTACAATTAATTAAATAGTACAGCAAATGAAATTCAAAGTAAAACAACTAAATATTTTATTTTTGGCTCATCATTGTATAATAAGGTATATGTATATATTATGTTTTTGCTCTTTTTTCTTTTCAATGAGACATCATCATGCATATATATATTATATGATTATACATGTTCATGCTTAAAATACGATATATAAGTATGTATGTGAGAATGTATAATATGCCACATCTTGCCATAGAACAAATGTGCACACAAAGCTGCTACATTAGTTTTCATATTTCACAAAATGTGACTGTCGGTTGCCAAGTATTTGTTGCATTTCGTTGCACAATATGTCTTTTGAAGATTTCACCGAAATGGTTTGGATGGATGGTTGGTTAGTTCAACCAACCGACAGCCAAAACTTTTTTAATGTCAACTCACTGTGCATTTTGTAGTACGTTGTACTTGTAGTACTTGTGCTTATTCATGTTCTTTAGCACTTGTTAAAATAATGAAGTGTCAAAAAAATATAACAAATGTTAAATTATATTGACAATGAAAATGTAGTTGATATGCCGTTTACATTAATTGTTTGAACTCATTAAAATTGTATCATTTAATTGTGTTGGTGGTGAAATTGATACGAGCAATACTTAAGTAAACTATATATTATATATAAAATGTACAATATGCGTTTCAATTACAATCACTATCACTGATGATCACTGTCAAGTGTGGTTGCCATTGATACATTTCAGAGAACATTTCGTAAAAATTCATAATCTCGGATAAATTATCTGTTATATCGTACTTTGGGATAAACAAAATCTCTTAAACACTAAATAAGATCGTAAATTTAGGATGATTTCGCCTAAAATTTTCAGTGAACGTGGGACATATGCTAAATGCGTCAGCATTTGCATACAATTTCTATGTATTTTATTATAATTTCTTTGTGAATGGTTTCAAATAAACATATTGTCGTTAAAGCGCTTGTCAGTTAACTTGAGTGTATGAATAAATAAATAATTGCAGTTGCAGTAATTACACCTTGTTCAATGTGCAATAAAATTCGTATAGTGAAACATGAGTGCACACACATATATTCTTATAGAATATATATTTATTTACTGTGCAACATATCAAAGCGTGCGAATACTTGGTGTATCTACGTATATAGTATATGCAAAGCAGATGCATTTATGCATCCATATTCACAGAATTTGGAGGGAAAATTGTTTAATTATATTTCACGATACCACAATTTGTTTTTGCAGTACCTAAGTTGGGCAAACAATTCAACATACTTAAATACATACTTGTACTGTAGCGTATTGTGGAAAAAGTACAGATGTGCTCGTAGTAACGGCAAGAACAACATTAAACAAGAACTCCAATTTATATATATGCTGTAAATCAAAAAGTACCCGCATGTGAGAGAAGTTGTCATTATCGTGTCTCAAGCGGCAATATTCTTAAATTCTGTTTGATTCGAAGGTCCGTTTTTCTGAAGCAGGCAGTTCCTGCTTCCTTAATTGCATCAATATCGCACATTTTTGATCTACCCTGCTGGTGTATATGTAATATTTACCACCATTATGTTGTATAGAGTGTACACTGTGGTTCATTACGTATTTATATGCATTTCAAAAATGACATATCCATCAGTGTAAGTGTATATTCTTGCATCAATTTTCTTCATTTCGTATAAACAAGCTCTCAACAAATGTTCACCAACTTTATTTGTTATTCACACATACGGATACTACCACAAACCAAATCACATACCTATATGATTTCTTAGCCGCATATGCTCCCTCCCATAGCTCCTCGCCTTTGTTAGTATTAAATATAAAGAGTTGTTGATTTTAGTCAACTAATATCACGATAGTTTATATACTTAGAATTCTCTACAATATACATACATATGTACGAGTATATTACATTACTATCTGTTGTATGTACATATATGGTACTTTGTTTGTAGCTTTACTTGTGTACTTTTTCCAATTTGCTTTTTGATCCTTGAATGCTACAATATAATAATGGGTATTCGAAAAAGTTCGGTTACAAATTTTACCAAAAATTAAACACTTTTCTCTTATATTTGAAACGAGCTTTATTAAACCAAATATGTGCCATTTTGATCGATAACCTTTTATAATTTTTGGAGTAAATCCATTATTCCATCTGTAGAACTTCTGGATTTTCTGGGCGGAAAACTGTTTGTCTAAATCCCTTTAGACAAGCCATATGGTCAGTCCCTGAAAGAAGAATTTATATAATGAATTAAGTATACTTACGTCCACCTAAAACAAGTTATACTTACCTTACCTTTCATACTTACCATATGGCAACCCAACTCTCCACATAAATTCACCTTTTATGTTGGGTTTTCGCGGTTCGTGTTATGATCGACCGATGTTATCATCTTACATTCGGTCCTTGAAGATTTTTTGGCGAGATCGTGTTTTTTCCGCGCTTTTGCTTTTTTTTATACAAATTCGAACATTTTATATATACACGTATATATTGTTTTTCCAATCGCGATACATACATTGTAACAATTATAAATTATAAATACAGTGTACTAATTTAACTTAAAACGTGTAAACGTGTAAATCGAAAATAAAAATACGTATAGTGAAATAATCATTGTGTATAAATTATTCATGGTCCTTCGAGCCGTATTATATATCATATATTTCCATATATATATATATACACATTTCTTTTTATATATATTCCCATATATATATATACACATACACAGCTATATATCCTCATATATTTCCTTTTCGTATATATATTCACTTATATATATATACATATTTTTTTTTAATATAATTTCATATACATATTATTTACACATTTTTTATATATTCCCATATATATCATATACTCATTTATATATATTCACATATATATTTGCACTTATATATATACACATTTCATCTGTATATATTCTCATATATATTTTCTTCGGTATATATATTCATCTCTTTATATATTTTCATATATATATTGCATTTTGGTATATATATTCACGGGTATATATACATAATTCGTTTCAATTTTATATATCCACATATATATATACATCTGTACATATATTCTCATATATATTTTCTTCGGTATATATATATTCCCTTAAATATATACATATTTCTTCTTTATATATATTCTCATATATATATTTTTCTAATTTACGCATTATATCGATAACATTTCTGTTATCGATCGATAAATTTCTCTATATCGATATCGTCGCATAATCTATCAGTGCATTTTGGTGCATTTTTTGGAAACTCTCTTCATTTCACAAATTTTGATAGATTCGGTCAAATATGCCAGTGACGAAATCACCAGAAAAGCAGGAAGTAGCCTCTGAAGATCGTAGGGCAGAGTCAGCTGGCGCTATTCCAAAAGGCGCAGTAGAAAAAATGCCAAAAGTTCCATCCGAAACAAAAAAACCCCTAGAAAAGGAGCTTATGACCCCTCCATGAATGAGTTCATTTTCGAGGCGGACAACCTGGTGCATTTCTGCACGAAGTTTTCAACAATTCCGGTTGAAGACTTAACACCTTCTCTCCTGAAGGCTAAGCTCGAGGACTTGAGCTGCTATTATGATCAAGTCAAGTCCACGTTTAGAAGAGTAGGTTTAACGGATGAGGACGAGCTCCCCAGTAATTTCAAAATGGCAGCGAGAAATTAAATGGAACTCTGCCAAGAGCGCGTGCACACCATAAAAGCACAGATTTCGGATCTCTTAGAAGTTTAATCAGCCTCCAGATTGGAACTTCCATCACAAGCAGAAATTACCTCTATTTCTGCAACAGAGCAGGCAAATAATTCCGCGATTTGCCTGAATGTTCCTACTTGTGATACCGAAACATTTTCTGTTCAAAACTGCCTGAAAATTCATTGGCTCTCTGGGAACATGGCAGCAGAATATGAACGAATTCTTGACTCTCAGGTATGAAGTCGTGGAGAGGCTCAACAGCGTCAAACCAAACAAATCAATATTTCTACAAAACAGACCCCAGAACAAAACCCAAAACTTTTTTGCAGAAAGCAATCGGACATTCTCTTGTCCAATCTGCGAAGCCGCACATTCGCTTAAATCCTGTGAGCGGTTTAAAAAGTTAGTTGTTCGTGATAGAGTGAGGCTTGTTCGAGAACACAATCTCTGTGAGAACTGCCTGGCCTTTACTCACCATAAACGGGACTGCAAGAGCAAACACTCCTGTTTGCAATGTCAGCGAAGGCATCACACGATGCTTCACATACCAGCAGACAATATTCCCAGTAGGAACACCAAGGTTTTGGCGCAAACCTCCACGCTTCAGCCGCACAATAAGAAAAAGAGCACACAGCAGACGATAACCCCCTCAAGAAACTCGAGAAACCGGAGATCTCAGGACCGATCATCTGAAGATGAGCAACCTTGCTCATCATGCTCCAAATCTTCTTCAAAGGTGCAAGCATTGTTCACCTCAAATGAAGAAAGAACTCTTTTACCCACAGCTCTTGTCTCTATAGAGCATCTTGGAGAACTTCACAAGGTTCGAGCACTCATCGACCAAGGTTCTCAACGAACATTCATCTCTACCAAGGTACAAAATCGGCTGAGGCTTCCTTCGCAAGCAACTCACGTCGAAATTTCTGGAATGGGTGGCAAAACCATCCAAAACTCTAACCAGACTTGTACCGTTACGTTAGTCGCCCCAAAGGCTAATAAAAAGTTACAGACACGGGCAATTGTACTCTCACAATTGACCAAATTTCTACCCACCTTTAAAATTTCTAAGCTCGATCGGCAGCAATTCGAAATGTTAGATTTGGCTGACCCGAATTGCTTTGTGCAGGCGCAAATTGACATGGTCATAGGTAGTGATTTGATTCCTTAAATCCTCCTAACCGGAATCCGCCATAATATCTGTGGAAGCCTTCTCGCACAGAATACGATATTTGGCTGGATTAGTGGCCCTATCTCTCAAAAAGTGTCAACATTCTCGACACAGGTAGAGGAAGGTTCCAATGAACTTCTTAGTCCTTAACTAAGGAAGTTTTGGGAACAGGAAGAAGTCAATCAGCCAGCTCAAATATCGGAAGAAGATATAGCCTGTGAAGACTACTATCAGAGGACCACATCTCGTAGGTCAGATGGAAGATATGTGGTCAGGCTTCCATTTAAATCCAGTTTTCCCGCTCTTACGGATCTTGGTCACTCCCGAACCATAGCCTATAATCAATTTCGCAGTATGGAGAAAAAATTTTCAAAGAAAGGCGATCTCAAGGCCATTTACGATGAGGTTCTCGAAGAATACCTCACGCTGGATCATATGGAACCCACAGGCTCGCATTAAATCTTCTCTGATGGCAAGTATTTCTCCTTTTACCTGCCACATCATGCAGTGGTGAGGCCAGAAAAGAAAACCACCAAAGTGCGTGTTGTTTTTAATGCCTCAAGAAGCAGCGGCTCAGGCCATTCTCTTAACGACGTATTACATATTGGTCCCACATTACAACCAGATCTCATGGTTCTCATCCTGAGGTGGCGACTATATCAATTCGTTTTCAATGGTGATGTACAAAAGATGTACCGACAAATTCTTGTCCACCATGACGACCAGGATTTCCAGCGAATTCTCTTTCGCAGGTCACCAAATTCTCCAATTCAGGACTTCCGGTTGAAGACAGTCACATTTGGTGTAAATTGCGCTCCATATTTAGCCATTAGAACACTGCAACAATTGGCTAAGGATTCCAAGAAGAATTTCCCTCTCGTGGAAAAAATAATCTTCAAAGAAACCTATGTGGATGACGTATTATCTGGTTCACATACAATTCCAGATGCAGTAGAATCCTTATCTCAAGTGATGCAAGTCCTCAACTCCGCAGGATTTCCATTACGAAAGATTACTGCAAATCATCCTAAAATTTTAGAAAATATACCAAAATCAGAACTTCTCGATTCTGATTTTCTAAAATTTGAAAGTGCCAGTGCCACAAAAACCCTTGGAATACGATGGAATGCATTGGCTGACAAGCTGCTTCTCCAAGAGCTCTGGTTAGAAGGCACCGACTGGGATGAATGCGTGAAACCCAGATCGCTCATCAAATGGAATGTATTTCTGGAGAATATTTCGTCCATTGGTCTCATCGAAATCCCTCGATGGGTACAATTCTCTCCCAAGAAGCGAATCCAGCTTCATGGATTTTGTGACGCTTCAGAGAAAGAGTATTGTGCAGCCCTGTACATACGATCAATGGACATGAATAATCAAACATCCTGTTATTTACTGGTGGCTAAAGGAAAAGTTGCACCTCTGCAGACGGTCAGCTTACCACGTTTGGAATTGTGTGGCGCCGTTTTACTTTCGCACCTAGCCAAGTCCGTTAAAGAAACTTTAGATGTCGAATTCTCAGACATATTTTTCTGGTCCGATTCTCAAATCGTTCTCGCATGGCTGGAAAAACCACCTCACACATGGAAAACGTACTTCGCTAATCGTACAGCCCAGATACTCCAAAACGTTGGAAATGCTATCTGGCGCCATGTCATCAGCAGCGAAAATCCAGCTGATTTGGGTACACGCGGATGCAAGCCCCAAGATCTTGTGTCCAATACTCTTTGGTGGAATGGCCCTGCATGGCTTCATCACCCCGAAGAAGCCTGGCCAAAACCAACACTTTCCAGTACTTTGCCCCCCGAGCAAAGGAAAGTAGAGGTTCTTCTCACGTTAGATGACCATACCGACATTCTTGATCGGTTCTCATCATTTTCAAGGGCACTACGTGTGATTTCTTACGTCTTCCGTTTTGTCCATAACGGACTCTCTAAATTGCGAAAATCTTCTCCAATTTCGAATTCCTCACTCTCGCAGGACGAAATTCGTTTCGCAAAAAGCCGGCTAATTTCGTTAGCCCAATGGCAATATTTTCCCAAAGAGCTGAAGGCTCTTCTCAGCTCAACCGCAGTCAGCAATAAAAGCTCTTTGCTGACTTTAAATCCTTTTCTCGACAAGGAAAATCTCATGAGAGTAAATGGTCGATTAGCTCATTCTGGTTTTAGTTATAGTGAGCGTCACCCCATAATTCTTCCTGAAAAATCCCGATTTTGCGTTTTGTACCTCGAGTTTCTCCATACTCTGCTCCTACACGCAGAACAAAGGCTCATGTTCCGAATGGATCGACAAGAATTCTATATTCCTCGTCTTAAGCCCCAAATAAGGAAATGCATATTTCTATGCAATCTATTCTTTCTATTCCATCCACAAACAAAAGATTCGATCACAGATTATGGCAGCTCTGCCGCCTGAACGGTGTACCTTGTCGGTACCTTTCGCGACCACAGGTGTTGATTTTGCAGGCCCATTCCAAATTAAAGCATCTACGCTTAGAACTGCTGCCTTTCTCAAAGGCAGCGTGGCTGTATTTGTATGCTTTTCCACAAAGGCCATTCACTTGGAATTGTGCTCTGATCTCTCTACAGAGGCATTCCGCGCCGCATTCGCCAGATTCGTTGGCAGAAGAGGCTTTCCCCGCAAAACCATGTCGGATAATGGTACAACTTTCGTTGGAGCTCAAAGAGCCATGAGTAAAGAATTCCTCAAATTCTCTAAGGAGGTGTCCAAAGATATTCTGGCCCAATACGCTCCGCAAGGTATTGACTGGGTTTTTATTCCTCCCAGTGCGCCTCACATGGGCGGTCTCTGGGAGTCGGCAGTCAAAAGCTTTAAGGCCCATCTCAAAAAGACTGCCGGCAATCACAAATTCCGCTTCGAAGAGTTCTCAACTCTGCTCTGTAGAATCGAAGCCGTGCTCAACTCTAGACCATTGTCTCCCCTCTCTCAAGATCCCAACGAACTGATGGCGCTAACTCCAGGTCACTTCCTGCGAGGTGCTCCACTAACGGCCTTGCCCGAACCCAACTTGGAAGATATATCCCTAATAAACCGATGGGAAAAACTCAAGGCGCTTCACCACTAGTTTAGCCGCAGATGGAAAACTGAGTACCTACAACACCCTCAAAAGGAGCTGGAAGTAGGTCAACTGGTGGTCATCAAGGATGAGCTGCTGCCCCCCAACGAATGGAGTCTCGGACGCGTCACTCATTTGTATCGAGGATCTGACGGCCACATCCGTGTCGCAGATATTCGGACTAAATCGGCCGTTCTCAAGCGGCCCATAGTAAAGTTATGTATTTTGCCGCTCGCGTAAAATCGTAATATCCAAAAAAAATCCCTTTTTTTCGCTATCAGACTTTGGCTGAACCCCTTAAGCTAATTTCGTTTTTCAATTCTATCTCTCCAGTTCCGCCCATAGCGATCATCATCGGTGCCAACTTTGTCATCGGCTCCACGCTCTGCGGTATTGCCGCGGGTTTTTGGCGATGAACACAAGCCAGAGGGAGGATGTGGTGTGCGCGCATCGATACTGCCGCAACTGCCTGGCTCGGTCGCACGGGATCGGATCGTGTGATTCGCCAAACTCATGCAAAAAATGCAGATTGGCGCATCACACGCTCCTCCATCCGGCCCGGTCCCCTATTGGGGACCGGGCCGGAGAGATCGAAGAGAGTTCTGCAGAGATCGAACCAAATGATAAACTAAAGGTACAAGATCTGGGCTATATGGTGGATGCATCAAAACTTCACAGCTAAGCTCTTTCAGTTTCTGCCGGGTCGTCAAAGATGTGAGTGGTCTGACGTTGTCATGATGGAATACAACACCATTTCCGCTGATTAATTCTAGCCGTTTTAATTGAATTACTTGCCTCTATATCGTTAATTGTTGATCGTAGAGATCAGAATCAATCGTTTTACCGGGTTGTAGAAGCTAATAACGAACAATTTCCTTCCAATCTCACCAGATACACTGTTTGGTGATCAATGTCTAGTTCCGTAGCAACGTCTACGCTGCTTATGTGCCGGTCTTACTCAATTTTTTTTCATAATTTCATCGACCTTTTCAGTGATTGGTCGACGAGAGCAAGGTGAATCTTTAACATCAAAATTATCAGATCGAAATCGAGCAAACCTCTTCGCTGCTGTTTTACTAGTTACAAAATCGTCCCCGTCAACTTCACAGTAACCTATAGTCGAAGCAAATTTTGGTGACAGAAGCTGTGGACCATTATTCCATGCATATTTAGGGCTGTATTAAAGCACAAAGTGGCATTTCAAATTATTTTTTTTATATTTTTTTTCTAGTACTTTTATCATAAATTATTATTTTGTTCAATATGCATTGAATATTCAATTACAATTACTTGCATCTGTCGATCCGACATTATCGTATAAAATAAGATTAAATTTGAAGTTTTAATGGAAACATGTAAATTGTTTGGAAAAGTCTTATCTCAGTTGTTACATTGACTCAAATAAGAAAATCTCGAGGCATATTTTCAGTATTATTTTATAATACTGATTAAACTTTATGTAAATACTGCTCGCAAAACTAATAACAGTGACAGTAATAATGTAACACATTTAGAATAACAATTGCAACAATTTTAATGCATGAGTACATTAAATGTAAGCATGAAACTAAACATAAGTTTTTATTCACATTGTTGTTGTTGTTGTTGTTGTTGTTGTTGTTGTAAGGCATCAGCTGCAATTTTCATATTCATTTGCAAACAACTCGTAAATTTACACTCATATACGCACGTATACGCATATCGATTGAACATTTCTAAAAGTTTTAATATCTTTAACACCATTTGTTATATGCAAAAGAACACACATACATTCAGATGAATACGCAACCACGTACACATGCTGGAAGATCCTTAGCGCATACTCAGATATGTAAGTTAGAGTGTCTTTTTTTGAAATTTCAAAATTATCAAAATTCATAAATTTCTATTTATTGTATAAAATTGTACAACTTTAGCATACCATTTTAAAAAGCTGATTTTTTTTTGTGTTTTAATAAATTTCTGGTGTTGTGTGCAATATTGAATAACCAACTTTTTGGAAATTTTAATAATACATATTTTCACTCCACCCTAATGTGTATATATGGTCCATAACAATGTAAGGAGTACAATAAATGTATACATGTATGTATGTACACACACCTTTCAACAATTGTAGTTTAAATTTTTTAGCGTTCGCTACGTATTCACATCTTCTATCCACAATTTCTACAGTATTGTTGCAAGTTATATCTATGTACATTCATTGACACACAGTGAACCACAAAATTATTAATCAAGTATTAATATTCTATTTTATATGTAAATTGATAGCCCATCATATTTACATATACATATGCATATGTATTTTTTTAAAATGAAATTGAATAATCTGCTTAAGATAAAATGATCAGTCCAAATTTTATGGATCACTGTATATTGTCGCCTTCATTACGAGTCGTTCCATCATATAAAACCATTTTAACAACTTGCTCCACAGCTGTTGCAATGGTGTAGCTATTCTTCTTCTATGAAGTGTATTACTTGCATATTTCACATACTTAACAGCTACTTGCTTTTCTTTTTCTCCCGTTTTGTACTACAAAAATAACAATCATTAAAATAACATTGTTGCTCATGACGCATACGCTCTTGAAGTACTTGTACTTGTATGCATGTATATAAGCAGCAAAATGATACAAAGTTGCAATGAATGATAATTTTTAGTTTTTCAAATTTATCCTATAGTATATTAACGGAATTTCTTTATTTTTTTTATTATTAAAAATATTGTAGTTACGTATACATTTGAAATGTAAAGCATAGTTGATGCAAGTTGAGCTAATCAGACATAACTAACCATATGAAAAAGCAGAATAAAGTGCATATGCATAACCGAAAGAAATAATTTAACACCTATTGACATTGCTCTACTTATTCAATTAGGGTAAGGTCATTCGTTGTTTCTGTAAGAGCTGTGGTATCTACAAGACGATATCAAATCTTTCTTCTTTGCTTGGATTTCACAATCTAAATATAAAAAATATTAAATGAAATTAAATACAATTTTAATTTATTGAATTACTATAAATGCCCACATACTGCTTGTGCTCATCTTCAAATGCAGACATGGGACAATTAAAATAAATGTATGCTTTTACCCCATTTTTAAATTGCATCATTTTTCATTTTAAATTTTCTCCATTTGCAGACATTGGACAATTAATATAAATGTTTGCTTTTACCATATTTTTAAAATGAATCATTTTCATTTTCCACTTTCTCCATATGCAATATTAATTTAATGGAGCTTCAAAAGCATTTTAAATAAGCCCCTTGTGAGCAAAGCGGGAAACAGAATAATTGTGCATACTGAAATTGTATTCGTATATGTGAAAATTATAAAAATATATATGCAATTTTTATTTAAATTGTTTATATACAAGATGCGTTCCAAAATAAACAGAATTTTTTTTAAAAAAAGGCAACCAACAGATGGCCTAACAGAAAATTGTGTATAGTATTTGGTACAAAAAGGATTTAACATTCAAAGGACATAATCAATGAGGCCCAACGGACAACCTCTGTTAGAATATTGTGACTAGTAATGAAACGTGATTTTTTCGATACGATGCCGAATCCAAATGCCAAAGTGCCGAATCGAAGACAAAAAATCCCATTTGGTGAAGTCCAAATTGAAGACAATATTGATTTACTTTTACAGTTGGTAGGATATTTTCCACAAATAGTTCATTCCACTTTACCAAACTGCACAATTCGCTGTTTTGCAGCGTTTCGTGTCTCATTTTCATTGTATTGGCATTTGTTGTACGATAAAGTGCAATCGACGATAAGCAATCAGTCGAAATTCGAAATCCCAGTATATGTTGTGTGAATTTATTCAATACGTAGGTATGTACGTAGCATATATAGATTTTTGGAAAAAAAAAGGAAACTTTTCCAAAGACCAATGCCTGGTATGTCGTAAGGCTAATGCTATAAGGGGTCTCAAAGAGGAAGAGACATGTATGTACATATTTTCATTAATATTATTTTATATTATTTCAGTTTTGTTTGTATTTAATTAAAAAAATTCATTAGAGTTATTGAACATGAATCAATACCAACAAAATGTATAAATTTTACATCTGAGCTGCTATGTTTGCTTGTAACATGTCAACATGATAGACAATGAAATGCTGTTTTTACAAATCTCCTTATATTTACATATTAAATGATTGGTAATAAAAATTTTAATTAAAAAAAAATGTATTTTGCGACATTTTGACACTGATTTTATATATATGTATTTTTTAGCATTAATTTTTCAATTTCCTCATACTTTTTACTCATACATGTATTCTTTTATTATTTTTCTGATATTTTCAGCACATGGTGCAAGCTGGTGTAGCACCATTTCCTGGTGCACCAGCTACTTATCCACCGGCAGCGGCACAAGTAGGCGCCACTTCTGATAGTCTATCAATGGCCATGGCTGCTGTTAAGGCTGACCCAGTGTCACAAATGAAACCAGATGGCAGCACTTCAGGTGCTGGCGGTGCTGGTGCAGCTGGTGGTGGTGGTAGTAGTGGTGGCGGTACTGGTGGTGGTACAACAGCAACAGCTGCTGCTGCTGCTGCTGCTGCACAAATGTATATGCAACAAAAAAAGGTTAGTACTGCTTGTCAATAGTTAATATACATGTTTTGTGGGTACGAATGTATATAAAAATATGCACTAATTTCATTGCATGTCCACCTTTTTCAGTCACACTCTGTATCTATATTGTGTTGGGTTGTGTAATCTGTGTATGTGTGTGTGTGTGTGTGTGTGTTTGAGTGAGTACAAATATGTATATTTCATTATATGATAAAAGCACATAATGTTCATATTTACTTTCAAATATGCATAAATTATTTGTATGCATTCAATTATGATTATTTATTTATTTACAAACATATTGAAAGCTCAGAGGATATTTTTTGTTTTTATTATTTATTATTTTAGTGTTTTTAGGTATTTATTTACTTTTCTTAATATACTAGTGTTGTTATTTCTTTTTTAATTTCACTTTCCACTTATGTTTTGTATTGAACATATTTCGTGATGCCATTTCAGACCATCATAATATTTTATTTGCTAACTTGAGGCTATGTTAGTTATCTCTTGATATTTATATCATTTCACATTCTTTTAATCTTTATTTTTTAATTTGCAACATTTAAAAAACGCTTACATATAGAGGATTGATGCCAAGAGAAGGCTAAATGAAATAGAATTTTTTTAGCATTTAATTAATTCTCATCTAAAAATGAAAAAGCCTCTGGCAAGAAAGAAGCAACGGAAAATATGTGAAAAAAAATTACAGGCAAATTTCTCACAAAAAGATTTCAATAAGGTTCATTTGTATTGTCACTTTAGTTGCCAAGTGCATTTTAATGTGACACTGTGTAATAGTCAATTCTGTAATACTTCAACATAATTATAACTTATGCAAGGACCAACTTACGGGCTCGTGAAGAATAAATTGTTGCCTATTTCAACTATTGAAAAATCGGTTCATACATCATATATCATGACATTTGCCAAAATGTTATATTTTGTAATTTGCCATCGATCTGTCATTGTCAGTTTTTGCTAGAATACCTCTATAATGAAGACATTTTTTCAGTATTACATTAGTAATTTGAAATCATACAACTAAGCCAGATGATGTATGATTTAGCTGTTTATTCATTAATTTTAATGTACACACTTTAGAAATTGCATGTACCTACATGTTTCTCTATCAAATGGTTAGTGTTTTATTTATAACTATAAATAAGTATGAACATGAAATTGAATGCAACGAAATGGTTACATGTACATGTTAAAGTTGTTTTTAATCTGTTGGGTACTACAGAGTATTTGTTAAATAGGTTATTATATATTTTCTTTTGTTTATAAATCAAATTATATAGATTCAAATAAAATATGTAGTTTAAATGTCTGATATCTGTTTCACTGTGATTATATGTTTGGCTGCAACTTCTGATATATTTAAATACGCCTGATATATTAAATATATATAAATATGGCCACGGGCTACACAGCGGTGGCTTATGCAAATGACGTGGTACTTGTGGCATAGTGATGAACCATGCTTTATTAATTATGTCCAAATGGGTTTCAAAATCTGATCTGGCCATCAGCCCTACCAAAACAAAGCTGGACCTCTTTACTAGGAAGCATAAAAAACCTATTTACCTTACCTAAAATTCGGAGAATTAGCCTAAAGCATACTGAGCAGGCGAAGTACTTGGGTATAACTTTAGATAGAAAACTTAGTTGGAAACCAAATACGGAAAAAAGGGTGCGTAAAGCAGCACTCTTTTCCTGTAAGAAAGCCATAGGTAAAGGATGGGGAATGGGCCCAACAATTGTATCATGGCTAAACTGCGCGGTCGTCAGTCCAATTTTATTTTGTGGATTATTGGTCTGATGGCAATCCTTCAATAAAGAGGTGCACAGACGGCTAATGGACAAGGTTCAAAGGACGTCTACAGTATTGACAACAGGCGCTCTAAGAACCAACCCGTCAAAAGCACTCTACGCGTTTTTTAAGCCGAGATTATAGCTATAAAGGAGGCGGCAATGTGGATTCGTTGTAATATAATATCTTTCAAAAATATTTATATCACACCGACAGTCAAGCCGCCATTAAATCTTGCCTTTAAATGCCCCTCAGCTCTTAACGAGCTAGCGGAGAACTACAATGTACACGTTGTATGAGTACCGGGGCATAGAGACATTCCAAGGCAGGAAGCAGATGAATTGCCGGTTCATGACAAGGTTCAAAAGACGTCTGCGGTACGGACAACAACCGCTCTAAGAACCAGCCCGTCAAAAGCCTTCTACGCGTTTTTCAAGCCAAGTTGCCAGAGATCTATCCTTCTCATCAAGCAAGTATTCCGCTTGCAACATGAAAGCTTCTTGTCACACAACTTTTCCTCACTACAGCCAACAGAAGATGGCGGGATGTGAGTTCTTATGTGGCCACTAGGAAAATTTGGCCAACTATTGGCAGTGGGAGAACTCGTTCTCTGTTGTCAATAAGTCGGAAAACAATTAGTAATTTTGGGTGGGCATGCTATCATGCTTAGTTTACCGGCCAACTGTTTATCACTTCCCCTGTAAATGCCTCGCGTTGGCACGCAGAAGGCATACTCTATTAGGGTGTGCCTTTTTTACAAGCATTACTGAGCTAGTACCCGTGGATTTCAGGGATAGAGTATTGAAGACACATAGCATTATCGATGCACGGTATTATATTAATCGATATATTGACCTAGGTGCGCCCTCTTTGGGAGCGGCCGCATAACTAAATCTAACCTAAATATGCCATTATTACAAGACGATATAGCACTTCGATAAAAACTATATAGCACTTCAGTTTTTTGTCGGTTTTGGCGGCTTTCAATCATTGCTTTAATCGGGTTGATTCTGAGTTATAGTGATGGGTCTTTTCAATCGTTCCCATAATTTCTGATTTATTTCGTTTAAACAATTTCAAACAGCGCACTGGATCAACGACAACTTTTGCTTTTGTTCAACTGCAAGTCCCATCGGTACCCCAAACACTTTCCTTATGCACACTTCCTTTTTCAATCAATGATTTCTGGCTTAGTCACCTCTATTGGTGTTGTTACGACCATGTATTGTATGATGAATTTATTACCATATATGGATGGCTCAAATATATGTTATTCATTAAATTCCCTACATTTCTTATCAACATGTACCATGAATTGCTTCTACTTACATACATACACACAAAACATACGCATAAACAACTAAATACTTTCATTTAATAGGTTATCAATTCAACAGACACTAAGCGTTCCGAATTGCATTGAACTGGATGTGTTAGTTCATTTATGATTTATGTGAATAGAAAAAATATGATTAATATGAAAATGATTTTATAACAATAGTATTAGTTGTTTGATTGAATTATTTGAATTTCGTACAAGCTTGATTATGTGTTGTATGCTTGATACTAAAATGTTTAATTGATAAAAAAAAATTCATTTAACCACGTTTGTAATTATCTTCGGCATATAATTGTATTTGAATTACATAATCATAATGTCCATATAAATCATGATAGGCTTTCAGGAGGTAATGTCCGTTACACGTGTGAAATGATTAATTCGAATCAGAGAATGTATGGTGTAGGTATATGTGTTGTCTTCAATTTGTTGAATTTCACTCTATGTATAATTAAGTTAATTCATGATTTAGTTGATTCTTGCATCGCTGATTGGTTGGTTGGTTGGTTGGTTGGTTGGTTAGTTCGTTGGTGGTTTGGTGTAGGTCGCATGCGT